>CM053791.1:820469788-821069788 GCA_028749045.1 Cupressus sempervirens | reverse complement strand
ATTTTCCTTAAGGAAAAATTCACCCAAGACCAAGGAACTCAAACACAAGCACAATAGTAGACCAAAGAGAGAGTATAATTAGAATGACAATATATTAATTCAATATGCCATATGAAAGTACACTAGGATTGCTTCTATAGAGCATAGAAGTTAGCAACATGATAGGTCATACAACCAGGCACATGTCCACCAAATATAGGTTATCCTCCATTAAGCACAGAAGTAAGTGCGATGATGAGAGGATAAGCCTATAATAGTGTAGCATGCAAATTTATGTTGTAGACAACATGTGCTAAAAAGGGAGTGCAAATAATTGTGTTGTCTACATGACAACTCAGTGAATGATGAAAACTCTAGTGTTGTAGACACCATGTGTTGAATTAGAGTTATGTACTTCTGTGTTGTCAACATGATAACTCATGAGAGTACACAAACTCCTAAGTGTCTCACCTAAATAAATAATAAAATAATGCAATATTATAAAATAATGCATTAACCTAAGTAAACTTAAGTAAGTCTAAATAGTAAATACTTATTTACACCAACAATATTGAAGCTTAGTTTTGAAGGCCATAGAGGCCCCATATGAGGCCCAAAAACTCAGCAAATGGGTGCTTGTGCTGATATGTAGCTATAGATCAAGAGCTAATATTTTTGAAAAGTGGTTATAATAGCTAATCAGAGCAACATTTTGAGAGTAATGGTCTTCCAAAGTTGGGCTACCCAAAAATTCTATATTAAATGTCAAAAGTATATTTGGCCAACTCGATATGTATTGTTAGGGTCTATCAGCCCTAGGTATTAAGTTTGCGTGTCTGGAACCTTCCGAGGTAGCATAAAATTTCCTATTTAAGAAAGGCTCGAACATTGTCTAAGAAAGCTGTAGGTTATATTTCATAGCTTTGTCTTACAAATTACTATAATGAAGGCACCCATGTGGGTTAGCATATTGTAATTTTGGATTTTGTAATTATGTATTTATGACAATAATAAGAAGCTTGTACTTTTTTCTCACAATTGTTATTGTTTCTTTGTTTTTGTTATGTGTTTATGGTATTAAGGGGAGAACCTATCGTCAAGTGGTATTAGAGCTAAATTTCTAAGTGTATGGATAGATCACCAATTGTGAGGCACTTTGCACTAGGACCATGGTTTGGGCTGAGCGTGTAGATAGATCATTGATTGAGAGGTAGTTTGAACTAGGGTTTCAATGAAAGCATGAAAATGCCTCCAATTAGAAGAGAGCATGGTGGAAGAGTCGAAGGTGTTACACCTGAAGATTTTAGAACCCTCTAGAGGAAAATCCAAGCATTTCAAGAATAGATGCGCAGAGGAATAAATCTTGTCAAAGGTGATGATGAAAGGGAGGATAAAAGAGAAGAAGAAGGAAATGTGGACCAAGCCATAGGAGAGGAAGTTCTTAACCTAGAGGAGGTGAAGCTTTTTAAGGCAATTTTTAGTATTGGAAAAAGACCTAAGTTTGATCCTCGTACATTTTCGAGAAATATCAACCCAAAGGAATTGATCGACTAGATCAATGAATTGGAAGAGTATTTTGAATATGAAGATATTGAAGATTTGGATAGGGTCAAGTTTTTGAAAGCCAAACTGAAGGGTTATGCAAAGATCTAGTGATAGGAGATCCAGTTGGATCAAAACAAGAGAGGAAAGGAAAAAAATCACTAGATGGGATCAGATAGCTAAATTGAAGTGACAACTCATTTCAGTGGATTATGAGCTTGATTTTTTGAAGAAAATGCAAAGGTTGAAGCAATCGGGAAAATTTATTCAAGAGTATACTGAATAGTTCTACTGAGTTCTCATTAGAACTAGCCATGTAAAAGTTGATAATGAGAAAGTGGCTCATTATCTTAATGGATTAAGGGCAAGAATTCAAGAGGAGATAAGTCTTGTTTGAGTGACTAGTATTGAGGAGGTGTACCAATTTTCCCTAAGAGTTGAGGAGAATCTAAGCAAAAAGTTTGATAACAAAAATAATGGTAGAGGTTGCGGTGGAAGATTTGGAAAATGGTCTTATGGAGGCTGAAATGATGATAGAAGATTAAGGATGAGGCTAGAAGTAGCAGTTAGAATTAGAAGGTAAATAATTCCACTTATTTCGATGATCAAAATTATAAAGATCAAAGAGGAAGAGGTATAGGAAAAGGATATGGAAGATGAGGCTTTCATGGGAAATATTTTCATATTGGAGAAGAAGGGTGTAGAGCATTTGAATTTTCCCAGCCCCAAGGAAGGATAGATTGAAGAGTAGAAGTGCAGGCTAGAGTTGCACATGTTGATGAAAATTCTAGATCATTACATTCTAAAGATGTTGAAAGAGGAGAAGTCCTAGCTAATAGAAGAGTCCTAATGAGTGGTGAGAATGAACCTGATCAAATAAGGAGCTTATTTCGCACAAGGTGCAAATGTGAAGATAAGTGTTGTGAAGTGATCATTGATTGTATACATATTGATAGTCTAGTGTAAGAAATTATGGTCACAAAATTGAAGTTGAAGAGGTATAAACACCCATTCCCATATCATATTGCATGGGTGCAAGATGACCGCAAGGTCATGGTCACTAAGCAATGCTTAGTGAAGTTCAAGATCATAAACTACCAAGATGAGGTTCTTTTTGGTATCATACCTATGGACATATGTCATATTTTTTTGGGTAGGCCATGATAGTTTGATAGGCATGCTAGACATGATGGGCAAGAAAATACCCACACTTTGACAAAGGATGGAGTGAAGCATAAGTTGAAGCCGTTGAAGGAGAAAGAAGAAAAGGTATGTATTGCTGCTAGAATATGTTTTGTTGATGGAAAAGAGTTTCTCAAAGGTATGAAGCATGAGCAAATGTGTTTTTCTATAATTCCAAAAGATGGTAAAGAAGAAGAAGAAGTAGAGGAGGTACCTATAGAAGTTACAGACATGTTGAGATAGTTTTCTGATATTGTGTCAAATAATGTACCTGATGGATTACCCTCAATGAGAAAGATCAATAACCAGATGGATTTGATTCTAGGAGCTAGTTTTCCAAACAAGGCAGCACACAAAATGACACCAACAAAAAGTGAAGAGTTGAACATACAAGTTCACGAGTTGTTACAGAAGGGATTGATTGGAGAGAGTCTAGGTCCATGTGTTGTACTAGTAGTATTAACAACAAACAAGAATATAGAATGGAGGATGTGCATAAATTCTCACGTTATTATCAAGATTACAATCAAGTATAGATTTCCATTGCCAAGGATGGATGCTATTATGGAATGTTTGAGTGGAGTTGAGTACTTCACACATATATATCTAAAGAGTGGATACCATTAGATTCACATCAGAGAAGGTGATGAGTGGAAGACTATTTTCAAGACAAGGGAAGGACTATATGAGTGGTTCTTTTGTCCATTAGGTTTGCATTGATACTCCCTCTTGTATCTATCAAATCTAATATGAGGGGTGGATCTTGGTCTTCCCCCTTTATTAATGTAGTGGTTGGATTGCTTCCATTTTCCTACTCTACATAAATTTGTGAACCCAACGTTCTATGAACTCTTCTTATTGGAGTTAGATTCTTTTCATTGGGTGTTTACCTTATTTTTGGTGAACCCTGTTGGAGTTCTTTTTGGTAAAGAACATACCAGGTAGATTTAAAGCTGATACCAAGAAACCAAGACTAGGGACATGCCTAAGGATGAGCTAAATCCTATATTTAGCAAGGCTCAATCTTAGTTCTATTCCAATTAATAGAGTCATATTAGGACTCACTTCACTTTAGGCTCTACAAAGCCAAGGTGGGCAAACTTGAGGGATTTGTCTAATTTATCTTGATACTTCATTACAAGACTACCCTCTATAGCAGATATAGTCAATATTCTTCTTCAATTTGCTGGTAAATCTCCTAATCACAGTAGCTAATCATAACCAAGGAAAGTAACCACAAATAAGCCATGACCTACACTTATAGTTCTTCAAAACATAAAATGGGAAAATAATATTCATTTTGATTTGATTTCTCAGCATAACCAAGTATGCAACAACAACGAACATGCATCCTTCAAGTTGACCAATCCCTTATTCATTGGGCACTAACTGAATCTTCACATACAGATGGATACCTAAAATATACTCATATATTCAGGTATATAGTCTATCTGCTTGTCTTGGAAATAGACATCAATATCATTAAAACTCTCATACTTATGGTGATATCCTTTTGGTGTAACCTGCAATCCTATTAGTATAAACAAGCATTTACTTGGAGCTTTGTTCCAACAAAAAATCTATTTTGATATACAACCTTAAAGGGATGTAACTGGGTTCAAGCTCTTAGTTCTTAAATACAAAACATTGCAAATAACAACAGCAGGAGATGAGAATCATAATGAAACTAAAAGATGAGGCTCTTTGTATTAATTTCATTGAAAAGAATACAACATCTGCATACAAAAACTCAAAAGATACACATAGAATGACTGTGTAATACAAATTCTTCAAAAGGAATACAATATGTTGTTCATAACAGGAAGAATCACTGAGAAAAATGGTATCACAGATCTGAGAGAACTCAAGATTGGAACCATGAATGGTCTCTCAGTCACAAAAAATTGGAACCCCTACAATAGAGAAAGAAAAGAAAGATATAGGAGAAGAGTTCATTCTCGGATCTGATTTGATCATGACATCTGTCCCTTGGGAAAACCTCCTCAACAGGTTAAGACCATCTTTCTTATCTTCTCCCTCAAACTGAAAATTAAATCTTCATCATTATGGCTCCACAAGGCATATATATCTAAGATATTTTATTCACCCTCATAATTGATTTTTGATTCTAAAGTGCATTCATAGTAAAAATGAAAAACCAGTTACAAAGTGACTTCAAGAAGCCAATATAACCTTTCTTGTTTATTTTCTCCATATCCAGGCTTCAAAAAGTATTCAAATCTACCCTGTAACCAACTTTGATACTTTGTGATGATTTCTACCCATTGCACTAAGAATGCCTCTGAAAAATGAAAATCTGCTTATAGCCTAAACTGGTGAAGACCTATGCAAAATCTGAGCCCAAATTCAGAAAATTCATTTTCTCTCGGTTCCAACGATATATTGCACTGCCCATTTTTGATAAAAAATGCCCCTGATATGGCCATTTGAAAAACAGGCCTCCAGACTGAACTTTGGCATTTAAAAAATGAAAAATTTAAAATTTTACATAGTGATAACTATATAAAATTCGAAAATATTTCAAATTCTTATTCTATGTGTTTATATTCTCTGAATTTTCAATTGAAAATCACTTTGTTGTCTCCCTCAATCCACTGTCGCCATGTGTTAAACATTGATTGGCTGTGACCTTTGGAATATTAATTAATATATATTATTAATTAATTTTCAACTTTTCATACCCCCGGGACCCTTTAACAACTCCATTTCTGCCTATACACTGAATGCTACCTTTTACATTTTTACGCTCACAAGCGTATCACCGAAAGCTTTTATTTTCTGCCTTTCACTCATACGCGCCGCTCGTATCAATGGAGAGGTTTGGAAATTTTTTTACGCTCATCCACTGGATATTGCCTTTACGTCTTTCCATTCAACTTGAGTGTAGCATCGTGAACCTTCAAAATCCACCTCTCGACCATGCGCTTTACCTCCTCCTTGTAGGAACATAAGCCTTTGGAAATGGCTTTACGTGCTTACATTACGCGTAAGAGCGTAAGGTCTTTCTACTCCGCGTAAGGTCTTTCTACCCCATCTTTAGCTCTCACGCCACGTCGTCACATGGTACTTTTCCTCTGCAACCATTTACTTCATTAGAATTTACCTCACCTTAACATATGACCCATGGGGCCCACCGCATCTGCGCCCTGCCCTTTGAGAAGGTGTCTTCATGAAGACACAAATCAATTCATGTCTTGTTGTATTTAAATAGATAAAATCCTTCCCACGTAACAGATGTGGGATAAATTGCTTAACGTTTTCCCTTCATGGTGACCTGGCCACGGATTCTTGCATTGTTTTTATTAACTGCGTGAGCTTTCTATTTGTGGCCTCTACATCCCATTTTGTTTTGCCCTCTAAACTTGGTGCCTCTACTATACTGACGTGGGTGTCTTCTGCTGAATGCGTGAGCTTCTGCTATTTGGAGCCTTTTTGTTATAACATGTCTGCCCTATCTATTGGCTATTTCAAAAATGTGGCTTCTCCTGCGGGTCATTGGTTGCTGCGTCTGCTACTTATTCTCCTCTAATCATGTTGGCCAATTTCCTCTGTGGCTAACTCTTTCAACTATGTGTGGGATTCCTCCTTTTAATGCCATGTGGGTGCCTTTTAAACCATTGATTGTGATTTCTTACTCACATTGCATGAGTTGCTTTCCTAACTGCTACCTCTGTGTCATGCTTGGACTTCTCCTTGATTTAAAATGTGCTGGAGAAGCTCTCCCTGTGGTTGTTAACTTTTGCATGCATGACCTTTCATTCAAATAGTGGCTTCTATGACATTAAATCTTCTTGTTACATGGACTACGGCATGATAAAGCTGCTTATCCGGTTCTTCATTGACTCTACATTGACAGACATTGGTTACTTCTAATCTCTGAGCTTTATAACAAATATAGTCTCTGATGGCTTTGATATAAACATGGATCCTTCAAATATTTGTTGTAACAAAACTTTAATTGCTGATATCACTTCTATCTATGGATCCTTTGCTCCTTTGATCATGCAGCCTTCTTACATTGTGTGGAGCTCTCTTATCCAGCTTTGCCCCTGTTCTATTTAAGACTGGGAGCTTCCTTTTTATATATTGTGCTTGGTTCTTTTGATGCATGAGTTCTGGTCTTTGATGATGGCTGCGAGCTTCTTTGTCTTTGACTTGCATTTTTTTGTAGTCGTATACTTCTACCCCTCCACGTGAGCATCCTTCATGATTAGGCTGCCCTTCCTTTTCAATTTGCTACTTGCTACTTTCCTTTGCATGATTTTGATGTTGCTTTGGCTCCTTGGCAGCTTGGCCTTTTTGGGTAGAAACAATTAGAAAATCTACAGCTTGATGAACTACAAATGTAAATCCTTATTAAAATCTTCCATGACAATTACTTGCCCCACAGTGATAGGGACATCCTTTGCCCCGTAATAGTTTCTAACCATAATCATAAGCCAGCTCTTCACCAATACTTGATAGTTTACTAAGTTTGGTGAGCAACTGTGGTTTATAAACTGTGCAATGTTCCCATACTTATTAGAATCAATAACATATTATTGTATCCCATCACCCAAATCACTTGCATCTACATGAGCATCGATATCATCCGGATAGCTACAACCTTCATTGTCATACCTCTCCCTTCTTTCAAATCTGGCCCTTGAAGTACTCTCAAAAGCACGAAAAGTATACTAGTGCAATATTGAAGAGAGCTCATGAAGAAATGTTGTGTCCAAACACATTTATCTTGTCTAGTAATCATCATAATAATCACGAGCATCTTGTCTTTAAATACCTTCAATCTCATGACAACTTATCAAACTAGCGAAAAAGGTCGGGCCCCAAAGTGGGTTCGGCTAAAATTTTTTTCGTTCCCGGACAACTAAACTTTCAAATTGATCCACTGGCCTTCTCAGACTAATTCGAATCAATTTTGATCATAGATTAATCGTTAAAAACTCAATTTTTCACTTTCTACCAACAGTGAATTTGATGCTAGGAGGTCTATTTATTGCCTTTGAAAACTGACCAAAACCTCTGGTCGGGCTCTAAAAATAGGCACACTGATTCTCTATTCCACATATTTTCAACCTGCCGAATCTCATCTCATGAAAAATTCCAGGTCAAAATATATTGACCGTCAAAGTTGCCTTCTTGGATTTATCTGCAAGCAAACACATCAGAAAGCAATAAACTGGCTTTGGATTCGGCTCAAAAAACTGGACAAATGAACACTTGGGAAGACGAAAACTGGGGCATTGATTCTCTGTCATGAGGAAAATATGAATCTACAATTTGGGCTCATGATGAATCATGGGACGAATTTGGAAAGTGTCTGAAGTTGGCTACTTGGATTTGCAGGACAGGAAACAATGACAAAATAACAATTTTTACAAACAAAATGACTCTGGAAACGTGTGCAAACAGATTCGTCAAGATTCTAAAATTGACAAACTTGGAGTATTTTTAGAGGAAAATATAGGGGTACAATCCATTCGATCTCATCAATCATGGATCTCAAGTTATAACATCTTGAACAGGGGTCCTGATAAATCTGCAAATGCTGACACCAGTATAACTTTAGAAATTGCGTTCAAAAATATACCAAACGGATTTGTCAAGACTTAAAAATTGAAACATAGGAGGTCTCTGATGTTTAAAATACAACGCAAAAGGAATTTTAGCATTTTGGTCAACTGGTCAAAAGTTATTACTCGTCAAATAGGGCTTCCCAGAATTATGTGCAAAGTGCATTAGCATGAAAACAATAAATGGCCAACTTTGAGGGACTCAAAACCTAATCAAACGAACTCAAAATGACTCAAAATTTGAAAAATAGGTTCTTGGAAATCGAAAATAGATAATTTCAAAGTGGCAAGTCATGACACATTTTTGATTTCGAGATATTCAAAGATAAACATAGCCTCCTATTGTTGTCTGACACTTAGGATAAAATGCAGATTTGACATTTGTTCAAAACAGGACTTCACCAAATGACTCAGAACAACAAATTATCATCATGGAACACTTAGATAGGTTGGATGTAGGGTTTTAGAAACATTAAACACCTTAGAGGCCTCAAACTGATAGTCGGGTACAACTAGGTACATATGCATCAAAAAGCTTTCATAGGGCTTAATTTCTTAATAGTGCTCAAAATCAGGGCTGCAATTTTGAGTGACAACAAACCCCACTTCCTACACACTTTTCTTATTGGAGATATATTATTTGCATTGGGTGTATCTAGATATACTCCGTATTCTATTATATTCATTGGTGATATTTAGAGCTCATTTGCATTCCTTTCATATAGATTGCATTTCATCTTTCAAAACTACAACAAAATTGCATCTAGTTCATTTTTAGATTACATTTTTTTCAATGGGGTTGTTATCTTTCTTTTCAAGTTTCATTCATGATATTCAAGATGTTTCATTTCATGCATGTGATGAAAACTTAGGTTTTCCTTGCATTGATTCATATTCCCCTTCAAAGGGTAATATTTTCAAAGATGATGTAGATCAACCGTTAGTGATTTATGATGCTCCTAACCTTGATAATGATACTATTTGGAATAAGTCCTTGGATAGGAATATTGATTACTCTCTCCTTCTTGAATATTATTTACTTAATTATCATTCCTCCTCTAGTGTTTGTTTTCTTCCCTCAGATGATTCTACTATTTGGGATGAACCCTAAGATAATGATATGGATTGATCTCTTCCTCATGATATATTTTTGAATAATTATATGGTTATTTATCCTATTGATCAACCTCTTTCTATGTATTTCATTGATATTCCTTCTATACATGAGGCCTTTATGAGTTTTTTATCATTCTCCGAAGAGTGCCTTATCTGTAGAAGACCAAACACTTGATTGCTCTTATTTTTTCTTTCAAAATACATCTCAAATAAATTTAGGTCTCATTGAGCACGATAATAATTATAACATTCCTTTCATCAATTCAAACTTATATCCTAAGGATCTTGCTCATTTTGATCCCCTAAGGGGCTTCTCCACTATTCAAGATTGGAAAACCTTAGATTGCACTTCGACACCATACATTATGGACTTTATGCATCAAAAAACTTTATTTATTGAGTATATGAATATTGATTTCTTCTCTATACATTTCATTACATCTAAGAGATCTTTTTTTACTATGTTTTATCAATGCATTTCTTATATTATGTTTCATATGAGTGGTGATGATGCATTGCATCCTTTTCATGATCATTTTACTTGATATATTTATATCCCTATTATGTTTCTCCTTGGTTGGTGAAATTTTCAGCCTATCTTTTGGGGGTTCATTGTCCTACTTTGTGAGTAACATAATAGACATTTCCCTTTTTCGTTCACTTGGGGGGAAAGGCTCCCATTCTCTCTTCTTATATCATAGCATCCATTATCTTTCTTTTCTAACTTATTTTACACTTAGGGAGGTATAATGTATCCTTCTTACCTTCTTTAATCCATCCAATATCCCTTATTAATTTTCATTCTATCTATTTATGTCTAATATATATATATATTTTTTTCTCTTTTCTCTTGAGGGTCCATTATCCATTGGTTATTTATTTCATTATAACTAAGTAGGCATAACATGATATCCCTTCATCTATTTATTTCATTTCTCTATAGATTTGTATTATTTTATGGAACATTCTTATCTATGGTATGTACTTCTTTTTTACATGCATGGTCATGTGCCTTTACCTAGCAAATGTGTTTTCATATACTAGATTTTAATGCTTCTCATTAATGATCACCTATTATTTACTTCATTGGTGATATTATTTTCTAGATTCTTACATTGTATAGAATTGATTATCCTATGATGCTTCTTTCTTTTATCCTCTCTATGGTGCAGCATTATATCCTTCTTGTTGGGTATGAGATGTTTGCATTTTATGCATGGCTATCAGTTTCTTTTATGACCCATCCTTATGTTCTTCAAGATTTGGTTATATAATCCACTATATATCTCTTTTTTTATCACATGCTTGTGGGGCAAGAAGCTTTGCACATTCTTTGTCTTTGTCCTATGGATTTAGTTTCTTCAAGATTACGAGGAACTTGTTTACTATGTGACATTATTTTTTCTTTATGAATAATTGTTTCTTTGCTATAGATTCTCTTTTTCGAAAGATATGTGTGTCCTAAGTCATCACCTCTTCTTTATCAAGTAAATATATGTCCATTAAAAAAGCTTTCCCTTTCTTGGATATTTTCATCCTATCCTTTTTCTTCTTCCCTCCTCTCTTCTTGGAGATATTATCTTAATCAAGAATTCCTCTTGGGTGTAAGTATAATTATTAAGATTTATCCCTTTTGAGGATCCTCTTTTCATAAGTGATATATCCTTTTCGCAATTGATCTATTTTCTTAGATACAAAGAGTTGAGACTTTATTATGATTATAGTACACATTGTTGCTTTAAGAATATCTCCTTTTTGAGTAAAGTGAGTATCCTCTTTCTCTTCCTTTTCATGTCTAGATACTAGACATGATAAGGAGGGGGCATATATATGTCCTACTTGTACATAGTCTTTCTTTCATAGGGTAGCAAATATGGATTCTCAGCATGGTTTGAAGTACTTTAGTCATAGATGCTAGGTATATTTTCTAAGCCATTCTCAAATCTATGCCTTATTACTTCATCTCTCCTTTGCAAACACAAACACATATGCTAAATCTCATAATGAGTAACATAGATAAACTTTTAAAATCTCATTCATGGGTAACACATCCAGATGCATATGGTAAATATTATATTTGGGTAATGCATAACAACTTTCTAAGTCCCAATATAAGAAACACATTTAAATACAACATGCTAATCCTTTTCCCATACATGCATAACACATCTTTTACACAGGACCATGCTATGGTGATAGAATGGATGTTGATCCATGGATAAAACTTTAGTGGGTTGACTAGCTAGTTACCACCCTGTTAGACCATTCAATGCCATCTTTTGGTGATTCACAATAGGATTGGAACTCTGCTAAGTGAGGTAATCACTTTCTCTCCCTTGTCTCTCTTTTTATTTCATGCTAGTAGAGATATATCCATAAATTATGTTTATTAATGTTATTACTCTTGCATTTATTATGTCATTATTTATGCTCTTATAATAGCTTTACAAATATATGTTAGTAGGTGAGGTGTTTCTTTAGCTGGGGTCTCTTTCACTGGTTGATTTGTTTTATTTTGTGTTTTTTTTTTCAGTATTAACCTCTTTATGTGCCTTTAGCTTTAGTTTTCTTTTCACCCTAGTGCATGAATGTGGAGTTAGGAACCATGGTCTTGGGGGAGTGTTTTCTTTGACTAAGCAATTTTCTATCTCATTGTGGTTCACTAGATTCTTCTCTTCTTCTTCTCTCTACTTTATCACAAGTATGGGTTGACCCACACTTTCTCTAATGTGGGTGTTTAATATAGTGTCTTAAATTGGAAAGACTCCAATTTAATGTGTGATCATCAATCTCCTTACACTTCCCCTTCTTTCTTCCCTTTTCTGTCCTTTATCCTAGGTGGAATTGGTGTAAAACCTAAAAGATCCTCTTTAAAGCTCCTTTTTTTTGGTGTGCTCAAGGTAGGATATATCCTCCTAGGTCCTCCCTTTCCTTCATCTATCCACTTGGAATCTATGCTCTACATCAAAAAAGCTCTATCCAAGATTTTTTGCTTGATTTCAGAGATCTATGGCCTATCTTGGGGTCCTAAAGGTTTTGGGCCCTAGTAATTAGGGGCATAGTTCTCCCATGATCAATCAAGACCATAGTGTGCCCCTAATCGGCCAATAAATTCCATTGTGCACTCTTGATTAGGCCCTATTTTAGGTTCCCTATTTGGATCCTACGTCCAATTAGTTTTCGGGTACAAATTTCTATGCAGGTAAACCTCTAGGAGCAAGCTATTTTGAGCGCTTTATAAGCCCTTCCATTTTCTTTATTTGTCATTCATGAAAATTCTATGATCATGCATTCACAAGTTCAAGCACGTACACTCAAGCTCTCAAGCATTCTGCAAGAATTCAAGTTGTTTAAGTTATTCCTCCATTTAAGATCAAGGATTCATGCATTCAAGATATTGAAGGAGTTTATGTAAGATCTATCATTCCAAAATTTAAGATCTCCCTTCATATATTCAAGATCATTTTTTTCATCTTCTACATTCATCCTCTCAAGATCTACATGCATTCCTAAGGCAGATTTCAAGCATATTCACTCATAAAGGTTTTGATTTCACTTTGATTTCTTTTCTAGATTTTTTGAAGTTGATTCAAAGCTATTACATATACATGCTTGATTACATTCCAAATTCAAGAACATGTTCATAGATTTTCATTTCTTTTAGGTTATATCTATAGCTACTACTTGTTGGCATTCTATTTCAATTGCTTTAATTCAAGGTTTATTCCTAAAATGGGGCTTGGTCAAGGCAACTCACCACCCCCCCACCTCAACAACAACAACAGATAAACAAATAATTTATTTTTTGAAGTTTTGGATCTTGGATTGGTGAACATATGTAGATCTAGATACCCTTTTCATCTTTCTTCAAAACTGCAAAATAAGAATCAGTCACACATAGTTAATTAGGAGTACATTGCATCCCTGAAGCTCCATTTTCTCCCTAATTGTCTAGATCTCCCCTGACATATAATTGAACAACATTTGGATTTTGTTCATACTATAATTTTTAGTCCATGTATTAGGAATGAACCCTTTCAAAGGTTATTTGACAACTTGTTTTTAGGTTTGTATTTCACAATGACATCATCTTTCTCTCTTTCATTTCCATATACATTGTCATTTTGGCATATATTTATACCTCAACTCTATATTGTATATATTCTTTCTTAAACCCTCTTAAGGTGGAGGTGGGAGGGAAATAAATCATAGTTATTTATTCTTTTGTCCATTAGCTTTGCATTGATACTTCCTTTTGTATCAATCAAATCTAGCCCAAGGGGTGGATCTCGGTCTTCCCCCTTCATTAATGTATTGGTTGGATTTCTTTCATTTTCTTACTGTACATGGATGTACTCAAATTATTTTTAATCTTTAGGTTCCTTCTTTTTTTCTTCCCTATTCCTCTCTAAGAATTCATCCACCTTTACATTGGAAAATTCCACAATATTGTTTGTTTGGAGATTCATATATTGATAGGCTCTACTTTGGGTAGAATATCCTAGAAAGATACCCTCATCACATTTCAGTACAAACTTTCCTTGGCATTCATCCCTCTTGATATAGCATTTGCATTCAAATACTTTGAAGTAACTAACACATGGTGTGTCACGAAACCACAGTTCATAGGGAGTCTTCTTTATCCCTTTCTTCACTTGTACCTTATTAAAGGTGTACACAATTGTGCTTACAACCTCTTTGCAATAGATTTTTGCAACATTATTTTGGGTCATCAATCTTCTAGCATAGTCTATGATAGTTTTTTTTTCTCCTCTCTGCAACACTATTTTGTTGGGGTTTCATAGTAACTTTCAAATTCTTTTGAGGTAACTCATCTCCCTAGTCTAATATCAAGCATTTCAGTTCTCTATCGGTCTCTCTTTTCACCTTTTCTTTGTAAACTTTGAACATGTGAAAGGCTTGTGACTTTTCTTTCAAATAAATAGTCCACATCATTATATAAAAATCATAATAAACAATATAAAGTATCTATCACTAGATACACTCTTTGTCCTCATGGTACAACACAAGTCAGTATGAACTAGATCTAGTACATATTTAGAAGTAAGTGACTTGCTAGAGAAACTTGAACTTGCCAACTTTCCTAGTTGATAGTCCTTATATGTGGCATTATCAGGTTTAGTAATAGTGAGTAAACCTCTTATGTAAACCTTCCTTCCTACTTTGACAATATTTTTAAAATTTGCATGACACAACTTCATACACCATAACCAGAAATTACCATGTCTAGCTACCATATAAGTATTACAAAAATTATTGAGGTAAAAGAGGTCACCTCCACTTTGGTCTCATGTATCTAGCAAATTAATTGGCTTGTCAAATATTTTGCAAGACTCTTTGTTAAATTCAAACTTATAACCCTTTTCCATTAGTTGAGCTATGCTCAATAGGTTATATTTTAATCCTTCAACTAGATACACATCTTCATAAGTAGTGGATTCATTTAGAGCTACACTTAACTTACCTATCACATGCATGGATATTTGGCATCAAACTTCACCATTCCTCCATCATAGGCCTTGACCTCATAGAACTTGCTCCTATCACCAAACATGTGGTGTAAGAAACCACTTTCCATTATCTAGCTGATACAGGAGCATCCCGAGTATAAGAGAAATCTTGCATCACCCAAACATATTTCATTTTAGTTGTTTGAATAAGGGTTGTCTTAATGTAGTGTTGTTGTCTATGGAGGCTTGCTACTCAATAAGTAAGTCATAGGAGCTTAGAATGTCCTAATTTTAGAGGTGGAGGTTCATCTCAACCATATCACCTTGCAAGTTGAGGCTCAATGCCATATCATAAGTATCAATAGAGTTATTATGAATTTTTGGTATAATTTTTTTTGTAAAAAATCTTTGGGCTCAGTTTTGAAGGCTTAAATATGCCCATATGAGGCTTGAAAACTTGATAGATGGGCACTTGCACAGACTTGAGCCTATACATTAGAAGTTGAGGAATTTGAAAAGTGGTTATAATAGCTAATCAGAGAAATAGTTCAAAAGTTATGGCCTTTTGAAGTTGGGCCAACCAAAAGTTCCAAACTAAATTTCAAAAATATATTTAGTTGATTCTATATGTATTGTTCAAGTCTATTGGCCCTAGGTATTAATTTTGAATGTCTAGAACCTTCTCGAGCAGTATAAAATTACCTTTTTTGTGAAATGCTCATACATTGTCTAGGACACCTCTAGGTGATAGTTCACATCTTTGTCTTGTAGATTACTATAATAAAGGTGCCCATGTGGTTTAGTATATTGTAATTATCAATTTTTAAATTCTACATGTGGTTTTTCATCAAGTGGTATCAAAGTTGGAGTTCTTGAGTGTGTGGACATATCACCAATTGTAAGGCAATTTGTACTAAGACTATGGTTTGGGCTAAGCATGTAGACTAATCATCAACTATGGGCCAATTTTCACCAGGATTTTAGCAAAAGTGAAAAGTTACTCCATGAAGAGAGTGTGATGGAAGAGTCACAGGTGTTACACCTTAGGGTTTTAGATCCCTCTAGAGGAAAATGCAAGCATTGCAAAAACAAATGCATAGAGGAATGAATCTTGTTGTAGGAGATGATGAAAGTGAGGATGAAAGAGAAGAAGAAGGAAATGTTGATCAAGTGATAGTAGAGGAAGTTCTTAACCCAGAGGAGGAAAACATTTTTAAGGCCATTTCCAAGAATGGAAAAAGACCTAAGTTTGTGTTGGAAATATAAGAGGAGAAACTAAGAGGGGAGGGGTGAGTCAGTAACCACAAAAATAAATCCAAGATCCCTTAAGATGTCAATATATTCAAAATCAAACTCTACTAAAATTGAAATGTCAATGTAACTTAGTTAGCATTGAAACACTTAGTTAACATTGAACATGCAAATATTAGGATATTAAATGTGATTAACCTCAATTAACTTAGCTACAAAAACATAAAGAAAATAACATGAACACATGTGACACCAGGCTTTAATGTGGAAACCCAATTCATCAAATTAAATATGCTCACTCAAGAAAATCCTTCGTTAGCTAAGCCAACTTGGTCAATGCTAACTTAGAAAAGACTTTCTTTAGACTTGCTTTGGTAACCAAGTGAACTCAGTTAACATTTCATCCTAAACTGAATTCCCTTTGATAACTGTGTGAGCTTGATTAACATTGGTTCCATGCCAACTTCTCTTTGCTGCTCGAGTGAACTTAGTAGACACTGTCTTTTTGAAAACTTCCTTTGGTTCTTGATTGAACTCAATAGACACTGACTCTAAGCTCAATTATCTATGGAACACTTGAAAAACACTGGAAACTGTCTTCATCACCCGAGTGAACTTGGCAGACACTGACTGGAAAAGATTTGAAATTTTGTGCAACATCAAAGACAATATACAATTGAATAATTTTTTCAACAATCTCCCTCTTTGGCATTGATGACAATACAACATGTCATAATATAATGGTATTTTAGAGCAAAATATAAGGATACTATCCTTAGATTCATGCTAATTCTCGTCTATGCAAACTCCCTCTATTAGTGTGAACTCCCTCTAACATCAATCTCTCTCTCTGAAATGATTCTATGATTATAGTTTCTCCCTCTATCTTCTTTACACTTTATCTAACTTAACAAAAAACTCTCCCTTTTTGACAACTCATGCCAAAAACATGAACGATCACAAAATTTCTTGATATTGACAATAAACTCTCCCTCTTTGACATCTCATGCCAAAAACAACATTCAATGGACTTCCCATGTACTTGATGTACTGATTCATATGCAATTTGCCCTTTATAATACTACATCAACTTGAATTATCTTCATATGCTTAGTTGATGCATCACTAAACATTGTTTAGTGAGCTTCATATAAGGGAATGACCCTGAGCTTACCTCTTAGATACGAAAATGCATCCGTAGGTAATGGCTTGTTGAATATATTTGCAATCTATTCTTTTGTATTCATATATTCCAATCTTACTTCCTTATCTTGAACCAATTCTCTCAAGAAATGATACTTTATTGAAATATTCTTGGTTTTGGTATGCATCATAGGATTTTTGGAAATGTTAATTGTACTGGTGTTATCACAGAAAAAAAATATTAGATTCTTGATCTCTTCCTTCATACCTATCAACAATTGTTTGAACCAAACAATATTTGAATAATTAACTATTGCAGAAACATATTATGCTTCTGCTATAGACTAAGAGATACAATTTGTCTTCTTACTTGTCCAAGACACTAGCCTCTTTCCAAGAAAAAATGCTCCACCACTAGTGCTCTTTCTAGCATCAATGCTTCCACCCCAATCAACATCAGTGAATGCTTTCAATTCAAAGTTTCCTCCTATCTTATAGCACAAACCATAACCTTCAATATCCTTTAGATATCTCATGATTGTTTTTATTTCTATCATATGATTTTCTTTTGGATTAGCAAAAAATCTAGCCACCATACCAATTGCTACTGCTATATCAGGTCTTGTATGCACCACATACTGAAGTTTTCCAATCATTGATTCATATGTAATCTGGTCTACCTCTTTTGAATCATCATCTTTGGAAAGCTTATGTCTAGTAGACATAGGTGTTCCAACTAGTCTATAGTCATCCATTCCAAACTTCTTTAGTATCTCCTTGATGTAATTTGATTGAGAAATATAGATACCATCCCTTTTTGTTGAATCTATAGGCCAACAAAAAATTGGATCTCTCCAAAAATTGACATTTCAAATTCCTTACTCATCTCATCATAAAAATATTTTCACAAATCATCATTTCTAGTAAATAATGTATCATCCACAAAGATTTCTACTAACTCAATCTCCTTATATGGTCCTTTGATTTATAGGTTGTTGTTATCATTAGATCTTTGAAAACCAATCTTTATGAGATTATTATGCAATCTCTCATACCATGTTGTGGGGGCTTGTTTGAGACCATAAAAATATTTGTGTAATCTACAAACCATGTCCGTTTTGCTAGGACCAATGAAACCTTTTGGTTACTCAATGTAGACTTCCTCTTCTAAGATTCCATTTAGGAATGCTGATTTCACATCCATCTAAAATAATTTTAATCCTTTGTGTGCACCATATGTAAGGAGTGTTCTTACACCTTGTAGTCTAGCAACAAGAGAAAACGTTTATCCATAGTCAATACCTTACTCTTGAGCATAACTCTTGCAAACTATCCTTGCCTTTTTTCTTGAGACTTCTCCATTTTCATTCAACTTATTTTTGAATACTAAGTTTTTGCCAGTTACATTCTTATCCTTGGGTCTAGGAACAAGAGTACAAGTTTTGTTGCTTTCAATTTGATCAATCTCTTCATTCATTTCTTTAATCCAACTTTCATTTTCTAATGTATCTTTTACATTTCTAGGTTCAAATTTAGTAAGAAAATATGTGCCTTTCAATTTTTTCCTTTTCATTGTACCTTTTGATTGATCTCCAATGATTTTCATAGGTGCATGATGCCTTCTAACATATCCAACAAGTTTGGGCTCCTTCTTTCTAAATTCACTAAGTTCACTGTGATCTTCTGAATCATGCTCAGTCCCACTGGTTGTGACTTAGGTCCATCAGACTATGACTTGGTTTCTACTTGCTAAAACTTGGGTCCTTCTAACTGCAACTCAGGGCCTTCTGACTGTGACTTAGGTCCAGCAGACTATGACTTGGTTTCTACTTGCTGAAACTTGGGTCCTTCTAACTGCAACTTAGGGCCTTCTGACTGTGACTCAAGTTGCATTGGCTACAACTCGGGTTGAACTAAGGATTTTGGGGACTTGGGTGGTGAAGACTTTTGAATCCCAATTGTATTAGATAAAGTATAAAGTTCATAGTAAACAAAGTTTTTGTAGTTTTCAAGGTTCCTTACTACTTTGTTCTTCACTCTTTTCTACAAATTCATCAATCTTCACATATGCACTTTCTATAACATTATAAGTAGATAGATTCAGACATTTATATACTTTGCTCTTATTGGAGTATCCTAGAAATATGCCTTCATCACTTTTCACATCAAATTTTCCTTTTCTTGACTCCTTTAGAATATAAGATTTGCTTCCAAATACTTTGAAATAGCAAACATTAGGTTTATAGCCATACCATAATTCATAAGGTGTTTGATTTAAATCTTTCTTCAACTAAACTCAGTTCAAGGTATGAACTACAATACTGATTGCTTCCTTCTAGTATTTGATAGCAATGTTCTTCTCTATGTTCAGGGTCCTTACACAATCCATGATTGATCTATTCCTTCTCATAGCTATTCCATTTTGCTGAGGTGTACCAGGTGCAAACACTTACCTTTTGATTCCTCTTTTAGTGTAGAATTCATTGAATTCATTAGAAATGAATTCTCCTCTATTTGATCTTAAACATTTCAGTTTCTTTCTTGTTTCTTTCTCCACTCTAACTAGATACCACTTGAACTTTTGAAAAGCTTCTGATTTATCTTTTAGGTACATAATTGTCATCTTTCTAGAATAATCATCAAAAAATAAAATAAAGTACCTACCTCTACAATATCTTTCTATGCAAATACGTCCTTAAAGGTTTTTATGAACTAGCTCAAGCACTTCTTCAGAGTGATAGTTCTTTCTTTTAAAACTTGTCTTTCCCATCTTTCCAATTTGATGATTCTTGCACATGCCCATGTCAGGTTTCTTGAGGCTTAGAATGCCTCTCACTTTTTTGTTTTTGCTTATGTTGACCAAGTTGTCTAAATTCACATGACATAACCTTTTATTGCATAACCAACTTTCTTCTACTTGTGCTATGAAACATGAACTTTCATTTAGATCTAGGTAGAATAGATTACATTATGTTTGATTGCTAGTTCCAACCAGATTGGCCTTACCATTCATGAATTCTACCTTGAATCCAATGTTATTCAATTGAGCCACACTAAATAGATTATGCTTTGGTCCTTCAACCCAATAAGCATTATTACATATGAGATCATTGGTTATTCAAATACAACCTTTTCCTCTCACATAACATGGTTCATCATTGCCAAATTTGACACTTCCACCATCATAGTATACCAAGTTCTCAAATTTAGATTTATTACTAGTCATGTGGTGAGAACAACCACTATCAATAATCCATGTATCATTATTACTAACATGTGACATAAGGGCCATATTATCATTCTCATCATTTGATTCATCCTTAATAGTAATATAGACCATTTCATCTTCTTCACTACTATCATAATCTTTAGCAATATAATAGGATTTCTTACCTTTTTCCTTGTAGTCTTTATAGCTTTTGAAACCCTTCTTTCCTTTGTACTTTTCATTTTTCTTTTCTTTTTTATCTTCTTTGTTTGGACACCTTGAAGAAATGTGACCAACTTCTTCCCAAGAAAAGAAAATCAAAGGAATTTTACCTTTGTACTTTCCTTTTCCCTTGGGAAATCTTGTTGCAAGTAATGCTTCAATGACTTCAAGATCTTCATCATAAAAATCTTCATCTTCACTATCAAATTTCCTTTTAGATTTTCCCTCTTTCTTCTTGAGTGATAGCTTGGCTTGAAATGTAGACTCAAGGTTGCTAGAGTTAGGAACATAGTTATCATAGATATCTAACTCAAATGTTGTCAACCTTCCCACTAGTGCATCCAAAGTTATATCATTCTTGGGATTGCATCTCATCTCTTGAATTTCTAAAAAAATAATTGCATATATAGGAAGAAGTTTTCTAAGAACCTTTCTTACCACTGTCTCATCTTCTATCTTTCCTCTTGAGGCTCTGATTGCACACACACTAGCTTTGATTCTTTCACTGTATTTTGAAATGTTTTCATCCTCTCTCATCTTAATTTGATCAAATTGACCTTTGAGACTTTCTGCCTTAGTTGTCCTCACATTTTCATCTCCTCCATAGATGGATTTTATCTTGATCCACATCTCATAAGTAGTACCACAGTCTTTGACTTCATCAAATTCAACATAGTTGAGAGTTGAGGCAATATCAATCATCATAATGTTATGATTCTTCTTTTTTGTAATTTCTTCAACAGTCATAGTTCCAATAGGTGCCACATACTTAATGTCTATGTACTTTAGGTCTAAGTCTCCAATGGTTTCTAGATGCAATCTCATGAGTTCCTACCATGCCTTGAAGTTATCTTTGTTGAGCTTAGGGATCTCCCTTTTGTAAGACATCTTGATCTTTAGCTTAGGTCTTTGAAACCTTCTCTAAAATCTACAAAAGCTCTGATACTAATTTTTTTAAATATAAGAGGAGTAACTAAGAGGGGAGGGTGTATTAGTTACCACAAAAAAATTCCAAGATCCCTTAAGATGTCAATATAATTCAAAATCAAATTATGTTGAAACTAAAATACTATGGTAACTCAATTAGCACCGAATCACTCGATTAACACTAGATAGGAAAATCTTATGATACTAAATGTGATTAACCTTAATTAACTTAGTTGCATAAACATAAACCAAATATCATGAACACATGTGACACCAAGATTGCATGTGGAAACCCAATTTGGGAAAAACCACCAATTGCAACTAGTTACTATTTTTCACTCTTCTGAAGTGAACTTTGTTAGGAGCCAACCTTTTTAAAGGTAAGAAAACACATTTTTAGGTGTGACCCTATTAAAGGATTTAAATCACCCTATTAGGAGTGGCCTTGTTAGAGGTCTTTAGACACTTCAATCTAGAAATGTCACCTTGTTAGAGGATTTGACAAATAACTATAAAGCTAACTTTGTTAAGAGATTTGACTCAATACTAAAATTATTAGAGAGTAACAATGATATGACCTTATTGTTGATGCAACTATATTTCTGATTTTAGATCTGTGTTCTTGCTTAAAAAATTGATCCTTCTTGATCAGATAAAATTTTGCAACTTAGGATACTCTGATATCCTTGCAATTCACTTCCTTTATTTATCTTCTCAATCCCATGCTTCTCTCTTTCAATCCCACAAATTGACCTTATACTTATATCATTTACCTTGTTAAGTCATCTTGAATACACTTTCAAATATTCAATATTCATCCTTTGAGTCCGCTAGATTTAACAAATAAATTCATCAAACTAAATATGTTGACTCAAGAAAATCCTTCATTAGCCGACATAGCTTGGTCATCACTAACTCATAAAAGAATTTCTTTAGACTTCCTTTGATAACCAAGTGAACTTGGTTAACACTAAATCCTAAACTAAATTTCCTTTGGTAACAGAGTGAGCTCAGTTAACATTGGTTTCGTGCCAACTTCTCTTGGTTCCCAATTGAACTTGGTAGACACTGTCTTTCTAAAAATTTCCTTTGGTGGCCGAGTGAATTTGATAGAAACTAACTTTGAGCTTGATTATCTCTAGAAAAATCAGTGGATACTGCAAACTATCTTCATTGCCTAAGTGAGCTCAGCAGACACTGACTAGTAAAGACTTATTTTTTTTGTGTAATATCAAAGACAATATACAATTGAACAATTGTTTTCAATAGTTTGATGTTTCCATATTTTTTGGAAATCTTAACCTAGAGGAATTGATTAGTTGGATCAATGATTTAGAATAGCACTTTGAATATGAAGATATTGAAGATCGAGACAGGGTCAAGTTTGCAAAGGCCAAATGCAAAAATCTAGTGGCAGGAGATCCAATTGGAGTGAAATAGAAGAGGGAAGGACAAAATCACCAGATAGGATTGAATGATAGCTAAAATGAAGCACCAATTCATTCCCATCGATTATGAGATTGATCTACTGAAGAAAATGCAAAGGTTGAAGCAAGAATGAAGATCTATTCCAGAGTCTATCGAGTTGTTCTACTAAGCTCTTATTAAAACTAGCCATGTAGAAGTTGATAAGGAGAGAGTAGCTTAATGTTATCTTAATGGATTAAGGCCAAGGATTCATGAGGAGATGAGTCTAGTTTGAATGATTAATATTGAGGAGGTGTACCATTTTTCACTAAGAGTTGAGGAGAAGTTGAGCAAAAAGTTTGATAGCAAGAATACTGGAAGAGATCATGGTGGAAGATCTGGTGGATGGTCTTATGGAGGCCAAAATGATGATCAAAAGAATAAGGATAAGGAAAGAAGTAGCTGTAAGAATGAGAACAGAAACAATTCCAATCATTTCCATGATAAAAAAAAATAGAGATCAGAGAGGAAGAGGCAAAGGGAAAGGATTTGGAAGAGGAGGTTTCCATGGAAAATGATTTTATTGGGGAGAAGAAGGGCATAGAACATTTAAATGTTTCTAGCACCAAGACAAGATAGATCAAAGAGAATAAGGACATGCCAGAGTTGTACTTATTGATGAAGATGTCAAATCATCTCATTCAGAAGATGCTAAAAGAGGAGAAGTCTGAGTTAATAGGAGAGTCTTGTTGAGTGGAGAGAATGAACCTGATCAAAGGAGGAGTTTGTTTTGCACCAAGTGCAAGTGTGAAGATAAGTGTTGTGATATGATCATTAATGGTAGAATTACTGAAAATTTGGTGTCAAAAATGATGGTCATAAGTTAAGTCTCAAGAGACAGAAACAATTGCATCCATACGGTATTTCCTGGGTACAGGATGACCACAAACCAAGATGGGGTGCTTTGTGATATCATACCTATGGACATATGTCATATGTTGTTGGGTAGGCCATGGTAGTTTGATAGAAATGTTGTACATGATGGGCATGCAAATACCTACACATTGAAAAAGGATGGAATGAAACATAAGTTGAAGCCATCGAAGGATACGTATGAACAAATATGTAGTGTTGCTAGAATTCATTTTATTCATGGAAAGAAGTTCCTGGAGGGTATGAAGTGTGAACATATATCTTTCGTGATGATTCCAAAAGATGGCAAAGAAGAAGTAGAAGAGGTACTTGCAAAAATTGTAAATTTGTTAGAAGAATTTCTAGATATTGTATCCAATAATATGTCAAAAGGATGACCACTATTAAGGAAGATGAGTCACCAGATGGATTTGATTCCAAGAGAAACTTTTCAAAATAAGGTAGCACATAGAATGACACCAGTAGAAAGTAAGGAATTGGACAGACAAGTGTATGAGTTGTTATAGAATGGGTTGTTTCAGGAGAGTCTAAGTCCATGTGTTGTACTAGTAGTATTAACACCTAAGAAGAATGAAGAATGGAGGATGTGCAAGAATTCTCACAGTATCAACAAGATCACAATAAAATACATATTTCTATTGCCAAGGATGGATGATATTATAGACTGTTTGAGTGGAGTTTTGTATTTCACAAAGATAGATCTAAAGAGTGGATGCCATTAGATTCACATCAAAGAAGGCAATGAGTGAAATACTACTTTCAAGACAAGAGAAGGATTGTATGAGTGGTTAGTCATGCCTTTTGGGCTAACCAATGCACTAACCACTTTCATGAGGCTCATGAATGAGGTATTGAAGGAGTTTCTAGGTAAGTTTGTCATTATTTACCTAGTTGATATTTTTATCTTTACTAAGATGTTGGAGGAGCATTTGATGCATATTCAAAAGGTGTTTGATAAGTTGAGGGAAGAAAAGTTGATTATAAATCTGAAGAAGTATAGTTTTGTGAAGAAGATGTTGATGTACCTAGGATTTGTAATTTTAGAAAAAGATCTAAAAATGGACTCAGAGAAAGTGAAGGTTATCCTTGAATGGCCTACTCCAAAGAGTGCTACGAAGGTAAGATCTTTTCATGGGCTGGCTAGTTTTTATAGAAAGTTTGTAAGAGGTTTTAGTAGTATTTGTGGACCCTTGACTAAAGCAATGAGAGGATATAGGAAATAATATAAGTGGACTATAGGAGAAGATAAGAGTTTTAATATATTGAAATAGGAAGTTATAGAACAACTTGTTTTAGCAGTTCCAAATTTTAACAAGGTGTTTCAAGTAGACTACGATGTTAGTAGTACTAAAATAGGAGTTGTTTTGAGCCAAGAAGGTAGACCTATTTCTTATTTCAATGAGAAGTTGAATCACATCAAAATAAAATATTCTATTTATGATCAAGAATTTTAGGTTATAGTTCAAGCATTGAAGTGTACACTATCTTCTTCCTACAGAGTTTGTTTCTATATTGATCATCAAGCTTTGTAATATTTGAATATTCAAGACAAATTAAGCCAAAGGCATTTGAAATAGGTTGAGTTTTTTTAGCATTATACATCTATTTTGAACCACATGAGTGGTAATTCTAACAAAGTTACAAGTGCTCTTAGTAGAAGAGAACTTTTGTTGACACAAATCCATATTGAGGTGGTTCGGTTCAAGGAACTTAGTAATTTGTATCAAGAGGATCTTGATTTTGGGAAAGTGTGGAAGGATAGTACAAAAATTATTATACTTGACAAGATGAAGTGGTTGGATTTCATAATCCAACATGGTATGTTGTTCAAAGGAAGTCATTTGTGCATTCCAATAATTTTAATGAGAGATAATCTCATCAAATAGGAGCATAGTGGAGGATTGGTTGGACACTTTGGTAGAGATAAAACCATTGTTTTGGTTGCTAAGAATTATTATTGTCCATGGGTAAAGAAAGATGTGAAGAAGTTTGTACAGAGTTGCATAGTATGTTAGATGGTGAAAGGAGTGAAGCAAAATGCATGGTTGTATCAACCATTACCTGTATAAGAGAATTTTTGGGAACATGTTAGCATGGATTTTGTTCTTGGATTACCAAGGGCACAATGAGGGAATTATTCTATTGTTGTGGTGGTTGAAAAGTTTTCAAGGATGGAATATTTCATTCCCTCCAAGAAGGCTAATGATGTTCATGTGGTAGCATTATTTTTCAGAGAAGTGGTGATACTACATGTTTTGCCAAAGACTATAGTTTTAGATCAAGATAAAAAGTCTGTTGGGTATTTTTGGCATACATTGTGGAAGAAATTGAAAATATATTTGAAGTTTAGTTCATCACATCATCCATAGACTAATGGACAAACATAGGTGGTGAATAGGAGTTTGGGGAATTTAATAAGACACTTGGTTGATGATAAGCCAAAAGGATGGGATCTTATTTTACCATAGGCATAATTTTCATATAATAATTATGTCAACAGGAGTAGTGGTAAATCACCATTCTAGATTATATATGGGAGTAGTCCTAGAAATGCTTCTGAATTGACACAATTGGATAAAGGAGAAATAAGTAGTGTTGAAGCAGAAGAATTTTCTAAACATTTGAAGAATATCCATGAGGAGGTGAGGAAGCACATTATTAAGATGAATACATAGAATAAAGCTAAGGAAGATGTGAGAAGGATGTATAAGGAAATGCATATTGGAGATGAAGTCATGGTTCATTTGAGAAAGGAGCATTTTCTAGTTGGTACATATAATAAGATGAAGAAGAAGAAGTTTGCACTGTGCAAGATTGTGAAAAGGCATGATTCTAAAAATGTCTATGAAGTGGAGTTTCTAACTAAATTGAATATTTCATCAGTATATAACATTTCTAATTTGATAGAGTATTATGAAGGACATGATGGAGATGAAGTGGTAGAAGCGTAGTGGAGTATTCTAGCAGCTAGTTCGACTACAAAGGATATTGAGGAGATACTGGACATTTGTGTTGGAAAAAGTATAAGGAATAGAACTTATGAAGAATACTTGGTCCAATGGAAAGGGAGGCTAGTAGAAGATTCATCATCACTGGCAACAAAGGAGGTTACTCATCTTGGTTTTTGTTTGAACATGATCCGAGGGATATTTTCACCAAAAATTAAAGTATCTCCAAAACTCCAATAAATGGCATAAGTTTTAAGTCCTCAAAATTCTACACCCAATGCAATTCAAATGGGCGAAAAAGGAGTTCATACACAAAAGTTATAGCCAGTCAAAGTTTGGTCAAACTAGGTACAGAGGTCTTAAAAAGGTGAAAAAATAATCATCTCAAAAGTGGTCAACAATGGATTTCAAATTGAAGATCTCGTTGAGAGCTTTCCAGTGACATTCGTTTTGTCAAAAAAGGAGCTTGTATGCGAAATATATGCCCGATTGAAGTTTGGGATGATGAGGTGGAAAAAAATAAAAAAAATAAAAAATATATATATAATAAAAATATATTGATATTGTTGACGAAGCTAGGATTGGAACCCGTGACCATCGGCCCCTAAAATCCAGCTGATGGCCGTTACACCACCGACAACCATTTGAAATGTATGTGACAAATGTTTGTTTTATTGTTTTCAATGCCGCTAAATTGGGCTAAAAGCCAATGGTCGGTGTGGTGGTTAGAACCACCAACCTCCCTCTTTTGCATGTATTTTCAAAATCTCCTTTGCCATTGTGCCACATAAGTGGCTATGCATAGAATATGCATTATTTTTATTTAACTTTAAGCCAATGCCGATTCCTCTTGCCAATTTAAGGGGATTTGTTGGAAACTAACCCTCCAAAAGAGGATAATGACAAATTCCTAAAATGACTAAGGCTTGATTTCGAAGTTGGATAGTTGTGAAGGCCTATTATTAGATTTGTTTTGTTTTGCCCTATTTTAGGCAAATATTTTGTATAAAAAAGGGGGATTAGGGGCCTTTTGAAGGCATAAAAATTAAGGGAGAAATTATGCAAATGGTGAGAGATATTTTATGTATTTGGAGACTTAGTGATTTCTCTTGCACATAGAGGAATTTTGATGCGTCTGCTTGAAGGGAATTGACACAAATCATTTGGATTGATTTATTGGAGTTAATCGGATCGGTCCCCCTATTGGAGCTGGACTCGGAGACGTAGTCCTTCCTGGATGAACTCCGAAATCAAATGTGTTGTGTCTCTATATCTCTTTCTATCATCTCATCTTGTGTTTTCTTATTTTCAATTATGTTAATTTTGCTTTATTAAAGATTTAAAATTAACTTTATGTAATTGGCTAACATTATCTGTAATAGTCCTAGATCCTAGAAATCAGATCAAATTTGGTATCAGAGCTTTGTTGGACTAGTATTGAAGATTTGAATGTTAACAAGATCCAGGTTGAATCAAGGCAAAGGTGATCTTGAAGAATATAATCCTGAGATCGGAAAACAAAGAGCTAATCCACCATTTCAGATGGAAGATAAAGGTGGTGGACAAGGTTTAGAAGATCAAAATGTACAGAAGACTCTCTAGAGGTTGCAAACAATGGTAGAAGTTTTGTTACAAGAAAGAGAAGAGAAGATGCGAAGGCGTGCAGCTCGTAATGACAAAGGGAAAAAGAAATGCATTGATGATGATCCTGATCGTGAGCCTCCATCTCCTCCCTCTTCTCCTTATCCCCCTTCTTCTCCTTCTTCTACACATTTTGAGTCTTCTAATATTTTTAAAGGTGGACATAAGCCTCAAATTAAGTTGGATGTAAAATTTGACTTGCCAAAATATTGTGGGGAGTTAAATGCTGAGAAGTTAGATGATTGGATTCAACAAGTAGAAGTCTACTGTAGAGTCCAAAACCTTGTAGATGATGTTGATAGAATTCAGTTAGCCACTCTTTGGTTAGGCAGTGTAGCTCTAACTTAGTGGGAGAGTAGAACTTAGCATGAAACTTCAAAACATGGTAAGTTAAATATGTCTTGGTCAGAATTTGTTAGTGCTTTAAAGAAGCAATTCTACCCCCTAGGCCATATGCAACAATTAATGATGAGCTGGCAACATTTTAGGCAAGGGAAAGGTCAAACTGTCCAAGAGTACACCCATGAGTTTTTTAAAAGGGCTATTTCATTAAATGTCCCATTGTATACCCAGGAGACTTTACTCAAGTATATAGGTGGTCTTCATTCTTACCTAAGGCACTCTATTCTTGTCCTGAATCCTTGTAATTTGGATGAAGTATGTGTCCAGGCAACACATTTAGAGTCAAGAGGTAAGGGCACCTTCATTGATAAGTATGATAAAAATTCATCTAAGTCTGAGGAAAAGTCCAAAGGCAAAGGGAAGGGTAAAAAGACAGCTACAGTAAAGAAAGAGGGTGAGAAACCCACATGCTCGCATTGCAAGAAAGAAGGGCATGATGATTCTAAGTGCTAGAAGCTACATCCTGAAAAGAGGCCGAAGCGATTTGGTGGAAATAAAGGCAAACAAAAGACTGCTACTGTAGCTCAACAGGATCTTGGATCTAACTCCGGAGATGAAACAAAGATCATTGCTACCGGGATCCAAGGTAAAGGAAAAGGTATTTCTCTTTCATTAGCTACCAGTTCTTCTAGCATAAGTGCAAGTACAAGTGAAGATTCTTATCCTAAGAATGATAAGAAAAGGAATGAATTGTTTCACATTCGAGTTGTCATGAAGCAAAATAAAGTTGATACATTATTTGATACGGGTTCTCAAGTTAACTTGATATCTGAGGAAATTGTTAAGAAGCTTAATTTGACTACAACACCTCATCCAAAGCCATATCCTCTTGGATGGGTTTGAAATGATGCACAATTACAGGTAACCAGGCAATGTAAGTTAAGATTTGCTATCACTGCAAACTTTGTAGATGAGGTAGAAGCTGATGTAGTCCCTCTAGATATTTGTGGTCTTTTACTTTGGAGTCCTTATTTGTATGATGAACAAGCTATCTTCTATAGGGGGGAAAATAAGTATCATCTGTTTAAAGATAAAATTGAATACATTGTACTGGCACATAAGGTTAGGACTAATCTGGCACTAGTTAATGTTGGTCAGATGAAAAGGTTAGTCAACTCCAGTAAGGATTTTGTGCTGATGATTGTAAAAGCCAAAGAAGATGAAACATCTGAGGCATTTAAGGGATGTGATCCAAAACATAAAGATGAAATGGTCAAAGTTGTTTCTGCCTATGATGACTTGTTTCAGGAACCGAAGGGATTGCCTCCCAAAAGAGAGATACAACATGAAATTTAGTTGCAGCCAGAAGCGCCACTTTCTAATATCGGCATGTACCACTTATCAGTCTTTCAGAATGAGGAAATCAAGAAGCAAGTTCAAGAGCTCATGGAGAAAGGAGTTATTCATCCTAGCACTTCTACTTGTGGTTCTCCTATTGTGTTGGTTCCAAAGAAAGATGGGACTCAAAGAATGTGCATTGACCATAGGGCTTTGAACAAGATAACGGTAAAGAACAGGTACCCTCTTCCCAGAATTCATGATTTACTTGATCAGTTGAAACATGCAATTTATTTCACTAAGCTAGACTTACGTAGTGGATATCATCAAATAAGAATTGCAAAAAGTGATATTTGGAAAACTGCTTTTAAGACAAAACAGGGACTTTATGAGTGGTTGGTTATGCCATTTGGGCTTTGTAATGCACCAGCTACATTCATGAGAGTCATGAATGATGTCTTTCATCCTTTTATTGATGATTTTGTCATTGTTTATCTAGATGATATTCTTGTATTTAGTAAGTCTTGGGATGATCATGTAATTCATGTAAAGAAAGTACTTGATGTATTGAGAAAAGAAAAACTCTATGTAAAGATGTCAAAATGCGAATTTGCAAAGACATCCTTAGTGTACTTAGGCTATGTCATAGGAAATGGTCAATTGAAATTAGACCCTGCAAAGGTCGAATGTATTGTAAAATGGCCTAAGCCAAGTATAGTTACAGAAGTCAGGAGCTTTTTAGGTGCAGTTCAGTACTAGAGAAAGTTCATTGCAAACTTCTCTTATATTGCATCACCGTTGCATGCATTGATTGGTACCAAGGCAACTTTTCAGTGGGGAGGTCCACAACAGAAGGCTTTTGACACTTTGAAGAAAAAGTTGAGCACCGCACCAGTTCTGGCTTTACCAGATTTACATCAACCATTTGAGATTGAGACAGATGCAAGCGGGTTTTCTATGGGAGCTGTACTCATGCAAGGAGGTAAACCAGTCTACTACCACTCTGAAACTTTTTCAAGAGCAGTAAGTAACTATCCTACTTATGATAAGGAACTTTATGCTTTAGTTCAGAGTGTTAAAAAATGGAAGCACTACTTAATGGGAAAGGAAACTATAATCCACACTGATCACCAGCCCCTACAATATTTGCACTCACAATCTAAGTTGCAACAGAGTAGGCATTTTAGGTGGATGGGTTTTCTACAACAGTTTCATTTGGTAATTAAGTATAAAAAGGGTTCCCATAACAAAGTAGCAGATATGCTCTCTAGGCCTCCTGTTAAGAATGCTTTGATAATCCTTCAGAATAGTTCTATGGTTCATGAAAGTTTTCAGGAACAATATGCTAATAATGAGGACTTTAAGGATAGCTTTAATCCAGGGTAAACATGTGGAAGAGAAAGATTACTATGTGCAAGATAATTTGTTGTACCACTTGGGCAAACTATGCATTCCTAAAGATGAACAAGCACATGTAATTCGTGAAGAACACACCTCTTTGATTGCAAGGCATTTTGGGGTAAGTAAGACATTAGCTCGATTGTAGAAATATTGTTACTGGCCTCGTATGCAGGAAACTGTCACCAAATATATAAAAGGATGTGTAATGTGTGCAACCAATAAGCCAAGTAATAGGAAATTGGGGTTGTACACACATTACCTGTACCATCTCGTCCATGGGAAAGTGTGTCTATGGAATTTTTTGGGGGTTTACCTATGTCTAGGAAGGGTCATGATTATTTGTATGTAGTAGTTGATCAGTTCAGAAAAATGTGTATTTTAATGCCTTGTAAAAAGCAAGTCACTACTGAACTGACTGCTCATTTGTACTTTCAAAATGTATGGGTTCATTTTGGGTTACCCACTTCCATTGTATCGGATCGAGATTCTCGATTCTTAGGGGAATTTTGGTCATTTTTGTGGGGACTCATGGATACCAAGCTGAAGAAGAGTACAACCTTCCATCCACAGACTGACGGACAAACAAAGGTAGTCAACAGGACAGTGGTTCATCTACTTAGAGGTTACTGCAGCAAGCGTCCTAAGTTGTGGGATGAAAGTCTTCACTATGTGCAACATGCTTACAACCATGCAACACACTCTTCTAAAAAGAGGTCTCCTTTTGATACTTGCTTCAGTTATTTGCCAAAAACACCGATGGATTTTTCTTTTGGAAAGGACAAAATCATCGATGGATGCCATGATGCAAAAAGGGATTTGAAGTTCATCTAGAAGGTCCAAGCAATCCATCAGGTAGTAGAAGCACAGTTGGAGTAGAGCCAAGCAAAATACAAGGCTCGCCATGATAAGCATCACATTGATCATCAGTTCCAAGTTGGTGATAGAGTTTGGTTACATATCAGTAAGGAAAGAATGCAAGGTGAAGGAAGGAAGCTCAAGCCTATCAGGTATGGTCCTTTTGAAATCCTAGAAAAGATTGGTACTAATGCCTTCCGCCTTAATCTTCCTCCATACATGCAAATTTACTCAGTTGTCAATGTTGAGAATCTGAAGTTGTATGAGCCTCCAACGATCTTGGATGAAGACATCAGTGTCCAGGTTCCATCAGTTGATGATCTTTCACCAGAGTATATGACAGAATGTCATCCTTGACAGGAATGTCAAAAATTCATGAAGAGGACCAGTTGAATACCTCCGAGTGGGATTGAAAGGGATACATCCAAGCAAGGCAAGATGGATGGAGATTGGTAAAGTGAGGGAGAAATACCCTCACCTTCTTTCTGAGTAATCCAAACTTTCAGTGGTTTGAAAGCTTCTCAATGGGGAGGCTTGATCTGGGGGATATTTTCACCAAAAATTAAAGTATCTCCAAAACTTCAATAAATGGCATAATTTTTAAGTCCTCAAAATTCTACACCCAATGCAATTCGAATGGGCGAAAAAGGAGTTCGTACGCAAAAGTTATAGCCAGTCAAAGTTTGGTCAAACTAGGTATAGAGGTCGTCAAAAGGTGAAAAAATAATCATCTCAAAAGTGGTCAACAATGGATTTCAAATTGAAGATCTCGTTGAGAGCTTTCCAACGATGTTCGTTTTGTCAAAAAAGGAGCTCGTATGCGAAAGATATGCCCAATTGAAGTTTGGGATGATGAGGTGGAAAAAAAAAATTTAAATTAAAAAAAATATATTGATATCGTTGACAATGCCAGGATTGGAACCCGTGACCACCGGCCCCTAAAATCCGTTCGATGGCCGTTACACCACCAACAACCATTTGAAATGTATGTGACAAATGTTTGTTTTATTGTTTTGAATGCCGCTAAATTGGGCTAAAAGCCAATGGTCGGTGTGGTGGTTGGAACCATCGACCTCCCTCTTTTGCATGCATTTTCAAAATCTCCTTTGCCATTGCACCATGTGAGTGGCTATGCATAGAATATGCGTTATTTTTATTTAACTTTAAGCCAATGCCGATTCCTCTTGCCAATTTAAGGGGATTTGTTGGAAACTAACCCTCCAAAAGAGGATAATGACAAATTCCTAAAATGACTAAGGTTTGATTTCGAAGGTGGATAGTTGTGAAGGCCTATTATTAGATTTGTTTGTTTTTCCCTATTTTAGGCAAATATTTTGTATAAAAAAGGGGGGTTAGGGGCCTTTTGAAGGCATGAAAATTAAGGGAGAAATTATGCAAATGGTGAGAGAGATTTTATGTATTTGGAGACTTAGTGATTTTTCCTACACATAGAGGAATTTTGCTGCGTGTGCTTGAAGGGAATTGTCACAAATCATTTGTATTGATTTATTGGAGTTAATCGGATCGGTCCCCCTATTGGAGCTGGACCCAGAGACGTAGTCCTTCCCGGATGAACTCCGAAATCAAATGTGTTGTGTCTTTATCTCTCTTTCTATCATCTCATCTTGTGTTTTCTTATTTGCAATTACGTTAATTTTTCTTTATTAAAGATTTAAAATTAACTTTATGTAATTAGTTAACATTATCTGTAATAGTCCTAGATCCTAGAAATCAGATCTGAACACCTGAGACATGACGAGGTCACTTCTCAAATTACCCCAAGTGTCCATGTTGGAAATATGGCTAAGTTGTTGACCTTAGATTAGTTTTGACAAGTGAGTGTCTATACACTTAAGTCATTATAAGTCATTTACTTAGTTCATGCTAAATAAGTAATATATGTCGAGCATAACATATAAGATGGAGCATGTCGATAAACAGTGAGTGCGAAGTCACTCAAGTGCCAAGTAGATAGCATGTACTGAGTGATTCAAGTGTTGAGCAAGAAGTACATGCCAAGTCATTTAGATGCCAAGTGATAGCATTGAAGTTACAGTTAGTGCCCAACACTAGGGACTTCAAATGTTGAGTAATACAGTTTTGACATAGATATTTGTAATGGCACAAACTTGTACGTAAATCATTTTTGAGCTAACTTAAGAATTGTTTTATGATCTTTGTTGATGAGGATGAATCTTAAATGTGAATCCCTATGAATTACATGCATCTAATCAGAAAAAGGAAAGGTTTAAGTAGCAATATGGGTGAATCACTACCGTTGATTCATACCTAACCCTAAGTCACCTAGATCTTCTTAAGGAAGACAAACCCTAAAATTTTTGGGAATTCTTAAAAGAGAATTGAAGAGAATTTTCATGCTCAAATAGAAGATTCATGGTGATTAAGGTGTTATGAATTGAGTTACATTGTAGAATTAGTTAAAGAAGAACATAGGGAAGGAATTAGAGGACAAAATAGATACATCTTATTAGAAAGAATCAAGTACACATCAATATAGAGGTGATCTAACATCAAGCAACAGAGTGCTAATTGAAGGATCATTGCTGAGACATTTTGATAGGTGAATCAATTAAATCTCTTAACAGAGTAGTCTTGATAGGCTATTATAAATCCTTTAACAGGTTGCTTACTTCATTGTAAGTTAAAGTCCTCTTACCAGGCACACTTTTAGCAGGGTGTTTAAATCCTTTAACAGTGTAAGATCTAACAATCATGTAAGCCTTTAATAGGGTAGACCTTTCATAGGATAGATCATGTTTCATGATCATACATTGTAACCTTCATTAGATACAATTTATTACAACAATAGTGAAGATTTGTGGGTGTTATCCCCACCCTAGTTTTACCTTCTCTTTGGAGGGTTTTTGGGTAACCAAATATCTTGTGTTATAAATGTGTGAATGTTTACTTATTTACAGGCTTTAGATGTACATGCATAATATGGTATTTCAATTTACTTGTTGAATTGTGAGATAGATGTGAGGTGAATGATTTTATGGGAAAAAGTTTGAATCCCCCCTCTTAGAGTTTACTTTTCCTATTGTATTTCCAATAATTAGCATCAGACCCTTATTCTCTAAAAGGGGAAGCTTTACATCTTTGAGGAAAAATATTGAAAATTAAGTCTACAAGTTGGGAAATATTATTGAGAATCAGAAGATTGAAATACAACTCATTCTACATTAGTTGAGTGAACCAAGAGATGAGTTAAAGAGATCATTGAAAAGAAAGAAGGAAATTTCTATTGAATAGAATGATACACAATACCAGGAGATTCACACTACTAAATTATTTTCCAATGGAAGCTCCAATGAATTTGATGCAACAATTTAGACCTAATGGAGAAGAATGGAACCCTAATTGAAGAGGTCAAAAATCTAAAAAGAGAACAAGAAGTCCAATCAATATTACTATGTGAGATGATCGAGTAGAAAAAGAAAGCCATAGAAGAAAAATCCATGATTGAAGATTGGAGGAGAAAACATCATAAGTATAATAAATTGTCATCATAAAATTAGATACAATGAATCAAGTCATGATTGCCAATCATGAGCTAAATTGCAAGACCTTGAGATCATAACATTGAAATTGCAAAATGAACAATTGAGTGATCTTAAAAGGGAAAAAGAGTTTTTTGAAAGTTTCAACAAACCTACTGAGGCCATCAAGTACTTTAAGAAACTAATGAGATCTCCTAGATCTAATGATGATACTACTAGATTAGGCTACACTAGCACTAAAGAAGGAGAATCATCCAAAAGTGTTGAGCAAAGAAACAAAGGTAAGAACTTCAAACCTACTTGTCATAATTGTGGTAAGATAGGACATACTACTAACATTTGTAGGAGCCAGATTGGAAATCAAAATGTTAAGTAGAAGTTCATGGGTCATTGCCACAAATAGAATAAACAAGGAAATTAGGCACATGAATGTAGAACCAAGACCACAAGCACACAAAGATTTGAAGGATACTATAATAACTATTAGAAGTATGGACATAGAGCATATGAGTGCAGATCCAAGCGTAAGTGGTTATCAAACAAGAAAACAAAGGAAAAGCATAATGGAAACTCCTATAATTGAGATTATAATACAAGGTATAGTTATCACTACTATCAAGAGTATGGACATGTTGCTGAAAATTTCATAAGAACACATTTCAGAAGTGACTATAGTAGATCGTTGAGTCAAACCACATGTTTTAGCTGTTTGAAGATTGGTCACATAAGTAGGAATTGTCCAACGAGGTCAAAGGCACCGAGCAGTGATTTCAATAAAGTCAAAGAAAAGGTAGATGTTCAGAATATCAAAGATGAATTGAACAAGACATGGAAGAGAAAGGAAGATTGTAGCACATCAAGTGTAGATGGTATCACTTCACCCAATGGGTTAGGTGATCATAACTCCTTAAATTAAGAAATCACGAGGTATGTGGGATTGATATTTAAAATGATATACTATACATTAGATCCAAGGATTTAGTTCTAAAAAGATTACATATGCATGAATAAATATGCAAAGTGTTGTTAAGAATCAAGAAAAAATCTTTAAGTTTTGTTAGTTTTCATGTTACTGTTGAGCATGAAAAGTTTCACTATGGTTGTTGAGTGAAATGTTAGTTGATACTAAGCTATCTAATTTGTTAGTGTTGACTGAGCTCATAGTGGTTATTGAGCATATGAAAAATACATGGATGTTGAGTGAGACATAAATTTTGTTGAAGCAGAGCTTACAACTATGTAAGTACTTAGCATTCAATGCAGTATTTAAAGGGCTAATTGATCAATTTATACTCAATTGACATCATTTGAATTTGGAGAAGAGCATGAAGAGCTAAAGGAAAATTGAAAAAATTCTTCTAAGAATTTGCAAATAGATTAAATTGTTGTTTGAAACCATCTCAGTGGGATTGAAAAGGTATTTATCATGTGCCAAGCAATGCAATTTAAGTTTTTGCAAAACCTACTTTTATAAAATGGTGTCTAGTTCTTCAACAGTCAAGGTTTTAGAGGTAAAGGAATTTTTGAATGTGCAATTGATAAGAAATGAGATTAAAAAACCAAATATTAGAGCTATTCTAGACATAGCTTATAAACAAGATCCATCAGGTGTGTTGTCAATGATACCACCATGAGTTTTGATTATTCAAGATGTTAGATGCTACTATACATGTAAGGTTGGAAACATAGGAGACATGGAGATTAGGGAGACATATGGGAAATTTTGTGAAAATAGAGTATTCAAGGATGAATACAAAATTGTTGAGAAGAAAGGGTTATCTCATGCCCTAGATTTCCCCAACATCTTCAAGATAGAATGGATAAAGATAGTTTTGAGTAGAATACATGAAAATTTTGTATGGTTAGAGAATGAACTAGTGAAAATCACCAAGAAGATGGTACATAGATTTATAGGGTATCCAACCCTACATTGGCCCAAGACAATGGGAAGTGAAGAAAAATAAGTAATTGAAAAGAATACTGGGGTTGTATGGAATAAATAAGCGATGACAATAGATACAATCATAGATCCCTTAATTGCCTTTGCAGTATTGACTATAGTACACAAGTTCTATCAATCCATCAGACTCAACAATGTACTGTGTATTCTAGTTGACATGGGATACAAGATAGTGAAGAAAAATCATACTTATGATCTTGCTGAGTTGTAATTGCAACAATTGACTGAGAATTTGGGAGCCATAAGGAAGACCAAAAGTGCACAATGCAAATTTGGATCTATTCTTGTATGTATATTATTTCATGTATATAATACATTTCTTACTTTTGGTATACTTTTGGCAAAGTTGCATGGAAGGTAAATAGACCTATTGCAGTGAAAATAGGTGAATTCATTGAGCAACTAGGTGATAATTTTGAGTCAGTTATGACAAGCTACTTTGAAGACTTCAAGCATTCAATAAAAAAAAGATTGAGGATACCAATTTCACTACTGGAGAATCATTTTGGTGATGTTTTCTTCCTAGTTGAAACTAACTTTACATATGTACAGGAAATAGTTCCTAGAGTTAGATGGTTAAGACCATTGGGATATGAAATCAATGTTGATGAAACCTCTGCAACAATCACAACATTACTTACAAAAGAAGTGGATAGGGAGGATACAACTTTTGGGAACTATGATGAGGCTAAGTCAAAAATCACCATGGACTTGAAGACTACTTTAGTCATTAGGAAGAATAATAAGATGGTGAAGAAACTGGAAGAGAAATTTGGTGAAGGGGTAGAAGAAGAAGATGACGATGATGAAAAGAAGAAGAGAATGCACCTATCCAAGCACCACTTGCCATCACCCAAGGTCAAGGCGAAGACCAACAATAAGAGGAAGTATAAATTGTAGAAGGTGTTGAGGGAGAAGAAGCCAGTGAAGCACCTACAACTACTAAAAAGAAGAAAAGAAAAGCTAAAGCACCAGTAGTGAGAAAATGAAAGAAGGTTGAAAAAACTACTAAGCCTACAATACCTACAACAAGGGCTAGCACAAGAGCCACTACACAAAAGGCTAAGGAAGTAGCCAAGCAAAAGGAAAAGAGAGATAATCAAGCTAGCAAGAATGAAGAATATCAGAAGAGACCAAGGAGAAAATATGTTTCCCCAGTTGAATATGATGAAGAGAAGATGAAATTTGATGAAAATAACCAGTTTCAAGTGGTAAGTCATTGTTCTTCTTCAAATTTAGACAGTATATGTGAGAATATAAGGAACAATGTTGATGTATCTGGTCTCTCACATATTGAATTTGATACACTTGGGAAAGTTGAGATGAACCAACTAGAGGAGTCAATTTATGCCATAATAGAAACATTTAAACAAACTCCAATTGAGATTGCCAACTCTCTACCAAAGGAATTATCTAATAGAGTTGAGAAAAAATGGCAATATAGTCTAAACATTGAAAGACAAATCAGAGAGACTACACTAGCTGGAGTGATGCCAAAATTTGATAGAGAGACAATGGCCAAGCCATTGAAGAAGCATACTAGAAAATTTGCACCAAAATGCAGGGCATTCAACATATTGTAGAACAAGGTTGAGGATGTTGTACAAAAGACCATTTTGATTTGGAAATCACTATATGGATTGACAACACCCAAGGAAATAATGCAAGCACTTGTTGAGATAGGTGAGGGAAAAGAAGAGAAACAATAGGTAACTGAGGTAATCATAGTTGACACTAAGACGATTACACAAGAGGAAGGGACTAAAACAAATGAGGAAACACAAACACCAACTGAAGAAGAGTAGCAGACATAATAGAGTGTACAAGATATACTAGCGTCGAGTGTTTTTCCTCAACATGAGGAGAATATAGAATATGATAATGTAAAGTTTACAGATGTTTTTAAAACTGTCACTCAAAACATCAATCCCCTCATAGAGGATGACTTGAAGAAGATACTGGTTAAATCCACTACTCAAGCCAAACTTTGTGAAAATCATGTATTGGTGAGTGTTGATGAAATTGAGAAGGTAGAAAAAGTATTTGTAGGGGAGGAAGTATAGAAACAAGTTACACCTAAAGCCCCTCCTCATTTCACCATGATACAACCTACATTACCCCTTGTGGTATATCAAAGGAAGTAGCTAGCTACTTCTACCATCAGTACATTAGCACAAAGTATTCCAATCTCAGTCACTATAAAGAAGAGTGAACATGACAAGGGTGAGATAGTTAGAGAGAAGAAAGATGAGACATAAAAGACTAAAGGAACACAAGTTCAAACAGGCCAGGTAGATACTCTTGCACCTACAACACAAGAGAAAGGTGCATCTCTGAATGTGGAGAAGGAAAAGGATGAGACTGAACAGCTAGGTATGGCTACCAAACCTGAGGAGAAATTAGCAATACAACATTGGTACCTTTACCAGAAACTATTACTCCTCCTAGTCAAGCTCTTCATAGGTCAAGTTTAAAAGCTATAACCCTACAATCATCATAGCTGAGTCCAAACACATCTAAGGTAGATGAATTTACATCACTTGTTTATGTGAACTTGGATGAAGTGATTGAGTTGCCCAAGTTTGATTATGCAACTATCACTATTGAGTAGATGGGTATACTCTAGGAAACTCTAGCAAAGAAGAAGAATCAAGAACTGGTCAAAGAAAAGCATAGGTAGAAACAAACTTTGATTGATATCAAAGAGATTTTTCTTGATGCATTCCGTCTACTAGCTCTAGAGGAAAACAAGCCAATAATTTAACAATCAACCAATATAGTGGAGAAGGTTAATGACAAAAACCTAGATACAAATTTCAAATTACTTGAATGGTCTGAGAGAAAGTTTCATAAAAAAGTTAATGAAAAGATATCAAGTGCTATTGCACTATCACAGGTTGAATTAGCAACCAAAATAGAGAGTGTGAAGAAGTTACTAAAGAATATTTTCTCTTTGTATACCAAATTGACTAATACTACACTCTTCACAAGGGAAGTTAGGAGGCATATCCTAAACTTGGAGAGTGTTATGCAAACATCTAGCATAACTCTATTAAAGTCTCCAACTCAAAGTGAAAAACACTTCAGCACCCTCCTACAATCCCAAAGTCATTTAGCAACATTACATGTAGATGAAGCTAACATCAAGGCTAAACTGATATGCATCCAGTCTACATTGTCTCCACACATGGAGATACTACATAAGGAACTAGCCTACACTAAAATTCTCATGAAGAAAGATACTCATTTTTCTACTCATGAAGGCTTAGTTCACCTTGCTACCAAGCTAGTCCTCCAAATCAAGTCACTGGAGGTAGCTTGTGATAATTGGGATGCAAATCTAAATATTATACTACAGGTCCACATATCATTTTGGACAAACACACTATTAGTGCATAACCCTTTGACATAAGTGTCAAAAAGGGGGAGTAAGAGAAAATGGGGAGTATGAGAACAAGAAATGAGAAAGACCATAGGAGAGATAGAGACAAAAATAGAGACAGAGATAAAAATAGAGTATCATCTTAGCTTATGCAAATCCACTTAGTAGGAGAAGAGATTTTGGATTAGATACGGAGTATAGAATAGAACAACCAACTTAATGGGAGTTATGCAATTTTTAGGTATGACTAATAAGTCATGTATTGCAAAATTTTGATATTTTGAATTTTTTTATAGAAGCTGAATAAATATTAGATATCTATATTATGCTTGTAAGGATAAGATCATTAATGCATGACCAAGTGTTTTTATACTCATGTCAAAGGGGAAGATTGTTGATCTTAGATTGTTTTTGAAAAGTGAGAGCCTATACACTTAAGTCATTATAATTCATTTACTTAGTTCATGCTAAACAAGTAATATTTGCCAAGCATAACATATAAGATAGAGCATGTCGAGTAAACAGTGAGTTCTAAATCACTCAAATGCCAAGCAGATAGTATGTGTCAAGTGATTCAAGTGTCGAGCAAGTAGTGCATGTCGAGTCATTTAGATTTGTTGGCCCACTTTTCACCATATACAAATTTTGTAAAGTGGAGAGTGAACTAATGTCATGTTTTGTCAAGTTAGGTCAATAGGTCTTTCTTCTTTAGGTGCTGAGTTTCTCCATTGGGTTTTTATCTTTTCCCTTCTCTCGTATCACATTTAGCTCGGGTGGGTATTTCTTGGTTGTCATGAGTCTTAGGGGTAGTTTAGAGCCATCCTCAATGGAGATTCTCAATTTGTGCTACATCTTTTGATTTCCATGCAGCTCATTTGATTTGGAGTTAGAGAAAATTGAATCGGCAGAAAATCAAGTTTCGGCTTCTCCTCGGCGGGTTTTCGCACCCCGAAGGAAATTTTTTGCAAAGATTGGCAAATGCTATTTGTAAGATTCCTTGAATTAAAGTGAATCATGTTAAGAAAATATCATTCAAGTGATGTCATGATCTCACAGCGAGAACCATTTTAAAGGTTGGAAAATGATCGGGATAAGCATCGACGAAAAACCAGAAAAGAGCTTCTCCGTGGCGGACTTCGAAGTCAGTAATCAATTTTCTAGAAAGGTCTATGTAAAGGAATTGAGAAAGCCAATGGTCCCCACCCCTCACTTTCAAAGTCAATTTTGTGTTTTTCAGAAGCTTAAAATAAAGTGAATAGGGTAAAGGATGCAAAATAATGGGCTTTGGCAGAAAAACAAGTTTCCTCTTCTCCATTGTGGGTTTTCGCACCTAGAAGGTGAAACTCTGTGGCGATCCATAAACGCTATCTGTAGGCTAAAACAAGGAAACAATAAGCATCAACAAAAAACTCAAAAGTAGCTTCTCCTTTGGCAGACTTCGAAATAAGAGGTAAACTTTTCGCAGAGGCCTAAATAGAAAGGTAAAGTTATTAGGTGGGCCCCATTTTTCATTCGTGAAGCCTCTTTGGTGTTTCTCGAACGTTTTTAGTAAAGTGCTTAGGGTTGAAAGGTAAAAAAAAAGCTTAAAGGGAAAATCAAAAATTTGCTTCTCCGCTGTGGGTTTTCTACCCTCGAAGGTCATTTCCTGCACTTCAGAGAAAGTCATTCCTACAAGCATGGTAAGTATGTGATTTGGTTGTAGATTATTTGGGGCGAATAAATAGAAGTAAATCAGTGGATTGATTAGGTTTTTGCAAGTAGAATTGACCTAAGTGGATTTTTCCCAAGGAATTACTCCATTTGTGTTTTTCCAAAAGACGGATGAAACATGAAGTAAATTGGTAATTAATGAGAGTTACCTTTGAGCCAACGAAAACAGTGAAAAGAAAAAGATAAATCCGTTAGAACCTTTACATCAACCAATCCAATCGATTTACCCTTAATTTTGCTCGTGTGGCATGATTTATGAAATTCAACAGGAAAATCTAAGGTTATTTTATAAAAAGGGAAGTAACAGATTTTCAAACTCTCGTTTCACTGTTATACTGTTGTACTAAATAGTGCTTTCAATAAAATGGCAACAAGATTCTTGAGTTTTGATGGATTGGGTGGAATTAAGTCAGCATGGTCGACTATCACAAATACTTCACTCTGTTTCTATGATATGCAGGATTTTCAAAGGAGATTGAGAGCAGAGCCAATCCACCCCATAACAGGGAAACTTTGGGGAAGCAGATTAGTAGAAGCATCTGGGTTCCCTGTAGCAGTACAAGCCCTAGAGTTGATTTTAGAATGCATCAATCATTACAACCCAGATACAAGGAAGATTCTATTGTTTGATCAGACAGTGTTGATTTCAATCGATCGACAATCAGTGGTGAATTGCTTGTGGATTCTAGAATGGGAGGAGTTCTCTGATTTGACGATGAGTGGAGCCATGTCTGAGTACTCTTTGAAGAAGATGGTTTGGAGGAGGGAGATCATGTAGTCTTGGTTTCAAAAGCCAAGGGGAGCTAAGAGTAAAGTCCCTAAAACTCTTTTCGACACAGACCTCAAACCATAAATTGTTGACATTTTGGTTCTATTGCATCGACTCAAAGGTGAGGTAGAAGCTTTTAATTTTGTAGAACAGTACCTCTTTTTGGTGCAAGTTATTTGCTTAGACACACAGTATATTGACTGGGCGCATGAGGTCAGTGAACAACTTTCTAGGGCTCTCAGTGCAGCTAAGTTTTATAATTCTTTTTATATGTCCTCATTCTTGATATACATGTTGGCTTCTCTTTAATTGTGGTCGGGACTCCCTAGAATTAACAATTTCCCTGATAATGTAAAAAGTTATGAGTTTTATCCATGCTTGCAATTATAGAATAATTATGCAGAATACATCCAGGTAGATGATGCATTCACCATGAGGATTTGTAGGGAACTACAGGGGCACCCAGAGCAGAGATTCAGTCTGAAAGTGATGGCATTCATTAGCCAATTTGGCAGTTACTTCATCCAGTTCTCATCATTTTCTTATTTGTGTCTTGTAGCATTCGATGAATTCCAACTGAAGTTGCCCAAGTGTCCAGATGATATGATCGTGCTTGTGGAGATCATGAGGCAAGCAATACAAGTGAACGTGTTGAGCACCAGCCTGAGGAAGAAAGGGTATGAATTCCCTATAAAAGTGGGACCATACAGTTGCGAAACAAAATCAGATGCTAAGAATATACTCAAAGCATTTGAAAGTAAATACAAATTGGAAGAGTATGAAGCAGTAAGGCCCCTGTTTGATCCTAATGGATATGCCAGAGATGTGCTCCAGATTGGAAGCATAATCAAACATGTGACAACCATGGAGGATTATTGGGTAGATTGTAAGGATGAGTTGGAGAGTCAAGATCGTGCCTTTGCCATATTTACAATTGATCAGGTAAAGACATATGGAATAAATTTAGATGTGGAAGGGCTAGAGGATGACGGTCAAAATATGTACAGTAATACATATTTGACAAAATTGAGGAATACTCCCATTAGCTCTAAACCAGATGTTGACATAGAAGAAAATATTGATGTCATGATGGCAAGGATTATCAAAAGAACTGGGAAGTGGGTTGAATGGATAGCTAAGAAAGGCTGAAGCAAGAGCAAAGCTACTCAAGCTTCTCCAACTACAGCTACTCCTACTTCATCTCAAAGTGCCACTCCCAGAGCTACTGCCACAGCTTCCCAAAGACCAACCCAATCTATGGGAGGAGGTGACCAGCCCCTGGAGAAGCATGTTCCAATAACCCCAACCTATCAAGGGGGATCACTACCAGTCATTGGAGCTCAAGTTAAAGCTAGAAAAGAAACAGAGGGATAGAAAGATGGATCTCCTGCTCCAGTCTTACCTCTGCATGTTGCTCTTCCCCCATCTCCTCAAGCTTCTCCAACTCCATCTCTTCATGATTCCCCTATCTTATCCCCCCTTCGTAGCCCTACTCTATCTGCAAGCGCTCCTTTTCTTAAGCCTACTGGTTCTCCTATTCAGATAGTAGAGATTGGAGATGATCAAAGTAGTAGTAGCGAATCCACTAAGTTTGATGAAGCTGCCAAGAAAGCTCAAGAAGAAGAGAAAGCTCCAGGTTCATCTTGACTCCTTTCTCGAGATCCAAAGACCCCCTTTTTTGTAGCTACAGCAACAACGAATCCAGTAAAGAAGAAAATGTTCATCATTGAATCACTCAGAACAGCCTCCAAAGTGATTAATACAGAGTCTTGGCTTGAGGATACTTTGGAGAAGAAGAGGAAAAGAAAAGATGAAAATTTCCCTTCAAAGGATGTTGTATCTCAAGCGGTTTGCTTAGGATCTTCCTTATAAAAACTAAAAATTAGAAGACCTTGTCAATATTGGGACGAGATCAAGAAATAGGGCACCTAACTATGGAGGTAGCAAAACCAAACAAGGTAGGAAGAATTGAAGATATGACACCAGAAGACTTCACTTTGCACTCAATTGATCTTGGAGAAGCTAGACATGATACAAAAGTAGGCCTATGGAAATTGAGTAATGAGGTGATAGAAGAACAACTAGAGGATCTCAAGTCATTGAAGGTCAGAATGAAAGTAGAAATAGAGGAGTTGAGAAGATTCATCTAACAATTAGTTGTTCCATTGGCAACTATCATCGGTGTGCCTACCACTGAAAATCCTTCAGCAGAAGAGGTACAAGACTTCATATCATAGCTCTAGAAAGATAGGCATTTTTGTCAGATTGGAAAAGAATAGATTGAGAAGCTCAGTTCAGATGGAGCTATTATAATTGATCAAATTGGGAATGTTATCCTTCAGTTAGAAATTGAGAAGGATAACATCACTTCTAATCATAACACTTTGGCCGCAAAAAAGGCAAGGTGCGACGAATGCATTTCTCTCCTAAATATTATCATCCATATGAAGGCAAAAGAGGTAGTTGAAGCAAAGATTTTGAAGAAGGGAACTGCGCCTCTATTCGAATGGCTTCAAAACATGCAATTCAAGCAGGAGATGATTCAAGAAGTAGAGGAAGGACTCAAAGAAACAAAGGAAAAGGTGAAGAAGATCCAAGATAGAGCATTTGAGCTCATGCAAGGATTACACACTGAATCACAAAGCAATGGGCAAGGAAAGGTTCCCATTGAGATAGAAGTAATGAAGAATAACTTCTCCACACATTTGAGTAACCTATTTGGAATGACTTCAAGCAATCAAAACAGAGTGGTAGAGTTACAGACACTGAGTGGATGCATGCATGTGGCAACTGGAGAGTTAACAAGTCAGCTAGGTGCAGTAAAGGAGTTAGTTCAGGAGCATTCAAAGTGGCTCTTGAGATTCACCAATGTACATGTGCCTAGTCACGAGGAGATGATCCCAATTATAGTGGCTACCAGAACATATAGGGCAAAAATTGAAAAGGGAAAGAAGTCTAAATGACTAATTTAACACTCCTTTTCTATTCTTTGATGTAAATGTTGCAAATTTTTGTAAATTTTGAAATCTGACAAACTGGCATCTTGCCATTTGTCATATTCAAAAGATGAATAGACTGAAATTCCCATTGTAACGATCATCTCTCAAATCCTATATGTATGAATTTCAATGATAAATCAAAGGTCGGCAAATTTTGGTGTGAAGTACTATCTGTCGCATAGACAATTGAATGGCACTTCGTTTCAATCATTTTACATTCCAGTAGGTATTGTAATTAGTTAGTATTTCCTTTCTACATTACAGAGAACTAAGAAAGAACAGAGTTTCTTTTCCCCTGTCTTCTGGAATTCAAATGGATGTGATAAGTATTGTTATATTTCATTTGATGAAAGGATTCTGTTAGTTTTCCCGATTCATCAGTTGTAGTTCAGATTTAGATTTCAACTTATTTTATTCTTGCTTGGATGGACTTATGAATTCATAAGAAGTGTGGATACATAGATCTATTTCGATATTGAGAAATTTTTCTTGCCTGAATTAAGTTCTAGTTAGGCTTAATTTGGTTTTCCTCTCTTGCTCTCGGGTTAAGAGCATACCCCATGGTAGGAATTAGAGATAAAACATAATTCATTGAATATCATTTACATAGGGAGTTGTACCTCAATTCAAAGGGAAACTAAATGTTCTTAGAAATGGTTTCCCAACTATTGTGTAAAGTTGTTCTTCGTTATAAATTTGGGCACATTAAAAGAGGAAAAGAAGAAGGACAAATTTGTTTACCAACAATATTCCACGTAACAACATTGAAGTTATAGTTAGTGCCAAGCACCAAGGACTTCAGATGTTGAGTAATACAATTTTGACATAGATGTTTGTAATGACACAAACTTGTATGTAAACCATTTCTTAGCCAACTTAAGGATTGTTTTACAATCTTTGTTGATAAGGATGAGTCTTAAATGTGAATCCCTATGCATTACATGCATCCAATCAGATAAAGGGAAGGTTTAAGTGGAAATATATGTGAATCATTACCATTCATTCCTACCTAACTCTAAGTCACCTAGATCTTCTTAAGGAAGACAAACCCTAAACTTTTTGGGAATGCTTAAGAATAATTGATGAGACTTTGCATGCACAAATAGAGCATTCATAGTGATTAAGGTGTTATGAATTGAGTTACATTGTAGAATTAGTTAAAGGAGAACAGAGGAAAGGAATTAGAGGATAGTAGAGATACATCTAATTAGAAAGGATCAAGTACACATCGATATAAAGGTGATCTAACATCAAGCAATAGAGTGCTAACCAAAGGATCATTGCTAAGATATTTTAACAGGTGAATTAGTTAAATCTCTTAACAGAGTAGTCTTAACAAGCTATTGTAAATTCTTTAATAGGTTGCTTACTTCATTGTAAGTCAAAATCCTCTTACCAGCCACACTTTTAGTAGGGTGTTTAAATCCTTTAATAGGGCAAGATCTTACAATCTTGTAAGCCTTTAACAGGATAATTAATACAGCAAAATTTTCACAGGGTAGATCATGTTTCATGATCAAACATTGTAACCTTCATTAGATACACCTTGTTGCTACAATAGTGAAGATTTGTGGGTGTCATACCCACCCCAATTTTACCTTCTCCTTGGAGGGTTTCTGGATAACCAAATATCTTGTGGCATACATGTGTGAATGTTTACTTATTTACATGCTTTAGATGTACATGCATAATATGATATTTCAGTTTACTTGTTGAATTGTGAGATGGATGTGAGGTGAATGATTTTACGGGCAAAAGTTTGAAGTACTAATTCAACCCCCCCAAAGAGTTTACTTTTCCTATTGTATTTCTAACATAAGTAAGATATGTTGAAGTTTTCATTTATGGAAACATATATCTTAGTAATGGACGACACATTGTATAGATGAAGATCCTATAGTCAGAGGCAAAACATTGCCTATGTATAAGATAATTTTACTATCAGCACAAGAACAGTTTCATTATGTATAGATAATAGAATGAAAATGGGCACATGTGCGGTCAAGGATAGATAGAAGGAAGTGTCATGATGACATATGTAAGTGCGCAAGTCTGTGCGGACTGTATAAAATAAGATATAATAGATTTACGAGTAAAGGTAGTAAACAAAGTAGAATAGAGCATGTCAGAAAAGTAAATATTACGAGTTAAGGAATTATTTTGGTAACAAAATAATTGTTTATCTAATTAGGGATGACATCCCAGATGTTAACCCTATGTTAGATGAGCTAATTGTATATTTAGCCAAATGTGTGAAAGAATTAAGGTCGAGTGGACAAAGTTTTGTAGAAAGGAAAGGTATATGTAAGAAATCATATTTTGTGAAGTAATGTGGTGTTTTGTGAACTATGTATGTGATATGTAAACTTATGTGAAGGCTATGTGATGTGAATTTTGATGTAAGATTAGAGATATGCAAAGTGCAGTAGTTAGCAATATTTTTTTTTTATCTATCTCTTTTGTATAAAGGAACTACATTATATAATTGTATGTTTAGGTAGTGGGCTCTTCTTGCATACATTTTGTGATACCAACTCCTAATAGGGTTGAAGCAATTTCTAATAGGCTTGAGGATTTTAATAGATCCTAGTCCTCTAACAAGGACCGAGACACTATGCATATTTCATAGACTCCTAATAGGGTCAATATCCTTAACATGGTTATTTTTTTTAGCAGATCATTTTCTGTGTACCATCCCCACTGTGGTTTTCCCTTGGCAAGGGTTTCCCTAGTTAAAAAAGTATGTTGATATGAGTTCTCTTTGTGTATGGATTTATTTACTATTCAGAATAGTTGGTTTATTGTCATATGCATGTTATAAAGTAATTAACAATATTCAGTTGTGGGAAAAAGTTTGTAGATTAATAATTCCCACCCCCCTCAGTATTATCTATTTCTAACAGTTTGATGTAGGAGCATCTTGGGTGTAAGACCAATCTTGCGTTACCCAAAAATATTTTATTTCAGTTGTTTGAATAAGGGTTGTCTTAATGTAGAGTTGTCCTAATTTATTTACATGAGCTCAAAATGTCCTAATTTTAGAGCTTAGTTGACACTATCTGATAGATGGGAAAGGAAATCTAGTTGGGACTGACAATGAAACAAAAGGTAATCCATTCTATCTAGATCTAACTAAAAGTTCATGTTTCCTAGCTCAAGTAGAGAAAATTTGGTTATGGCATAAAAGGTTATCTCATTTGAATTTTGATAACCTAGTCAACATAAGCAAGAAAAAAAGTGTGAGAGACATTCCTAGTCTAAAGAAACCTGATATGGGCATGTGCAAAAATTGTCAAATTGGAAAGATGGGAAAGAAAAGTTTCAAAAGCAAGAACTATCACTCTGAAGAAGTTCTAGAGTTGGTTCATGAAGATCTTTGTGGACCTATTGGCATAGAAATCTATTGTGGAGATAAGTACTTCATTTATTTGTTGATGATTATTCTAGGATGATGAAAGTGGTGTATTTAAAAGACAAATTTGAAGCATTTCAAAAATTCAAGTGGTATCTAGCTAGAGTGGAGAAATAAATAGGAAAGAAACTAAAATGTCTAAGGTCAGATAGAGGAGGAGAATTCATCTCCAATGAATTCAGTGAATTCTACAATGAAAGAGGAATCAAAAGAAAGGTATCTACACCTAGTACACCTTAGAAAAATGACATAGGAGAAAGAAGAAATAAATCTATTATCGATTGTGCTGTTGGAAATGAGAATAGAGTAACTGAGAGGGAGAGGGGGTGAATCAGTTACTACAAAAACTTTCACATTCCCTAAGATGTCTGAATATACCCTTGATCTGATTAATATAAAATGCTGAAACTTGATAATGCAGCAAATGACAAATATTAAGAATTGATATGTTATCATGCATAAAGCAATTCAGCAATTAAGAACACAAGAGACACCAGATTTAACATGGAAACCCAATATGAGAAAAACCATCAATGTAACTAGATAATGTTTTTCACTCTTCTGAAGTGAGCCCTGTTAGGAGCCAACCCTGTTAAAGGTTACAAAAACACACTGTTAGGTGTGACCCTGTTAAAGGATTTAATCACCCTATTAGGAGTGGCCTTGCTAGAGGTCTTTAGAACAATTCAATTGAATTGTCACCTTGTTAGAGGTTTTATTGAATGGCTATTAAACCAACTCTGTTAAGAGATTTTGAATTCACTGTTACAATGGTTAGAAAGCAACAATGAAGTGACCTGATATAATGTACAACTTATCTTTTCTGATTACATATCTTTGTTGTGCTTGGCTGGATCCTTACTGATCAAATGCATCTTTACAGCTCCTTCAACACATCTGATCCTTCATCAAACTTTGCTCAACATTCACCTTTTCATTTCATACTATAATTCGCATTCATAACTTCTTTCACAATCACACACTTTAATTCATAACTTGAATGACCATATATACCTTTCAGACTATCTTAGTCGGCTCAAGTCACTGACTAAACAAACAATTACAAGAGTTGGCTAGAAGTAATTAATTTGCAAATCCTTATACTGGCTGACCCTGCATGGTAAACTTTGTTCAGAAAATAGTTCCTATGTTAACCGACTGAGCTCGGTTAATATAGCAAACTTTGTGACAATCCTTCAATCGTCGGGAGAACTCGGTAAGTACTGAGTTTCCTAAGATAATCGAGTGATCTCGGTGGAAACTATGCTTTGGAGACCGAGTGAGGCTTGGTTAACACTGACTTCCACATTTCCTTCGTTGATTGAGTGAGCTCGGTGATCACTGTCTTTCACCTTTCCTTTGTTGACCGAGTTAGCTCGGTTAACACTGTCTTCCACATTTCCTTCGATGACCGAGTGAGCTCGGTGATCACTGTCTTTCACCTTTCCTTTGTTGACTGAGTTAGCTCGGTTAACACTATCTTCCACATTTCCTTCGATGACCGAGTGAGCTCGGTGATCACTGTCTTTCACCTTTCCTTTTTTGACTTAGTTAGCTCGATTAACACTGTCTTCCACATTTTCTTCAATGACCGAGTGAGCTCGGTGATCTTGAGACCAATGACTGATATGACATTTGTGTGACATCAAGAACAACATTATCCAACAATCTCCCTCTTTGGCATTGATGGCAACACAACATGTCATAACAGAATGAAATTTTGAAAACAAGTCCAACAAGATAACAAACTTCTCCCTCTTTCAATAATCTCCCTCTGTTAAGGGACTTCATGGAAAACTTTTCAAATCTCACAATTTCAGAAGGATATGACAGTAAATATCTCCCTCTTTGACAAAACATGCCAAAGACAACAAAAGTTAAGTGAATTGTAATGTACCTTTAGTATTGATTCATATGCAATGATTTCTGATTAAACTGCATCAATAGATAGATCTTCAATCTTGTATGTGTTGATGCATCACTAGAACTCATTTTTAGTGGACTTCAGATAGGGGAATGACCCCTAACTTACCTCTGAGATAAAAAAATGCATCCTTAGGTAAAGGCTTTGTGAATATGTTAGCAATTTGTTCCTTTGTATGGACATATTCCAATCTGATCTCCTTGTCTTGCACCAATTCTCTGACAAAAAGATATTTTATTGCAATATGCTTGGTCTTGGAATGCATCACTGGATTCTTAGATATGTTGATTGCACTAGTATTGTCACAGAACATGACAACTGGTTCTTTGATTTCCATCTTCATTCCTTGCAATAACTGCTTAAACCAAACAATATTTGAACAGTTTACTGCTGCAGCAACATACTCTGCCTCTGCTGTAGATTGGGATGTACAATTCTACTTTTTGCTTGTCCAAGAAACCAATCTTTTTCCAAGAATTAATGCTCCTCTACTTGTGCTTTTTCTGTCATCAAGGTTTCCTGCCCAATCAGCATCAGTAAATGCTTTCAAATCCAAATTACCTCCAAATTTGTACCATAAGCCATAATCTTCAATTCCTTTCAAATATCTTATTATTCTTTTGATTGCCATCAGGTGAGTTTCTCTTGGCTTTGCTTAAAATCTTGCAACAATACCAACTACAAGGGCAATATCTAGCCTGGTATGAACTACGTATTGCAACTTTCCAATCATAGATCTATACAATGTTTGATCTACCTCTTTGGATTCATCATCTTTGGTAAGTTTCAATCCAGTACACATAGGAGTTCCAACAGGTTTACAGTCCTCCATACCAAACTTTTTCAATATCTCCTTGATGTATTTTGATTGAGTGATGTAGATGCCATTCTTATTTTGTTGAATTTGAAGACCAACAAAGAATTTTATTTCACCAAACATAGACATTTCAAATTCCTTGTTCATTTGTTCTGAAAATTCTTTGCAAAGATCATCATGCCCTGTGAAAACAGTATCATCTACAAATATTTTTGCCAAGACAATCTTATCTGGTCCTTCCTTTATATACAAGATACTATTATCATTAGTTCTTTGAAAACCAATTTGAATAAGATAGTTATGCAATCTTTCATACCATGCTCTAGGGGCTTGTTTCAGACCATACAATGCCTTGTGTAATTTGTAGACCATGTTCCTTTTATCTAGATTAACAAAACCTTCAGGTTGTTCAATGTAATCCTTTTCATCCAGTATTCCATTGAGGAATGCTGACTTGACATCCATCTGATAAAATTTGAATCCTTTGTGAGCAGCATATGCAAGTAAGGTTCTAACTCCTTCCAATCTTGCAATAGGAGAAAAGGTTTCTCCATAATCTATGCCTTCTTCTTGAGAGTATCCTTTGCATAACAATCTAGCTTTGTTTCTAGATACCTTACCATCTTCAGTTAACTTGTTTTTGAATACCCACTTGGTTCCAATTACATTCTTATTTTTAGGCTTGGGTACAAGAGTCCATGTCTTATTCTTCTCTATCTGTTTTATTTCCTCGTTCATTACCTCAATCCAACTATCATTTTCAAATGCATCTTTAATGCTTCTAGGTTCAAAATTAGCAAGTAAACAAGTATTTTTCAGCTTGCTTCTTGTCAAGGTTCCTTTAGATTTGTCTCCAATGATCTGATCTGATGCATGATGTCTTCTGACATATTTAGCTAATACAGGTTCTTTGCCTCTTGAATGAGTTTCATTGCTTTCTCCTTGTGCTTCAATTTCATGTTCAGGCTATTCTAGCTTGGTAAGAATTGGCTCAGGTGCTTCAGACTCGATAGACACTAGCTCGGTAATGTCTGAGTGTTGTTGTGGCTCGGTTTGAACTTTTTGCAACTCAGTTACTAATGACTCGGGAGTTGAGGATTCTTGAGTGAAAAATATGCTTGGTATAGTATCTAGTTCAATGTAAACAAATCTTCTATAATCTTCAGGTACCTTTTTGCTTTCTTCTTCAGATTTGTCTGCAAACTCATCAACTTTCACATGTGCACTTTCTATTACTTTGTGAGTGGATAGATTTAAAAATCTATATGCTTTGCTTTTGCAAGAATATCCTAAAAATATTCCTTCATCACCTTTTACATCAAATTTTCATTTTTTAGATTCTTTCAAAATATAACATTTGCTTCCAAATACTTTCAGATAACTTACATTGGGTTTGTAGCCATACCTTAATTCATAAGGAGTTTTGAATGAGTCCTTCTTCAACTGTACTCGGTTTAAGGTATGAACTGCAGTGCTGATGGCTTCCTTCCAGTATTTGAGAGCAATGTTCTTTTCTATCATCAAGGTTCTTACACAATCTATGATGGATCTATTTCTTCTTTCAGCTATTCCATTTTGTTCAGGAGTTCTTGGTGCTGAGACCTGTCTTTTAATACCTTTTTCAATGCAGAAGTTGTTGAATTCATGTGAGATGAATTCACCACCTCTATCTGACCTTAAGCAATTTAGTCTTTTTCCTGTTTCTTTTTCTACTCTTGCCAAATACCATTTGAATTTCTCAAATGCTTCTGATTTATTCCTTAGATACATGATAGTCATCATTCTTGAGTAGTCATCAACAAAAAGAATGAAAAACTTTTCTCCAGTATAGCTTTCTATTCCAATGGGTCCACATAGATCAGTATGCACAATTTCTAATATATCTTCAGACTGGTAGTTCTTACTTTTAAAACTAGCCTTTCCCATTTTACCAATTTGACAATTCTTGCATAGACCAACCTTAGGTTTCTTAATGTTAGGAATGCCTCTCACTTTCTTGAATTTTCTTATTTTTACCAGATTATCAAAATTGACATGACACAACATTTTATGCCATAACCAACTTTCTTCAATTTGAGCAATAAAACATGAGCATTCACCAAGTTTTAGATAAAACAAGTTACCTTTAGTTTGGGTGCAAGATCCTATCAGCTTTCCTTGCTTATTTAACAGTCTTGCCTTTCCATGCATGAATTCCACCTTGAATCCAGTATTGAGTAACTGTGCCACACTTAGCAAATTATGTTTAAGACCTTCAACCCAATAGGCATTATTACATACAAGTTCTTTGGTTAGACAGATTCTTCCTCTTCCTTTTATGAATCGAGGGTCATTATTACCAAACCTTACACTACCACCATCATAGTCTTCAAACTGATCAAACTTAGTTTTATCACCAGTCATATGATGTGAGCAACCACTGTCTATAATCCATGTATCATTCTTACTTATATGAGAAACAAGTGCCATTTTATCTTCCTCATCACTGTCAGAATCATCTTTAACGGCAATATAAACAATTTCATCCTCACTATTATCAGAATCTTTAGAATTTTCAGCCATGAAGCATGATTTCTTACCTTTGTTCTTGGATGATTTGAAGTCTTTCTTGCCATTCCATTTCTAATCTTTCTTTTCATCATTGTTTTGCTTGTTTGGACACCTTGCTGCAATATGACCAATTTCTTCGCAAGAAAAGCAGATTAGAAGAACTTTACCTTTGTATTTTCCTCTGCCTCTCAAATATTTCATTGCTAGTAGAGCTTCAATCACTTCAAGGTCACTATCTGAACTTTGGCTTGATTCATTTTCACTTTCTGACTGAGATTCCTTCTCCTTTTTGTTTTTCTCTTTGAGTGAGAGCTTGGCTTGAAATGCCAATTCAATGTTCTTGGAGGCTGGAACATAGTTGTCAAAGTTATCTAGTTCAAATGCAGTTAGTTTGCCAACTATGGCTTCAAGATTTATCTGATGATTTGCTTCAAATCTTCTTTCCTAAATTGCAGAAACTCTGATTGCATAAACGGGAAGCAAGGTTCTGAGAACTTTGCTTATAACTGTTTCTCCTTTGATATCACCTCCAGATGCTCTGATTGCACTTACACATGCTTTAACTCTTTCAACATACTTTGCAATGTTTTCATCCTCTCTCATCCTCATTTGATCAAATTTTCCTCTTAGACTTTCTACTTTTGCTCTTCTCACATTATCATCTCCTCCATAGATCTCTTTTAGCTTGTTCCACATCTCAAAGGCAGTTTTGCAGTCCTTAATGTCATCAAATTCTTCATAACTGAGAGCAGATGCTATGTCTATCATCATATTGTTGTGAGTCTTCTTTTCAGCAATGTCATTGACAGCCAATGTGCCAGGAGGTTCTTCATATTTTTCTTCAAGGTATTTTAGTCCAGTATCACCAATAGTAGCCAGATGAAGTCTCATCAATCCTTGCCATGCGAAGAAGTTATCTCTGTTGAGTTTTGGAATTTCTCTTTTGTAAGACATCTTGATCTTTGGCTTAGATCCTTGAAATCTCTTCTTGCAAGCACCAAAAGCTCCGATACCAATTGTTGGAAATGAGAATAGAGTAATTGAGAGAGGGAGGGGGTGAATCAGTTACTACAAAAACTTTCACAGTCCCTAAGATGTCTGAATATACCCTTGATTTGATTAATATAAAATGCTGAAACTTGATAATGCAAAAAATAAAAAATATTAAGAACTGATATGTTATCATGTATAAAGCAATTCAGCAATTAAGAACACAAGAGACACCAGATTTAACGTGGAAACCCAATATGAGAAAAACCACCAATGTAACTAGATACTATTTTTCACTCTTCTGCAGTGAGCCCTGTTAGGAGCCAACCCTGTTAAAGGTTACAAAAACACACTGTTAGGTGTGACCCTGTTAAAGGATTTAATCACCCTGTTAGGAGTGGCCTTGCTAGAGGTCTTTAGAACAATTCAATTGAACTGTCACCTTGTTAGAGGTTTTATTGACTGGCTATTAAACCAACTCTGTTAAGAGATTTTGAATTCATTGTTATAATGGTTAGAAAGCAACAATGAAGTGACCTGATATAATGTACAACTTATCTTTGCTGATTATAGATCTCTGTTGTGCTTGGCTGGATCCTTACTAATCAAATACATCTTTACAACTCCTTCAACACATCTGATCCTTCATCAGACTTTGCTCAACATTCGCCTTTTCATTTCATACTATAATTTGCATTCATAACTTCTTTCACAATCACACACTTTAATTCATAACTTGAATGACCATATATACCTTTCAGGCTATCTTAGTCAGCTCGAGTCATTGAATAAACAAACAATTACAACAGTTGGCTAGAAGTAATTAATTTTCAAATCCCTATACTGGCCGACCCTGCACGGTAAACTTTGTTCAGAAAATAGTTCCTGTGTTAACCGACTGAGCTCGGTTAATACAGCGAACTTCGTGAAAATCCTTCAATCGCTGAGAGAACTCGGTAAGTACTGAGTTTCCTGAGATAACCGAGTGAGCTCGGTGGAAACTACACTTTGGAGACCGAGTGAAGCTTGGTTAACACTGACTTCCACATTTCCTTCATTGATCGAGTGAGCTCGGTGATCACTGTCTTTCACCTTTCCTTTGTTGATCGAGTTAGCTCGGTTAACACTATCTTCCACATTTCTTTCTATGAACGAGTGAGCTCGATGATCACTGTCTTTCACTTTCCTTTGTTGACTGAGTTAGCTCGGTTAACACTGTCTTCCACATTTCCTTCGATGACCGAGTGAGCTCGGTGATCACTGTCTTTCACCTTTCCTTTGTTGATCGAGTTAGCTCGGTTAACACTGTCTTCCACATTTTCTTCGATGACCGAGTGAGCTCAGTGATCTTGAGACTAATGACTGATATGACATTTGTGTGACATCAAGGACAACATTATCCAACATGTGCAAGAACATTGATGATAGAGAAAAATATTGCAATCAAATATTGGAAGGAAGTAATCAGCACAACAATTCATACCTTAAACTGAGTTTAGTTGAAGAAGGACTCAGACCAAACACCTTGTGAACTATGGTATTGCTATAAACCTAATGTCTATTATTTCAAATTATTTGGAAGAAAATGTTATATCTTGAAAGAATCAAGGAAAGGAAAATTTGATGTGAAAAGGGATGAAGGAATATTCTTGGGATACTCCAACAAGAGCAAAGCATGTAAATGTCTGAATCTTACTACTCACAAAGTCATAGGAAATGTACATGTAAAAATTGATGAGTGTGCAGAAAAGAGTGAAGAACAAAGTAGAAAAGAACCTAAAAAATATAGAAACTTTGTCTACTTTGAACTTGATACTTTACCTAAAATTCAAGAAAATGCAATTGGAAATCTACAACCTTCACCACTTAAGTCCCCTAAATCTCCAGTTCAACCTGAGTTGCAACTAGTGCAACTTGATTCATAGTCTAAAGGACCCAAGTCTTAGTGAGAAGGACCTAAGTTTCAGCCAGTGCAAACCAAGTCACAATGTGACACATCTGAGTTACAAATAGTTGGACCTGAGCATGGTGAACAGAATGGAACAAGTTCTAAATCCAAAGAGAAGGTACATGTACTTGCTAGATATGTCAGAATGCATCATGCACTTGATAAAATCATTGGAGATTAGTCAAAAGGAACAATAACAAGGAAAAAACTAAAAGGTACATTTTTTTTACCGAGTTTGAACCTAGACTTGTTAAAGATGCAATAGATAACAAAAGTTTGATTAAGGAAATGAACAAAGAGATTGATCAAATTGAAAGAAAAAAACTTGGACTCTTGTTCCTAGTCCCAAGGAAAACAAATTCATTGGCAGAAAATGGGTATTTAGAAATAAGTTGAATGAAAATGGAGAAGTTTCGAGGAACAAGGTAAGGTTGGTATGCAAAGGTCATGCTCAAGAAGAAGGTATAGATTATGGAGAGACTTTTTCTCCGATTGCAAGCCTAGAAGGTGTTAGAACAATACTTTCTTACACTACACATAAAGGATTCAAAGTATATCAGATGGATGTAAAGTCAGCTTTCTTGAACAGAATCCTAGAAGAAGAAGTCTACATTAACCAACCTGAAGGTTTCATAGATCCTAACAAAAGGGATATGGTTTTCAAATTTTAAAAAGCTTTATATGGTCACAAACAAGCCCCTAGAGCTTGGTATGAAAGATTGTACAGTTGTCTGATAAAAATTGGTTTTCAAAGGACAAATGACAACAACAGTCTATACATCAAGGAAGGACCAGATAAGAAGATAATCCTAGCAAAAATCTTTGTAGATGATAAATTATTTACTAGACATGATGATTTATCAATATCTTTTTCTAAGGAAATGAGTAAAGAATTTGAAATGTCAATATTTGGAAAGATTAAATTCTTTGTTGGCTTGCAAATTCAATAGAAGAAAGATGGTATCTACATTATTCAATCAAAGTACATCAAGGAGATATTGAAGAAATTTAGAATGGAGGATTCTAAACTAGTTGGAAAACCTATGTCTATTGGACATAAGATTTCCAAAAATGATGATTCCAAAGAAGTAGATCAAACTACATATAGACCAATGATTGGAAAACTTCAATATATAATACACACAAGACTTGATATTACATTAGTAGTTGGTATGGTGGCAAGATTCTTTGCTAATCCAAAAGAAAATCATATGATGGCAATAAAAAGAATTATGAGGTATCTAAAAGGTACTAAATTACATGGTATGTGGTATAAGAAAGAAGACAACTTTGAATTGAAAGCCTTCACTAATGTTGATTGAGTAGGAAGTATTGATGACAGGAAAAGAACTAGTGGTGAAACATTCTTTCTTGGAAAGAGGTTAGTGTCTTGGACAAGAAAGAAACATAATTGCACCTCTCAATGTACAATAGAAGTAGAATATGTTGCAACAATAATTAATTGTTCCAACATCATTTGGTTCAAACAATTGTTGGTAGGTATGAAGGAAGAAATCAAGGATCCAATAGTTATCTTTTGTGATAACACCAGTGCAATTAACATATCCAAGAATCCAATGATGCATACCAAGACAAAGCACATTGCAATAAAATGTCATTTTCTAAGAGAATTAGTGCAAGACAAAGAGGTTAGATTGGAATATATGAATACAAAGGAACAAATTGCAGACATATTCACCTGGCCATTACCTAAGGATTTATTTTTGTATCTAAGAGGTAAGCTAGGGGTTATTCCCCTATCCAAAGGTCATTAATTAGATTTTAGTAGTGCATCAACCAAGCATTTTGAAGATTAGACAAATTGATGTAGTATTATCAGAGTAGATTGCATATGAATCAGTACATTAGGTACATGGAAAATACATTGATTGTTGTCTTTGTCATGAGATGTCAAACAGGGAAATTTTGTTGTCATATTAGAGAAATTCTATTATCAATAAATTTTGTAGAAATTTTGTAAAGGGAAAGTTTGTTGGCTTCAGCAAGTTCATATCAGAGAAAATCATTCTAGAGGGAGAGACCGATGTCAAAGGGAGTTCTCATGGATGAGAATTATAATGAAATTAAGGATATTGTCCTTACTTCTACTTTTCTCTAAAAAAATATATATATTATGACATGTTGTGTTGCCATCAATGCCAAAGAAAAAGATTGTTGAAAACAATTAAGTAATTGTATGTTGTCTTTGATGTTACACAAATTGTCAAGCCTTTATTAAGAAATTAGTGATAGCCAAGCTTACTCGGGCATCAAAGGTAGTTTCCTGTGTATGTAGAGAATTTAGTAATAACCAAGTCTAGAGATAGTTTTGACTGAGCTTAGGTGGTTAATGAAGTAGACCCTATATTAACTGAGTTCCCTTGGTTACCAAAGGGAAGTTAGCATAAAGTCAATATTGACTGAGTTGGGTTGGTTAACATTAGAACTCCTGTTCTAACCAAGTTGAGTCAGTTAATGAAAGGATTCTTAGTGTTGACCAAGTACTCAATTCCGTATTAGCCAACTATCAATATATTAAGTTTGATGGATTTATTGGTTGATACAAGTTGACTTAAGGGTTAATATTTGATTCATTAAAAGAGTATTTCAACTTGAGGATTGAAATATGAAATTAAAAAAGATGAATTAAGGAAGTGAGTTTGAAGGATATATGTAAAGGGAAGAGCATCCCAATTGACCAAGCTGCAAAGAACATTTTGATCAAGGAGGATCAAGTAATCAAGCCAGAACTGAGATCTAAACTAGGAAAATCAATTGCATCAGCAATCAGGTCAAGTCATTTTTACTCTATAATAATTATATCAATGAATCAAATCTCTTAACAAAGTTAGCCTAATAACCATTCAGCAAATCCTTTAACAAGGTGGCATTTCTAGATTGAGGTGTCTAAAGACCTCTAACAAGGTCACTCCTAATAGACTGGATTAAATCCTCTAATAGGGTCGCACCTAATAGTGTGTTTTGTAACCTTTAACTAGGTTGGATCCTAATAGGGCTCACATCAGAAGATTGAAAATTAGTAGTTAGTTGCAATTGGTGGTTTTCTCAAATTGGATTTCCACATTAAATATTTGCATCTCTTGTGCTCGTGTTATTTCCTTTATGTTTTTGCAACTAAGTTAATAAAGGCTAATCACATTAATATCTTAATATCTAATTATCTATGCTAACCGAGTAAAATAATATATTCAGTGTTAATCGAGTTACAAAATAATATTCAGTATGAACTGAGTTATAACAGGAGTTGGTTTTATATTATGTTGATATCTTAAAAGGGACTTTGGATTTGTTTTTGTAGTAACTAATTCACCCCTCCCATCTTAGTTACTCCTTTCCATTTCCAACAACATCAGCCTGCTAGTTGAGGCTTAGTGCCATATCATAAGTATCAATGGTGTTATTGTGGATTTTTGGCATAAATGCTTTGGTACAAAAATTTTGGGCTTAGTTTTGAAGGCCTTAAAATTCCTAGATGAGGCCTAAAAATTCAATAGATGAGCACTTGTGTTGATTTGAGCTTATAGATCAAAAGATGAGGATTCTAAAAAGTGGTTATAATAGACAATTAGAGCAACAGTTCAAAAGTTATGGCTTTCTACAATTGGGTTGACCAAGACTTACAAAATAAATGTCAAAAAATGCATTTCGCTAACTCTATATGTATTGTTAGGATATTTTGGCCCTAGGTATTAATTTTGAGTGTCTAGAACCTTCTCGAGTGGCATAAAATTGTCTATTTAAGAAATGTCCGTACATTGTCTAGGACAGCTGTGGGTGATAGTTCGTAGCTTTGTCCTGAAAATTACTTTAATGAAGGTGCCCATGTGGGTTAGCATATTGGAATTCTAAATTTTTTAATTTTGCATTTGTGGTGATAATAAGAAACACATATTCTATTCTCGCAAATAGTTGTTATTTCTTTGTTTCTATTATGTGTTTATGCTATTAAGGGGATCACCCTTCATTAGTAGCTCTTGTGAGTATTGGTTCTAATTATTAGGGATCTCTCTACTCTTTCTTTTGTAATGACAACAAAGGATACTTCATCCTCATCCTCATCATCACCATTGGTTGACTCTTCATTAGTTACACCTTCTTTAACAATATAGCATCACTTCTTCTCCCTTCCTTTAGAGTTAGACCATCTTTTGTTGGCCCCTTTCCAATTGTTGGTCTATCTCCAGTCATTGGTCTCTTTCCTAATAGGTTCTAGAAATCTAGCAGCATAATGTCCTACCTTATTTTAGTTAAAGCGGTTGAAAGGAAGCTTACCCTTGTACTTTCCTTTTCTTCTGACCATTATTTTTTCGAATAGAGCATCCAACTCTTCTTGTTTGGCTTCTTCAATATATAGACTCTCCAACTCTCTCCTGTGTTTGGATGTGCTTACTTCTCCTCTTTCTCTTAGTGTTGCAACAAGTAAAACAAATATTTTCAATTCAATTTCAACCTTGGATGGTTGACTATTGTCAAAGTTGTTAGGTTCAAATACAGTGAACTTGCCTATCAAAGAATCAAGTGATACATCCATCTTTTCTATGGTTCTCATCTCTTAAATGGTTGAAACTCATATGAAATACATGGGTAGCATGGTCCTCAACACCTTGCTCATGCATTCATATTCTTTCATTACTCCTCTATTGTTAAGATTAACCATGGACAAAAATAAAAATTAAATGCAAATATAACCAATATCATAAAATAGTAAATCACATAGAAGAGAACACAAGAGACAAATATTTAACATGGTTCATCCAATCCCTAGGCTATGTCCACCAACAAAAAGTCCAATATTATTATTATCTAGTGATTACAATCCACAATCCCTTATAGCTCAATAGCATCGCAAGAAGGTACAATCTCATCATACATTATGGCATCCCTAACCCTAAGCCATTCTATACAAGCATTTTGCCGCTTACAAAATGAGGGCTAGAATAAGTCATCCAATAGAAAAATAGTAGCCAATGCCTTTTGTAATCATAAAGTCATTTGGGCCATTAGGGGCGCTACCCCCACAAATCTTCGCAAAGGCATTGCCCCTCGAGCCCACCTTGTACTGTGATAGGGAGCACACCTGGGGCTTTGTCTAGGACCTTGCAAGGGGCATTGCTCCCAAAACCCCGTAGTAAAAATTTGGGGAGAAATTTTGTTGAATAAAGTGAGAAATTAACTTTTGAGTTTAATTGGGCTCCACATCATAACATTTACATGCTCTGATGGCTAGCATGGAATCTTTTACCCACTTGCCATAGGTTTCAATCTCTTCACCTTCTTGCATCCTATGTCATCAAAATTTTCTCTCAGGATTTCATCTTTAGCCCTCACGATATGCTTATCGCTACCATGGATAACTTTTAGCTTCTTCCACATCTCATATGTTGTCTCCAGTTCCTCCACATCTTTGTACTCAAATTAGGATAGGATTCTAACTAGAGCATCCATTGTGGCCATGTGTATCTTCTTCTCCTTTAATTGGTCACTGCTAAGTTGACTAACTAGTTCGACATATTTGACCTCCACTTGGGTCTAGCGAGCATCTCCAAGAGTCTTTAGATGCAAACACATCTTCCTACACCATGAGTTGTAGTTTTTCTTAGAAAACTTTGTGCATCTCTTTTAAACATCTTGATCCTTTCCTTGAGTTATTTAAACTCTTATCTCTTGAGGACCTAGGCTTTGATACCAATCGTTTGTCCTACCATAGGACAATATACTAAGGAGGGTTGAATTAGTATACTCACTGATTTCAACTTTTTCTCTAGATCTCACTTCACACTTATCTACAATTTAGTGCTAGCTATAACTTAACTGATCAAGATTAAGCAAAAATATAGAGCATGAGAATATCAATACATAATAGATTATTTATCTCATAAAAACTTGACTAGGATAAAATCCATTATGTGTGAGTCAATCCTCACAAAACTTGCACTCTTCTGAAGTGCGCCCAATCAAGAGATTATCCCTATTAGAAGATTGTAACTACATTGTTGGGTGTCACCCTATTAGGGGATTTTGATAAGACCTATTAAAGTCTTTCCCTATTAGGAGCATCCTAATTAAAGGACATTGGAACACAAGTTAATGTGTCACCTTGTTAGGGGATTTATACAAAGAACATGTTAGGGTCCACCTTCAATGAGATTTTTTTTTGTAAAGATTAGTAAAAAACATGAAATGATCTAAAAATTTAGCTACTACACTTATCTTGAAATATAACATTCTTCATATCTCTTGATAGGTCTGGAGCTAAGCTCTTTCTTCTCTTGGCTCTCCAATTTTAGCCTCTGATCACTTGTGTGTTTGGCTCTCCTTACTTATGTACATGATATACCTTATGTTTTTTGGGCTTTCTCACCTCTCCTTGGCACAATAACTCCTCAAAGATGACCTTTCTCTAATCACTCTCCTTCCCACTTTGAGATTCCACTTTAGCTCGACCCTTTTAACACTCTTTTTATTCTCTTGTAAATCTAACCTTTACTCTTACAACTCTATTTTCTTTTATAATTTCCTCTTACTTTGCTTGGAAGTCTTGATCCATGAATTCAAAATTTGAATTCTCCCCCTACTACTAGCTAGACTTCCTTTTTCAGTAGTGTAGCACTCTTGTCAAATGTAGCATGTTCATATAGGAGTCACAAGTGCCATGTCTCTTCGATGACTTGCTCTTTTTGGAAAGAATTAAAATTTAAATTATGTCATATGTTCCTCAATCTATTCCCCATCACCATTAAATTTGACATTGAGTGCACTCTTACACTCTACATGACTAGACAATTATAGATTCCTTGCTCCATGCTCATCTTGCTGACCTAACCAATCTAACACAATAGATTGTCTTATTTCCCTTCTTCTTTGCATCCTTTTGCTTATGCAAACTTCACTTAGCATACTTTATCTAAGTGGATCACCCTTTTCATTGCCTCTACTGGGCGGACACATTTTCTCTACTCTGATCACCCTTGTGAATTAGAGTCACATAATAGTGTGCTTTATCAACCATTTCTCTCTACCAGTGTTGGATTATTTATATGTGTTTCCATCATGATAACACATTTGATGACTAAGTCTACTAGTTTATCTACTAGTTAGTCGTCAAGACACTCAGGCCAACAAAAGTCATCCTTGACCTTGTAGTTTTAGTGATAGTTTAATTGCAGATGCAACAACCCAAAGTGCACATTTGGGAATTTTGACATCAATTTCTTGTCCAAGTAAGGGATGAAGTCATCCTTAACCCTGGGTCAAGGTTGATATCATCCTTGTCCAATGTATAAGTAGAGTTCAACTTAGGTCAAATTTCATAGTTTCTTGTGCTCAAAACAAAAATTAGATCATCTTGGACTTCCAAAGAATAGTAAATTAGGCATTTGGCCTTTTTCCCTTTATTGATTTGAATGATGAACACAATCTTATCCATATTCCTTACATTTCCTTTCGTAGATCAGACTCACACAAATCTTCATATTTGAGGATCAATGTCAAGGAATCCACCAAACTTGCAAGGTTGAGATCCTACGGTTTAGCCTTTCTTCTATTAGTGACTCTTCCCAGATCTACTTTATGGGTTTTCTTCCTTTTGATTCCCAATTTTAAGGGTGAAAGTGATTACTATTTCTTCCTTTACAATAATAAACATTATACTAATAATATTATTATTTACATATTTCAAAATATTTATTAACAACACACCATTTTAAAAACTGTTTGATTTTGTACAATAAAATGATGTTTAAACAACCCAAAAAAAATGTCAAGTGGAAAAGTGCAAATAGTAAAATCTTAAGCGCTTAATCATATTAGATTTCAAAAATCCATAGTTCTACTCAATGTTTTTGGGTTAGATTTTGTGGCTATTTTTTTGCATTAATATTTCTTCTAACAGTGGACAACTTGTGCTCTTGAAAGAGAAGTCACAAGTTCAAATCCCACAAGGGGTAAGCTATGCATGCCTAGTTTGGAGCACAATTAGATGTCTTTGATAAAGAGTATAGGTAGTTGCATATTACTACCACCACATGTAGGCCAAAAAACATGACTTGTATTATGGACTTTAAAAGCTTCTTTCCTTTCCTTCTTACAAGGAGTATGGGATGGTCCCTGCCACCATATGTAAACCTAAAAGTGTTACCAACATTATAGACAATAAAAACTCATTTCCTCTCCCCTTTTTTCCTCTGCATTCAATCCTATGACTGATTAGAAATTGTAGAGAAAAGATATTGACTTATGCACTTGTCACACTAAGAAAATAAACATTAGTACAAATTCCATAAGATGATGTCACTTTTTAGGTTTGACATCCAATTATGACTAATGATAATATTTAATATAGATGTAAGTAATTTAACAATCATTATAGTTAACATCTTTAAATAATAGATGACCAATTAGAATATATTTACAATATGAAATTTTTTATTTTAACATTTAATTTGAAGAAAAAATTAATTAACCTTTATTATTACAATATAATTCAATATCAACTCACAATTTTATTTTATTATGTTTGTAGATGTTGGAACTACAATTGGAACAATTGTTATGTTGTTATTAATGTCAAACCTTATGGTGTGAGTGTTCCAAGGGTTGCTTGCACTGCTCCTACGAGACCTATCTTGTCTCTTCTAGATACCTATTTACCTAGGTCCTTGATTGGTTTAGATGATTTACTAAACCAAACCAAACTCCTCTCCAAGAGTTTGATCCCTTGTGCTCACCCGCATAAGACTAACACTTTGTTTTGGTACTCCTCTCCACACTTCACTTAGAGTGATCTAAGTGCAAGTTCTTTACTAACTTCATCTTTCAATTTAGGGGCATCTACCATCTTGAGATTACTCTATTTTCTTCCATTTGTGGCCATATGGAAAGATCTTTAGACCTCTTCCTTATTGATTTCAAGTTTTTGACTCCAAAAAGCCTATTTAGGCCTAGTTCCAATTAGCCCTAGCAAACCACTATTTCCTATCTCTTGCTAAAACTCTCCAAAAAAACCTATCAAATAAACTCTAGATTCGAACACCCTTTTGGATTCTCTAAGATATTTTGTAGGTCTCAAAACCCTAAGTTGTCTATATAGGTGCTTCCTATCATGTAGGTCAAATAGGACTAAAAGACCTATTTCCTAGGACTAGGCCACAAACTTGCTTAAAAAATTACCTAGATGGATTGATAAGGCATCAATCTCCAAGACATTTCAAGGTATGACTAGTCCCTCTTTGGAACTTTACTTCTTCCATACAATACTTCTATTCCCTGCATGATATCATTGTTTCAATACTGTCAAACCCTTAACTAGACCTTCCTAGCTCGCCTAAGACTTGGCACTTAAAATAGTAAGATAACTCCTCTGGACTCCTAGCTTTATATACAACATGTACAGAGGCCCCACTTGAAGATTCAACCACTTATTTTGAGTTCCCATGGTTGAATCTCATGTGGGAGCCATTTTCCCTAAATCTGCCTGACTGAGACCAACAGATTGTCCTAAACCAATTTATTAAACACACCAAATCTACTCTAGACCCTTAACACATAAAATGAAAAATTCTTCTAATACACTATAGAACACAATCCAACCACTGTAGTATTGTTCACACAAAACTCAAAAAGTTGTTGTAACACAATCCAGTCTTTTATTCCACACACCAAAAATTACAATATCTCCAATCTCTACTACTTAGATTCAAGCCTTGGCTCTCATATATTCTATATACACCATTCTAGGGCTTGTTAGTCGAGCATAACTTCCCAAAACTCGAGGAATCCAAAGTTGCCATGCAATAATTACAAATGTTGTCATTACAATTTTTTAACAACATTTGGCATCTTTACACTTATGCCTCTACCCTTGTTTTTAGGACCTCTAACCTCCATATCTCGAAGATCCAAAGCCTTTTACGTCCATAATAACCATGTACACAACCATTAACCACTCTAACCTCTAAGACACCTTAAAGACTCAATCTCATTAAGTCCTAACCTTATGAAATGTAAAAACAACTAACAAAGGCTATTAGTGTGACCTTAGTCCTAATAACTAACTCACCTAGCCGACATTGCATGAGACCTTCTAAGGTCTAAAAACAACCTAACCTAAGCTCTTGTCTTGGCTAGAGTCAAGTACAAGCCAAACAATGGAGGTTTCCTAGGTGTGCTCCTACAACACCTTACTAGTAAGACATTTGCTAACAATGTAGAGTGACATATTATTTGATTAATGAAGAGGATTTGAAAATAAAGATAACAAGATGAACTACTAAAGTGGTTAAGTAAAGAGGAGTAAGAATGATGGAACTACGAAGGGCACTTAATCAGTTAGTATTTGACAAGATAATATGTTATGTGATCATTGTAGGGATTTTAGAAGAAAGATGGGTTGAAGTGTAGAAGAGATGATTGATAGAAGTCAAGAAGTTGTGTGAAACATAAGTTTGACTGAGTGATAGGTTACTAGGTCAATGAAGAAGCTAAGCATTATCGAGCAAAAGATTAAGGAACCTAAGTATTAGCTAAGTGATCGTAATGACTAAACAAGATGAAAGAGATTGAACCAAGGACTGAGCATAGTATTGGTCGAGAAAACCAATGTAACCGAGTGAGACATATTAGTAGGAATTGAGCTACCTAGTGATGATCAAGATGAAGAACATAGTGATGACTAAGTGTCATTGTATGAACACTTTGTGAAAGAATCAAGATTTAAGGTCGACATAGCTAAATTGATGGAATAGTCAAAATGCATTGAAGATGAGGATTGATGGGTTGGCATATTTAATGCATGAATTAAGTTTGTTAAATGATCTAAGGAAAAGATTCAATGAGAAGTTTTCAAGAAGTTTCAAGGAAAGAAGTAGAAGGACAAAATGATGGATAGATTCAATGAATCTGATCAAACCTTACAATCTATAGTTATGTTGAAGTAGCAAAAGATTAAACCTATCTATTTAAGGAAGCATATGGGATGTTTTACAATGTTAATTGGCTAGCAAATTTGTGAAGAAAAAGTGAAGAACAAAGTTTCAAAGGAAAGTGAGATGGTGAAAGAGAGATTTCTTTAAGTGGTTCCAAGGAGATTAGAGATGGAGAATAAGATGAAGACTAGTCAATAAACCAATAATGAGCCAAATGGAGATCTAAACATGCAAAGTGAGTTGTCTTTTATCAGATCAACATAGCTATTATTTCCTAACTATTTTGGCAATAAAATCCTTTAATCAAGGTTGACCTAATAGTCATATTGTAAATCTTTTGATCAAGGTGACATTCTATTGAGATGTTGTCAAAGATCTCTAACAAGGCCACTCCTAACAAAGTGATTAAATCCTTTAACAAGGTCACACCTAATAGTGTGTTTTGAAACATTTAATAGGGTTGGCTCTTAACTGATCTCACTTCAGAATAATGAAAAAGTGGTAGCATATTGCTTGGTGGTTTTTCCTAGATTGAGTTTCCATGTTAAATAGTGGTGTCATAGTGAATGTTGTTTTCATGTTTCATGCAATTTATTTTTATATTTTTCTATAATTCGTCTAACACTAAAACAAAGAGCTAAGTGTTGATATGATTAAGTTGAGTTATTGATCATATGTTATATTGCCTAAGTGAATTCATGAGTTTGATTAAGTTGTTTGAATTTGTCAAAAGTTGAATTGGTACATTTGGACCTAAGAATAACTGATTCAACCCCACCCCCCTTCTCAATTATTCTAATCATTCTAACAGTAGAAACATTATCCAACTCAATTATGAGTTCATAGTTTCTGAGGGCCCAAAAGAGAAATTGGGTCATTTTGGACTTTCAATAAGCTGTAAATTAGTCATTTGTCCTTTTCCGTCTATTGATTTCAACATTACACACATCCTTATCCATATTCCTTGCATTTCCTATCCAAGATCAAATTCTTACATATCTTCGTACTTGAGGATCAACACCAAGAAAGCCAACAAACTTGCAAGGCTAAGGTCTTGTGCTTTAGCTTTTCTTCTCATAGTGGCACTTGTTAGATCTACTTTGTGTGTTTGGTCCCTTCCTTTTGATTACCAATTGTAAAGGTGGAAGTGACTACTATGTCTTCCATTACAATAACAAACTTTATGCTAATAATATTAGTATTTATATATTTCATAATGTTTATTGACAATGCTCCATTTAAAATACTATCTATTTTGTGTGATAAAATGATTTTGAAATAACCCAAAACAAATTGGCAAGTGGAAAATTTTAAATAGTAAAAACTTATGCACTTCATCATATTAGATTTTTCAAATTTATAGTTCTAATCAATGTTTTTTGGTTAGATTTTGTGGCCATGTTTTTTGCATTGATTTTTCTTCTAGTGGTGGACAAATTGCGCTCTTGAAAGAGAGATCTTAAGTTCAAGGCCCATAAGGGGTAAGCAATGCATGCCTAGTTTGTAGCACAATAAGACGTCTATGACAAGGAGTAAGGGGTAGTTGCATATCACTACCACCAGATGTAGTGATGTAGTGCAAGGCAAAAGAATCCCTAGAGGAGATGTCTTAGCCCCCAACAATTAACCACACAATGAATATAAACAATAACACAGAAATTTAGATCCAAAATAAAATTGATTTCTGAATATATTGATCATGGTTTCATTATGCCCGGTTGTAAGGAATGTCAGGTCACAGTAAAAAACATAAGTAATTACAATAGTAATTCTACAAGACCTTGCAAGATCCAACCACTAACCAGCCGCCCAAACCCACAATTTGGCAGAAACTCCAAGAAGAATCTAAACTTGTGCTTGCAATCCACCAAGCAACCTTCTTGTTTTCCAAGCCCCCACTTAGCTACTAACTCCACTCAAACTTCATTCCTTTCAGTTATTCCATCTTCTCCATGTTGAATTCAATAGTAATTCAAGACTTCACAAGACCCTTTGTTTATACCCAACTAAGCCATAGGTCAGCCTAGCAAGTTACAAATTAAATAAACCCTAACATTAAATATATATTTGAGCCACAAATCACCTTGTAACAAGTATTAAATACAAAATGCCTTAGTCAGCTTACAACACCCATTAAATGTACCTAGGATAAAGATCTAAGACCCCAAATAGATCCACACACATCTTTAGATCAATCCACACTACATGCATTAAATGCACCAAGTTGATCAATCCAATCCACAAAACACCATTTAGAAAACTATATTGCCAAGTGTCAGCAAAATGTCTAGCCAAGCATTATCAAGCTCCTTTAGGTGTCAAGTACCTTCAAGTGTTGAGTACCTTCAGGGGTTGAAAGCGCCAAGCATAGCCGAGAAACAATTTACGTCAAGCTCCTTTAGAGACCAAGCCCCTTAGCCAACACTACAACCAAGAACTACTCAATAGCGACCAAGCATCAACCCTTCTACAACCAAGTCCTCCAACTTCAAGGTCAAAACAACTCCAACATCCAAGATTTCCAACTTCTCCAGGATGCTCCTATATTAGACACCCCAGGTGTGAAAAGATGTTCTTAGAGGTTAAACATCTTGTGGGATTCAACACATAAATCCAAAACTGGTTCTTCACATACATGTCCTCCAAGTATTCAACTTGCACACTCTTTCCCTTGTCCCACTTCCGCAAACCCTTCTCAACAACTAACAAATGGTTACTCTACTTCCTTGCATCCTTCTTTGGTGTAGCATAGGTATGTTTTCCACGCTGATCTCTAACCCTTTTAGAATTCTTCAGTTCAACTATGCTCCCAAAACTCAAGTTCCTTCTAAAGTTCTTCATTTTGCAGAGGAATCACTAAATTCTTACTATCATCCTTCTCAACAATAATCACATTCTTGAATCAATTTTGCGCTACCCTGCACTCATATTGCCAAGGTCTACCGAGTAATATGTGACAACTACTCATTTCCACAATATCACACAACACCTAATTAACCAATCTAAAAATTAACAAGTTACTATTCCCTCACTTCCAAAGCATGTTCATCTTGCAACCAACTGATCCTATAAGGACAATGATATTGTACTCTCTTGAAACCAAGTTTATGAACCATCTCCCCAATAACTAGGTTAATCCACAATTACATCCCAACATTTACCTCCAAATTTGCAACAAGTCATGAACAAATTCCTCCTTTGATGAGGTTCCAACATCTTCTTACCAAGCAACACTCTTTGAATCAGCAAGTTCTCCCCATCTTGCTTGGGTTCATTCATTGAATGGTCAACCTCATTCACTACAACAATTCATATGTCGCCATCCTTCTATGAACATTCAAAAGATTTGTATACTTCTTCACCACATTTGTAGCAAGTACCCTTAAATGCACCTCTATTGTTCTCTTCCTCTATCCAATAGGTTTTGGTTCATCTTCAATTATTTGTTTATCCTTCACAGAGTGTTCTTTCTTTTCCTTACCTTTATAATTACCTTGATGTCTTCTCTTCAACTTATCTTTTGCCCTTAGAGCATACTGATAAGTATCCTCAACCGAAGCAATATTCAACATACCAATCTGATCTTGAATATTGAATCCCAAGCCATTAATATAGCTAATCACCTTTTCTTTAGACAATTCTCTATGTCTAGACCGAATTGTCAACTTGTAGAACTCCTTAGTATAATCTTTCACAGTGATATGCCTCTGCTTCAAATTTTGCAACCTCTTAAACAACTCAAGTTCATAATCAACAGGAATGAACTTAGCGTTCAATTATGCTACCATTAATCACCACCTAGTGATCTTTAGTTCACCTTCTTCTTCTCTATCTCTTTGTAATTCCTTCCACCAAAGAGCAACATGTCCCTTCAGCTTAGCTTGTGTCAACCTCACTCTAAATAGAACACCAATATCCTCTAACTCAAAATAGTCTTCTAATTTCCCAATCCAATCAATTAGGTCTTTAAAATTCAAAGTACTCGAGAAATTAGAAACATCCATCTTATGCTTCACCTTCAAGTGAACCCCAAATCTACCAAACTAACTAGCCTTATCTTCCATAGGTCTCTCCATTTGATTGATTCCATCTTCACCACTAGATCTAGCATCTTCAAAGTCTTCAAGGGCTCCCTCATAACCATCTTCAGTACCCACATTCCTAGGTACACCAACAATAGCTCTCATGATCCCATTCTTCATCAACTCCATCTTAGATCTAAAATCCAATCTAACCTTCTCTAAAATCCTAGTCTCCACAACATCAAAGAGATCATCAATTGCCCTAGGGTCCAATCTTCTTAGAGACATCTTCCAAAATCTTCACAAACCCAAATCAATCAGCTGGATCCAACCTTCGCTTTGATAAGATCAACCCACTAGATCAAACCTTTGCTCTGATACCACTTGATGCAATGCAAGACATGAGAATCCCCATAGGAGATGTCTTAGTCCCCAACAATTAATCACACAGTGGAATATAAACAATAACCTAGATATTCAAATCCAAAATAACACCAATTTCAGAATAGATTCATCATATTTTCATTCAACATGTCGGCTATAAGGCCTTTCAGGTTACAACACATAAGCAATCACGATAGTAATTTTGCAAGACCTCACAATATCCAACCATTAGCTAGCATAGACCCACGATATGGTAGAAACTCCAAGAAGAACCTAAACTTGTGCTCGCAAGCCACCAAGCAACCTTCTTATTTCCTAAGCCTCAACTTGGCTACTAACTCTACTCAAACTTTGTTCCTCTCAGCTGCTCTATCTTCTTCATGCTAAATTCAGTAATAATTCAAGATTCCACAAGATCCTCTACTTATAACCAACCAAGCCACAAGTCGGTCTAGCAAGTTACAAATTAAATAAACGGTTACATTAAATACATATTTGTGCCACAAGTCTACCTGTAATAGAAATTAAATACAAAATGTCTTAGTTGGCTTACAACACCCATTAAATGCACCTAGGAAAAAGATCTAAGACCCCAAATAGGTTGACACACATCTCCAGATCAATCCACGCTACATGCATTAAATTAACCAAGTCGGTTGATCCAATCCAGAAAACACCATTCAACAAACTACATTGCCGAGCATCAACAAAACCTCCAACCAAGCATTGTCGAGCTCCTTCAGGTGTCAAGTACCTTCAATGATCGGGTTCCTTCAGGGGCCGAGCATGCTAGGCATAACCAAGCAACATTTTATGCGAGATCCTTGGGAGACCAAGCCCCTGACCCAACACTACAATCAAGAACTACTCAATAATGACTAAGCATCAACCCTCCTATGACTAAGTCCTCCAACTCCAAGGTCAAAACAACTCTAGCATGTAGGATTGCCAACTTCCCCTAGATGCTCCTGCATCATGTAGGTCAGAAAACATGACTTTTATTGTGGGATTGTAAAAGCTCCTTTCATTTCCCTCCCACAAGGAGTATGGGGTGGTCCATGCCACCATATATGTAAACCTAAAAATACTATCAATATTATAAACTATACAAACTCATTTCCTTTCCTTCCCTTTTTTCCTCTACATTTAATCTTATAAAGGACTAGAAAGGGCACTGGTTAATCTCCAAACAAAATGCACCAAAGACAAAATAGAGTCAAACATGTTTTTTTTTTAGATTCACAAAACTACAATGATTTTTTTCTCAAACTTTTTGCTGTTTTCAATTACAAAATATGCAGATCATGAAGATCAAATGGTGAAATTTTAATAAAAAAATCAATTTGTTTTCAATTTTTTTAAAATTTAGTCAACAATACATTTTGTAAGGAGGATAGTTGTGTCCATTATAAAGTGTAGAGAAAAGGCATTGACTTGTGTGCTTGTCATACTAAGAAAATAAATACTAGTACAAAGTCGAAATGATGATCACTTTTTAGGTGTGACATCTATTTATGAATAATGAAACTATTTAATATTTAATATAAAAGAAATCATTTAACAATCATTATAGTTAACATCTTAAAAAAATCCATGGCCAATTAGAATACATTTTCAGTATGAAAAAATTCATTTTAACACTTAATCTTAGAAAATAAATAAATTAACCTTTATTATTATTATTCAATATCAACTCACAGTTCTATTTAATTATGTTTGCACATCAGCCGAGAGGTACCGTAAGAACTCCCTGCCCCCAAAAAACGCAGCTGTTCGAATCTTCTGAGGACCCTTCCTATTTGTATAACTAAAATATTACTCTAACTCCACATTACATATTACAGTTATGGAATAATATAAATGTATAGTTTATGTTTGAGTTCTGCAAGACAGATGATCAGAAGCAAGCTCTGACACACCATGGCCTGTGCTGTCCCGTCCTGACCCATCTTCTGGTTCCCCTAAGGCAGTTGCTCCCACCTGGATTTTCCAGGCATGTGAATGTCAACATCAACATTCTGATCACTCCCCAACACCATTCCTCTATTCTGCTGATCTAAGGCACTACAGAGAAGTGTTTTTTATAGTCCATGGTAATAATTTATTGGTTGACATATGGTCGCAGTGATATAAAACTACCTCATACTTTAAAGGCACCTAACTGAACTACAACAGCATACATACCCTACCCATATGGATTTTGAACTTATGACCTCTTTTTTAAGAGAAGACCAACTACCCCTTCTAATATTTAACAAAATAAAATGTCATATCTCCGATCCCCAAAAAAACAAAATGTCTCTGACCACCAGTTTATGCACTAAGGAAAGAAACAGAGATAGCAGAGCTTTGCAATCGTGTCCTGTTTTTGACCATCTTGAATGACAAATCATATAGTCTCGTCAAATCCCACAGAACAGGAACTTGCAGGATCTCTGACAGAGATATCTGTAGGTGACATGTGAATTCTCATCGCTATTTTGTAATCATGACTTACAGGGACGAGCCTGTTTAAATAATTTTAGTATTGGATACCGTATAATTCTAGTCAAAAGCCTAGATTCTTTCACTGACATTGTGGGGTCCTGTTATGTTAATTCTATCAGCTCTAGCTTTTCAGATATGCACGGATTTCTTCAGTTAAAAGAGCAAGATTCGAGCTTTCTAGTTTGTCAACTGCCTAAGCACGCAAGGAACTGTGAAACTGACTCGTGTGTTTCCTTGTGAAGGTTGAAGTCTAACTGTCTTACAAGGCCGTGGTCTAGTTGTACGTTGAAGCAAGTTTATTATGATGGTCGTGGTTAGTAACCTTGTGAGCTCATGCTCCTGTGATATTTCAGTAATTTAGTAGCAATTAAAATAAGGGCTGTCAATTGAAAATGACTCATTTTCTTAAGACCGGTAGCTCAGGCTCGAACTATAATGTAGTGATATTACTCAGAAAATGGGTTTGTCATGGACCTTACTCTTTGATAAAATGTTTGAAATTTTTGAAATGCAGAGATCTTCTAGATGTAAACCCTTGGTTCTGTTGACTAGTACTTAACCCTTACTCAACATTAAGCAGCTCTCACCAGAGACGTCCCCAAAGTCTGTGCACCTCAATTTCTATGGGATTGTGGTTTTTACTGTATTCTAGAATGTTCCTGGGAAAAAATATTCCTTCAATATTAAAATGTCTCTTTATCAATTAGCATCAAATGTAAGTTCTGAACAGCCCTCCTTGTTTACAACCAACTCAATTCACCATTATCAGAGAGATGGCAATCGGGCGGGAGGACCCAAACCAACCTCTAAATCTCTAGTATGGTCCAACAAAACATCCAAACACTTTGTGTTGACATCAAAGATAATGTAGACATCAAAAGTTAAGTGACACTTGTGCACAGCATAACTTTGCATGCATAACACAAAAAATCATATTTCTTGAATCTGTTCGTTCCTTGTAAAACTGAAATTTTATTTTACAAATGTCTCCAGAATGAATCATGTGATGTAAAAATAGACAAAAATTGCCCACAATTGGAGCACACAGCCAAGGCAAATTTATCACAAATCATTCTCAGAGGCTGCTGAATATCCTAGTTGTTCAATCTCCCAGCTTGTCGGAGGGGCAACCTGGTAATGTCTAGGAACATATTCCTGCACACATTTGGTATTTGAAATGATTTTAATACCTATAAGCAGAGATTAAACACAAGATAATCTAAATTGCTAAGGAATCAAGTTGTTCAGACCAACCATTGGAGAAATATAAATCCTTGAGATTCATTAAAATAAAGAACTCCAAAATTACATCAATATCTTTTGCATTCTCTACCTCCATCTTCGCTATCAGTTCCTTTGCTGTTGGAGCAGACACTATAATAAGCCGCGCTGCAGGCTCTATAAACCCTTCTTCAACACCTTTGTCAAACAAGGCAAGCAAGCAATTGTAATAGCCATCAACATTCAGGAGCCCTACCTGTGATTCAATAAGGATTAGAAAGAATTAATATTACAAAGCTTCAGAATAAGAATCAATGCCTATTACATTTGATGGTGCTATTAAAGCATAAAACTGAAGAGCTAGATGAAGATAGTTCATGATTAAGAGCCGATTATATACCGGTTTATCATGAATCCCTAGTTGAGACCACGTGATCATCTCCAATAACTCTTCCATTGTTCCATAACCACCTAATCAGTCAAATATTCAAAGTATCAAAGATGGGCACTCAAAGGATGTAACGTCACAAGTAAGCAGCATGTTTTCCATCACAGAGGCTGTAGGAATGGAAGATGTGCAATATTTTATAATTAATTACCAGGAAGAGCAATGAAAGCATCTGCATGACGAGCCATTTCTGCCTTTCGCTTATGCATGTCAGCAACAGTCTTCACTTCACCAACTGGCTGACCTGATATCTGCAACATAGTTTACCACCTGAAATAGGCTATATAGAAATGCTGAAAAATAAGAATTTTCATTCATTAACAATGTCTCTTTGAGCAAGAAAATTGAATTGTAGTAAATCTTCTAAATGTCATACCAAGAAACTGGTTAATAAAATATCCAATTTTTGGAGAAAACAGATAATATGAGACCAAACTGATGATTATTGTTAGGTAATTATAGTAAAGGAATCTGTCTTGTTTCAGAAATTTTTGAGTTCTAGTCGATTTCCTCCAAGTTGGTTCCTTTCTTCTTCTTTTAATGTTTGTTTTGGGTCTGATGCTTTTTTGGATTTGCCTATTTCACTTTCTAGACTCCATATTTTGATTTAGACTGCTTTGTTTTAAAATTTGACAGTTGATCTTTTGCAAGTCTTGTTTCTTAAAGCAATTATCAATTTATGTGGCGATGACTCCAGTTTTGTATACCAAATTAATGGTTTCAAGCTTCTGGAAATGATACCAGATAAGCTACAAGATAGATTGAATCAGAAGAACAACATTAGCTCTCTAGTATATTAGCAACAATAGATATATCTGGTACTGAAGTAAAAGGCATATCAGCTTCAGCATGAAGGCAGCATTTTAGAGTTTAATTTATATAACTCTCTCTAGTTACATTATATTTCAGAATGGCAACTTCCAGCTTCACTCGCTTTTTACTTCGATTATCAAGTAAACAAGAAGTGCTGAATGAAAAGCTAATATTCAATCTTCAAATTACCTGCAACTTATGATTTTACAGCCCAACTCAAGAATGATGTTGGTTTACATCTTTGAAGTTCATCTTTAGCACTCAGCATGGCATGGTTGAAACTTTCTCTTTTGAGGGACTCATAAGGACTTTGAATACCAATGTGCATGCTGAATGCCAAGATTTGGATGCGGAGGCGGGCAGATGCAGGGGGAAGCTCTCTGGATGTGTAGCAGTCAACAATTAAACTTATCTGGCATCTTCAGTGATGTCTTGGCACTTTATTTATGGTTGGCATCATGTTTTCTTGGCACCATGCATCTGCATATTAGATTGACTTGGCATCCTATGCACCGTGCGCCTTTAAGTTAACTGTCATGAGCTTGTTCTTGTGGTCAACGCTTTTCCTTATGATCGATGGTGTATAGCAATCGTGTGTAATGGCATGGGTTATCTTCTTGTCGTGTTCTTTCTTATTGGATGGCAGTTCATATTCAGTTTCCTTGGTATTATAATATATTTAACTTTCTAAATTATTACTATGGTTATTATTTATTATTATTATTAAATTATATTGTATTATAGGGAGATATTATATTAATTGTATTAAGAATATTAAATTAAATATTTTTTTTGCATATATATACACATGCATCCATATGCATCTGCATCCACCCCCTCTCCACCCCCCTCACAAAAAAGAAAACAAACTTTCATCCCACATGCACTTCTGGATCCGCATCCAAATTCTTTATTAAGAATAAGGACAGTTAAAGGCTATTTGCCCAGAATCTTTGCAGCACAAGATATAAGACAAGAACGATTTGTATGATCAGAATTTGGTAGAAAAGAAAAGGTATCTTTGACATCTTTAATGTGAAAAAATAGATTCTTAAATTTCAGCACATAAAAATTATTTTAACATAAAAATACAAGTTTTAGCAGCTACATAAGTCACAAGATGACACTTCCTTCAGGTCTACATCACATTCATTAATCATGAATTGATTTTTGAAATATCTTGTCTTCAAAACATACCCATGGTTAAAAATCAAAATTGCTGTCTTCTCAACCTTTCTAATTCCGAACATACAAAAACTCGGTTGTACGATCACAGACATCTACACGTCCTCTAAAGCTAACGTTCATTTATGTCACTTAACAAAACAGGTGATATAGTCACAAACATCGGATTGTAATTTATACTTGGATGAGCGATGACTACACATGCTATAGCTACAGGAAGCCTATTTTGCTTACCAGCCCCAAATTCTGAAATGGGAGTTGAGAATTCAATTACAACTTTGAAAATCATAGCCACCACATGCTTGTTTCCCATAACCTAGATAAGGATTTCTATCAGTGAAGCTTTAAGCAACAGTGTGGTAGCACTGACGGAACCATCCACAAAATTGAAGAAATTCATAATGCAACTAATTCCAAACAATCATTATCCCCATATCCACATCCTTTGTTGTGGTCTAATTTACTCACAAAATGGATTGGTTACTGCATACAGAGAAATGTATTTCAAGATATTTAGAAGGCCAGGTAAAAATCCTTTTATACAACTAGAAAAGAATTTTCTAGTGATATGTTGCCTGTCTGAATGTATAATCATCTTACATCTGCCAGAGGGTAAGTCTTTAGGCTGAGCATACTCTCAGATGTCTAAAGGCTACCAGGCTATTTTCTATAAATCATCTCAAATTTCAGAAAACGTTTATGATATTAAATTTCTATTGTAAACATATGGCTTATGGATTCATCTTAGAATCAAAGTAAAATCCATTACAAATCGTAATCTTCACTAAGATTTGTACAGTTCCCATAAGTTAGTTTCTTAATGCCAAAAGAGAAGGATAGAAAATTGAGTATCTGAGTCATCATCTCACAAGCAAGCCGAAAAGGAATAAGGATTGAAGGGAAACCCCCTTTACTTCCAAATTGAAAAGGCACAATGTTAATAATCCTCTAACTACTACTGAGTGAATAAAGTTGCAAGTATAGAGATCAAAATAAAGAAAACAAACATGATGTAAGGTTATCTTGTGAAAAGCACTTGCCCTGCACCCTTGAGATCACAGGTTCTGTTTTTGTGATGTTAAATGGACGTTTGGAGGAACACAAAACTTCTCGGTGAATGCAGCCAAACATTGCCCTGCGTGATTTTTAAAGGTATGATCTGATTTGGGTTTACTTGGAAAATGATTTTGAAGGTGAATATTTGCAATGCATTAAAGATGATTATATAAGAAAACTCAGATAGCCCTGATTCTCAGAGAAATGGAGAATGTTACCCCTGGCCTCAACATTAATATTACAAATAAATTCAGCGAGATCAGATAAATAAAGATGTTCATTCTCCCTTTTGAAGGGCATCAAAGTGATCTCCTTTCAGCCATTCTGGAATGTATAAGAACTTTACAAACTAGTAAAATGTGTTCTCAGACTGGTTGGGGTACAAACCCTTAAGATAATAAACTTGATCTGTGGATCCAGTTCAACACAATGGAGCATTAGATGATAGTAAGCCCACAAGCAGTAACCAATTGAATCCTAAGAATAACATTGCAAGTTATTATTTAGCTTATTTTGAGGCCAATTTCTCTGCTCCTAAAGCTATAATGTCAACAACTGATCTGTATTGCTGCATGTTAACTTGAGCTGGTGAAGCAACCTAAGGAAATGAATGGAGGTCCACAATCAGAGCAATCTGTTGCATAAATATACTTAAAAAGTGACTTCATAAAAGAAAAGAGGGTACCAAATCCCAGTTGAGAAACCAGTCATACCTCCCGAGGCATGAGAGCAGTTGGAATTACCCTGCATAAACAATATGCCAATCAAACAAATGTATTAATAAATAACAGGAAAATCCAGGGGATCAAAATCAGCAGCAAAGTTTTCCTGCAGAAGCCAAGTGATGGCTTTGTCTTTATGAAAATTTAATGAAATTGCATCCATCTAATCACCAACATTCAAAACCCAATTCCTTTACTAACCCAAGAACATTACAGCCACCATTGTAAACAGTCTGAGAAACCATCCCCATAAGCCCAACACTTCCCCCGCCATATACAAGGTCTATTCCCCTCTTTACCTGCAAAATAGCCAAAATGCACCTCAGATACAACAAGAACAGCATTCTGAAAAATACAGAAAAAAAAATCATCATGATCAAATTCCACTTGTCTTTGCCCCCTCTAGCAGAGAGATATAACAGCCATGACAAATTAAACCCATCCATTTCCTATGCAAAGCCATCTCAGAACTCTGAAGAAAATGAGTCCAAAATGAAAATGATCAAAAAGCTCAAACGTCAAGACCCCTAAGTGCTTGAACCCTTTAGGAGGCATCACATAAATCAATACAAATTCGACACATGTAATCCCCGTCTCAGAACTCTATGAAATTGTCTATGGTCGTCAAAAACTTCAAACATGTATATTTATAGCATGAAAATCTCCATATTAATTCCTTCAGTGCTTGAATCCCTGTATCAGCGATAATAGGCAACTAATTCAATTCATCTATTTCCCATGTAATCTATGTTTAGAAAAATTGTTTTCTAAGCAAACTACAAAACTGTGTGATTTAGAGACTACAAAAAGAGTTGGTAAGTAGAATCAATGAAGGAATAAACTACATATTTAGATAATGCCCATCTAAGAATTCAACTTACTTATTAATTGATAAGCTTAAGGGGCTTTCTATCGACTGGTTCATAAGGCACAACACTTGGTGAAGGTTTTGCAAATGGGTTTGCAAGCAGAGTGGGTTTAACTATGGAGGAAACTCCGTAATTAAGCGCGCTCGAGCTGAAGGTGGGATGGGAGTTGGGATGGGTGACCTCCCGAGAAGTGCCGGTGCTTCACCTCTCTGAGCATCACCTAGATCCAATGAGTGCTAAGTGTTCTATTCTTTGTCATGAGAGATGGGTTTGTGTAAACCACTACTCATGAAATATGGGTCAATGAGTTTGACTAAAAAACTACACAATAAAATCCTGATAGCAATATACAATTAAAAAAGTAGACACGATGTACATTAGTCCTTTGAAATCACAGGGTCAAATTCTGGAGGTGGTTTAATAGTTGTAGCAGATATTACAAGCCTCCTCAGAAAGAAAATCCATCCATCTCCCACAAAAGCCTTTGTTAAGAAGCCTATATTCTGATCATTCTAAATCATTCAATATACAAACCAAAAGATAAAATCAGAGACTGGGTTTTTTTTATTATCAAATTCTATACAACAGATATACTACAAAAATGATTGCTAATTCAGTCTAACCATTTCATCAAGCATGTTGGGAACAACATTTCCAATTCAATCCAACTATTCCATGTAGAAGGTGCCCCCAACGCCATTGATAACTTGATTTAGCCATTCTCCATGCACTATAGGGTTAATCAAAATAAATTCTGATTATATTACAACGTGCAATTGACAACCCAATAACAGAAACGGTAAGGTCTGATAAGGAAACAAAATACTGTTATAACCAAACCCATCTCCAAACTGCAGAGAGAAAAACAACCCAAAACACTTAAAAAAGACAAAACTATGTTCGTAGTTACTACATGAAGATGCCAATTGTCAAATTCCTTGAATGCTTTACTTCCCGTAGCAGATATCACATACCATAACAGATTTAATCAATCCCATGTCTCTCAGAAATTATACACTGATTAATCCTAAACACAACCCGGAGACCCATGACAAGAACAATCATCGGAAATTTCATATACATAAGTACCAATTCAATCGGTCTAGACTCTATTCCCATACAATCCATGGCTAAGAAAATTCTTCTCTGACACTACTATCTAAAATCCTGTGAACCCGTGATTTAAAAAACGGTGACTGTAAACAGTAAGACCATATAAATCCATTCATTCAAGCGGCCAATCATGATTAAATAACTATAAACTGGTCAAACTAAAGCATATAATCCGGTTGCCCTAAAGCAAAAACACTAATGACTAGCACCCATTCCTCATGCAACCCATGGCTGCTTTTCTAATCAAAATTAACTAGCACGCCATACAATTAATAGGCCTGCAGCCAAAAAAATAACAATTGGGTTTGATTTAGAACAATAAACACACAAACTAGAGACATGGCTTCAAGAATTATATATGTAACGAGTTTATACCAATTCCTTGCCCAGATCAAGGGCAGCATCACTGAAAGCAGTCTTATTGCCTGAGCTGCTCCCACAGAAGACACAGATTCTCTTGAAACGTCCTCCGTTGGTACTAACATCAGCCCTCTCCATCTTTTCCTACTTCATAAGTTAATCGACTCAAAACCATCCACTCTGTCAAACACCCATAGCATCAATATCAACCATTTCAGTTCAAACAATTTTATTATTTTTCAAGAGGCAAAATACCCACGACATCAATCTCAGCCAATTCAATTCAATTGACAATATATACTCAAACAACATCTCCTCTGCCAAACACCCATAACATCAGTGAAACCATTCCAATTCACTTTATCAAGAAAACTGAAAAGTCTTTAAGCACCATCCAAATACTTTTACTTCAAAACAATGAGAATTCCATTTGTGTATACACCCAACGGAAACATGGACACAAATTGCAAACAACCACCAAATCTTTCTACTCCCATGTCATAATTCTGTTCATACCCAACTTGAAAAACACCAAAAAATTAAACACCATTCAAATCTCTCTCCTTCAAATTCGTGGGAATTGCATATCTGAACATGCCCAAGTTTAAGAAACCTCAAAATATTCGAACAGCATCGAAATCATTTTGGTCGAATATCATTAAAATTCTACTTGCAAACATACCCAGCTATTATTCTAGCCTAAATTGATAATTTTGATGATTGGTGAGATGGTAGTATTAGATTCTGGTGGAAGAAGTATTATGCTCCATGATTGGAAAAATCGAAAGCCAAGACTTAAAAATAAGAGTGAGAATTTAAGTTCCGTGACGCAAATGCGATGGATGCCACCATGGAAAACAGTGTTTGATTAGATCACGGCTTATGTCTAATGACGACATGAGGCCCTAATTATAACCCCCACGTGAAAACAAATCCAAATAATCAATTAAATAAACGACCTAAACTGAAACAAAGCTCATTAAACTGAATATCTCAGAAACAGTAGAAATGGATCTACCGAAATCCTTTAGACGCCCAGAAGCATTTATACTTGTTTGTTTTTACTGCTGTAGATTTCTAAGTTTCAGATTGACCTTTTGGCCACGACGAAAGCTTCAGCACTCCATTTAGTCATTGACAATTGTTTGCAAGTTTTAACGGTTTTAATTTACAAACAGTTGTTAAGACCGCACCTATCGCAACTGACATACCCAACCCTGTGTTAAGTACTGCAGCGGGCAGCCAACGATGACAAGAAAAGAAAATGGAGATCTACAATCAAAAAACAAGATGGGTTTGACGATGGATGTTAATGGGTCCCATCTGCTGTGTATTTTGGGCTTCATCCTTCAAATTCATGGGGCCCTCATGGAGAGAACAATCTCTTAATATAGAAAACAATGAATGAAATGCTATTCATAGAATACGTTGATAATAGTAAAAATTTGAAGCGGGTTGGTATCAAAATTAATATTTGTTTCCCGTTCCAGTCTAGTGTAGGTAGGGATGAAGAAGTTTTACTTCAGATATTTATCAAGGTTTGAATATTTTTTTTCCAAATGAAATTATTTTAGAGAAAGTATTTTTATTCAGTGAATTTCTCTAATAAAGTGAAATTCATAATTTTGATTTCTTTTTCTTTTTCTTTTTCTACTGGTTGTAGGTATTTTCCTCACAATCTTTTCTTTTCTATATTGAAATATTGATAAAAAATGTGGGCGAAATCACCCTTTTCAATGTGTATGTGTTGGCTTTTCTTCATTGTGTATATGTTGTCTTATAGCTTGCATTCTATAGAATGATTCACATGTCTTTGTTTTGGTAGCTAGCTTGAAGGCCTAACATTTATGTCAGCCCTTTTTGTATCATAAAAAAATCAAGGAGAGAGAGAGAGAGAGAGAGTGAGAGAGAGAGTGTGGGGTGAGGTGGGGGTGGGGGGGCGAGAGGGTGTGGGTTCATTAGTTGATATTGACTTGTCTATTACTAAATTAAAATCTCACACTTGAATTCAATGAAAGTGTCATTAGAATAAAAAGAAATGATGTTCCCCTTTCATTTCTAGATTACATTTTCAGAAGCCACAACAATAGTGCACTTCTTGTTAAAACACATATAGGTATGTAATCCTCTTCGGTTTATTGATTTTGAGTCTTTTTGCTTTTGCTCAATATTTTTGCCCTTGTCATTTGGCTAATTCCTTTTCCAAGCTAGCATTTATTTCCCCTTTCTTCATGCAAGTTGTGCCCTTTTCATTTTATTGGGAATAAATTGAAGTTTTGAAATGGATTTCATATTTGTTGGTAGGGTTTCATACATCCTCCATCCAAAGATCAAGGAATCTTCAAACCCGATTTTTGTGGGCATTTCCTAAGGTTCTTTCTATTTTCATTTCACATTTCATTCACATTGCTTAATTTTTACCAAGTTTTAAGTCTATTTGGAGTTTGATTGTTCTTTTTTACCATGCTTAGTTGCAAATATTCATAATAACAATCATCGCTTTTAAGATTAGGACTATTCTGGAATAGGTGAATGCATTCAAGAAGGAACATATACTATCAATATTCACAATAACAACTCTTTAATCATTGTTTTTAAGATTGGGACTATTTTGGAATAGGTGAATGCATTCAAGAAGGAGCATATGCAATCAAATATATCTGATGTGCTTGGTTGAGCCTATGGTAGTATATTTGAACCTATTTTACCAAGTAATTGAAGTGCATGCACAATATTTCTATAATATATGAACATATACTCCATATTTTCCCATAAATATATCATGGTCCATTAACTTGTTTACCTTTTCAAATGGAAACAACCCATTTTATTTTTTTTTCTTTTTTCAAATTAAAGAAAAAATTGATAGATTCATGTTGGACATGTTTTGTAGTGAAATATTAAATCATATTATTTGGAGGTCACCACTCTACCATTTGGATGTTGCATTTGTATCCAGTTTCTAGTACTGTAAATATTTGGTAACTTTTTGGAGCTTCTGTAATCAATTTGGAGTAATACTAGAGAAAATAAATATTTGAATACATTAACTTGTGCATTCTCAATCTAAAACATTCCATATTCTTACACTATTTCAAAAAAACTGAATTATTTTTCTTTTGTTTATCTATAGAAGATATTATCATATTTTATAGAACAAAAAGAGATGGCTTTTGACAAAGATGGGATTTTGCATTTTAGATGGATAGTTGGGGATAGAGAGGCTTGGTACTACATGCACAATAAATTGGACCTTTTTGATCCCATTGCTAACCATTGCAGGTTTGGTGGGGTTAGGCATACTGATAGGATTTTCAAGTGGCTTGATCATGCTATGGTTACTGCTCAATCTTTTTTCTTTTTCTAAAGAGAGGGAATTATCCATTCCTTCACCTGATGTGACTTTGTCAAATCACTATCCCATCTTATTTACTATTATTTGGCAAATAACTAAGTGATGTCCTTCCAAAATACATTTTTTTCTCAGTATGTCACTTCTTGGTCATGAACCCACTATGACTGATATCTTGCATGTCTAGAATTTGGAGCCTCAACCCCACAACCACTATGGTTGGATTCAGTGGTGAAATGATGCCATCACCTGCATGGCAAGATTTCTCTACATTTATGGTAGACAACTTTCCATGTATTTTGAAGTTCCTATGTTGCAACTGCCAAAGATCTTTGTGCAACTTCCAAGGCCTTGGCCATGAATCCGTTTGATTGCTAATCTCCACCACCAAAAGTAAATTGTAGAAATCTATGCTGCTAGGGGATCCCAAATCAAGGTTCGACTTCATTGGCTTGAAGTTGGTGACCAAGCCTTAAAGGATTTTTTTCAAGCTCTCTGAACTTTCCATACCTTTGTGGGGATCAAAAGAATTATGGAAGGTCAACAAATTTTCTCTGGATTTCATGACATTCTTTAAGATTTTTCCTAGTACAATGAGAAGGTGTTCACAACATAGGGAGATTCAACTACCAAGGACCAAGATTTGAAGGATTTCATTATTGTTACTCCAAACCAACTTGTGGTTGAGCAACATGCTTTCTAAGAACAAATGTTCACCAACAGTGACCTCAAAGAAGAAATATTTTCCATGGCAGATGACGAGGCTCCTGGGTTTGATTGTTTTCCTTGTGAATTTTATAAAATTATGTGGGATTTCATTGGTCTCGACCTATCTATGGTCTACCTTGAATTTTTTTCACACTAAATCTCTAGGAAGCATTATCAACAAAGGAACCATTAAGTTCATACCTAAAGATGAAGACCCTGAGGATATCTATAATTAGAGGTCTATCACTTTGTTGAATGTCTCCTACAAGATCATTTTTAAGGCTTTGGCTCTTAAAATTTGTCATCTCTTGCCCTTAATTATGTTCCCATGAGAAGACTAGTTTTATCAAGTCCAGATATATTTTGGATAATATTATTGCAATTTGGGGAGGCATGAAGTGGGCTTGCAAGTCTAGGTAGTAAGCCCTCTTCCTCAACATTGACTTCGCCAAGGCTTATTACTGCATTGAGTGGCCCTTCATTCTAGCTATGTTTCAAGCCCTTGGATTTGGTCCTATTTTATCTATCTAGTTCAAATGCTCTTTAGGGACACTTCTTCTTGTATCACCATCAATTGTAGACAAACTGAGGTATTTGGCTTCTTTAGGTCCATCCACCAGGGATGTCCTTTAGCTCCATCTCTGTATGTTCTTGATGTTGATGGATTTTGGTACCTACTCTCCAATGGCATCTCTTTCAACCTTGTTAGAAGAATTTCCCTTCCTGAGTCTCCTACCTAGCTTATCAATGGGCACTTCGCTGATGATTCCTTTCTCACTCTCATTAAAGATGAGGAAAATGTTTCCAATGCTTTGCAATGTCTTGACACCTTTTGTCTTGCCTTTGGTTTGGCTATTTAATGACACAATAGCTTATGCTACAGTCTTTTCTTCTCATCCTGCCATGGTTCTCATAGTATGAATGGAAATATATCCAACTGTTAGAAAGTAAAGTCCATGAAGATAACTGAGAGGGAGGGGGGGGCAGATGAATCATTTATTAGATTAAAACAACTCACAATATCCTTATTTAATCCAAAACATACAATAATCATAGAGAGACTTCCATATACAATAACACTAGATTTGTTAACTAGGGAAACCCTTGATCAAAGGGAAAACCCTAGTGGGGATGGTACCTAAAAAATGATGTACTAATATAAAATTTCCCTGTAAGAGGATGAACCTTTTTAGTACTCAATGAAATACATTTAGTACATATCAACCCCTATTAGGAGACTTTGAATCCCTAGTAGGAGATTCCAACCCTATTAGGAGTTATGCCAACCCTGTTAGGAGTTGTGGAAGATAGAAGGACCCACTATCCAAATAGCTTCAATGAAAGACCACTGAGTTGACTCTCCAACTGGCCTTAGTATTATCCTTCTTAGAATAATACAAGTGAACAATTGTCCACAACAACTTCTTTGCCAAATATAGTCTATTTGTTAACTCATTGTGCCTCAACTGCACTAAACACTTCTCTGATAAAAAGATATTCATTATTAGGATCGCTAGATCTCACATATAAGTTTGCATACTCACATATCACTAAATCAAAAATCCATAAAATGATGTACTAATATAAAATTTCTTTGTAAGAGGATGGACCTTGTTAGTAGTCAATGAAATACATTCAGTACATATTAATCCCTGTTAGAAGACTTTGAATCCTTAGTAGGAGATTCCAACCCTATTAGGAGTTGTGCCAATCTTGTTAGGATTTTTGGAAGATAGAAGGACCCACTGTCCAAATAGCTTCAAGGAAAAACCGCTAAACTCACTCTGCAACTATCCTTAATACTATCCTTCTTAGATTAATATAGGTGAACATCTATCCACAATAACTTATTTGCCAAATATAGTCTCTTTGTTAGCTTGTTCTACCTCAACTACACCAAACACTTCTCTAATCAAAAGATATTCAATATTAGGTGCACTAGATCTCACATATAAGTTTGCATACTCACATATCACTAAATCACAAATCCACGCTCCACCATAAGGAAATAATCTTTCCTTTATACCAAGTCCTAGAATAAGTTATTGAGTTGGTCTTGGGGCTTTCTAAATCTACAAAGATAATATAGGACCATCTTAAGATATTACATTACACGTTACATTACAATATTACATCTTTTCACAATTAAAACCAAATTGTCAGCTCATAGTCTTCATAATTCTTCACACATGTAACCTCTGACTTTGTTCACTTAACCACAACATCTTTAGTTTTTCTTCTACCTCTGTACAACTTGGCTTAACCAGACTTTATCTCTGTTAGGAGATATAATCAAAACATCAACAACTGTTATACAAAAATTTTGTCTGAACATTGTCTTTAGTAAATCTTGAATAATTGTTCATTGTCTTCCTATTTTTGTATGCGGGCTTAGCCATGTCATGTAGATACTCTATAGAACATCCAATTAAGTGTGCATTACCTTAGCTTGAATCCTTGAACTATTCAACCTGAATCTCTATTTGTTGCTTTGTCAATCTCACAGAATAATAAGTTGACATCAATGACAAACATTGCCATGAATGCAACATATGACCACTGTATCATCTCTCCAACAATTCTAGGATACTCCCTCATAGGAATATCATCAAAATTCATGCTAACAATCTCCCCTTTTGCCATTTATGACAACATAGATTAAAAACATCTAAGTTCCACGAATACCAAATGTCTTTGTTGCATTTGATCCCCCATTCATGTTGACCATGAATGTCCATTATATTGTAATCAATATGCAAAAAGAAGGTCTTAATCTCCCCCATACATTAGCATCTTTTCAAATTCTCTTCACCAATCAAATATCTCTCTCTCTCACACACAAGAACATCTCTCCCTCATAGATATTCTTCCCCATTGACATCAATATTTATAAGGATTTTTTTTCATGTATTGATTCTCCCCCATTGACATCAATGACAAAGACATCATTATATCAATTTGTTGCATAAGATCTTCAATAATATCAAGTGTTCAAAGGCACTATTAAATATAGTAACCAAGAGTCCTTCATGACTCAACTCAAACATAGATACTCCCCCATAGAGGATATTGCTAGTGGGCCAATGTCCCTTGCAGGATTCATGACATAGCTTAATAATCTTCTGTGGTTCTAGAAGACTATTGGTTGTATCGGGCATTGATAGGTCAATCTTTTGGTGCAACCAAAACCTTGTCCTTTCTAACAATTTGTATTAGAGCTTGGTCACAGGTTCAAATCTTGCAAGCCATAGTGAGTGACGCTAGGAGAAGATCGTTGGAAGTAGGCTAGCATCCCTTGTAGGATTCACGACATGGCTTAACCACCTCTTGTAGTTCTATAAGACTATATTATAAATATGAAATGCTAGTGGGGTGGGGGGGTGAATCAATATTTCACAAACTTTAGCCCAAAACTAGATATCTTTAACAAATTTATAACATGCATAAGAAAGTAAACTAACTATGCTGAATAGTGAACATAACCATGCAATATGAGAACTCATAACACCATATTTTATTAACTAGGGAAACCATGGCCAAGAAAAAACCCTATTGGGGATGGTACATACAAAATGATCCACTAATCAAAAGTATCTTGTGAAAGGTATTGAACCTATTAGGAGTCTAGTACATTCATATAATGTCTTGGTCCTTGTTAGAGGACTAGGCCTTGTTAGAAGCCTCAACTCTGTTAGGAGTTATAATATAGAAATACAAAATGTATGCAAGATGAGCCCATTGCCCAAATATGCAATGTACAATATAGTTCCTTTAATACAAAGAGATAGGTACAAAAACATCTTTACAATGTTGTTGATATCTTCAATATTTGATACTGCCTTTTTTGCTTATCACGTAATTCACATTCCTCTAATCATACATCAGAATTCATATCACATAGAATTACATAATTATCACATTGCATTACTTTTGTTCACTCTCATAACTTCACATTCACAATATTTCCTTTATACCTTGCTAATTTACAATTATTTGGCCAGTTGGCCTTCATGCTTTTATACACTTACAAAATACAAAATTAACTTTTTCCCTCTTAGGGTTAACATATAGGATGTCATCCCTAATTAGTTAAGTAATTATTTCATAAAAAAAAAATTCCTTAACCCAAAATGCCCATTTCCTTACTATATTATGTTCTTCCTATATACTGATGTAATTGTTAAATTGACTATAACTCTATTTGTATATTCTAGACTGTCTTGTGCACTCACATATGTCATCATCATAGTATTAGGTAGCCATACCTCACTTTGTATGTGTCCATGACAAGCATGTGAAGCTCTCCAACCAAAATTCTATCTGTTCTGCCATATAAACTATGTGATAGTTAGACACTTTTCTAAGTATAATTGCCATAACTAAATTTCCATGATCTATCCTCTTCACATGAATAATATGTTATTAAGGAAAATAGGTTTTGAAGGGTGCCAAATATGATATTTCCTCTTCACATGACTAATATGTTTCCATAAATGAAAAAATCAAAATGATAACCTAGAAAAAATTGTCAACAATCTCCCCCTTTGGCATTCATGGAAACATAGGGAAAATTGGCTAAGTCTAAAAAACAAAAACTTCTCAAAATTGGCCTTGACAAAATTTCAAATTTTCAAAATTGTGGAGCATTACATATTTACCATCTTTCCTTATATCTCCTAATTACATTATAACTCCCCCTATGATTATAATTCTAACTTCTATTACAACTTATACATTACTCCCCTTTACTTATAACTTATCTCTCCCTTATATGAAAATTTATTTATCTCCCCCACTTTTGCATATCTATATACAATTTTCCTTATCACCCCTCCCATTTGGCATCAATGACAAAGGCGTCAAAACTTATGTACGAGTCAATTTTTTTTTGCATTACCTTCAAGGTTGTTGCTGGCTTATGATTTGCGAAATGCAATCATCAAAGTTTTGTTTCAAAATAGAGAACTCATGTCCCATTTTTCCTTAACTACATCTGCAACACTTAGAACTGCACGTAGAGCATAAGAACCTATCTCTACTAGATCTAAGTCTATATAGGAAAACTTGTCATAAGATGCCTTCATTACCAAGCATTATTTCAGTTGTCTCTATACAAGATCAATCTTTAATGCAAGGTGTTCCCTTAGAAAATAAAATATCTTCAACTTCATCTCCTTTTATAGCTCTAAAAGCTTGATATCATCATTAATTTTGCTAATTTTTCCCTCAAGATCAATAATTTTAGCTAATGGATTCTATACGCCATTTTCATGTGCCTCTAACTAACTAAATTTGGTTCACAGTTCATTTGATACATCCTTGATAAGTTTGTGTACTCAAACACACTTCCTCTATACAAATTTTGCTTATGTCAAACACTGTCTCAGTTCCTTGATCTTTTCATTAAGATTCTTCAAGTCTCCTCTTATATTGTCATAAAATTTCCTCAATATCTCTACATCATTTAGAGTTTGTACCTTAACTACTACTATATCTAAAAAATTTGCAAACTCTACATCAAAAGCTTGGATTATAGATTTTTCTCTATCCCGGGGATCTGATTTTGTCATCTACATTGATATGGTATTCTTTAGTATATCTGTCACTTCCATTAGTGAACTCTGTAGACTCTTCACTTTCTTAATCTTCTCATTAGTCTTGCTAAGTGATGAGATCAACTATTTTTTATCATCATAATCTAATCCCATTAAAAATGTAAGTACAAGGGATGCCCTAGTAGAACTAGGTACACTTGCCTTCTCCTCTTCCTCCTCCTTTTCTTCTTCCTCCTTTTTCTTCTCTTACTTAGCTATCTTCTTATCCTCTTTTTCTTTCTTCTTTCTTTCCTCCTTTTTATTTTCTCTTCTTTCTTCTTTCTTTCTTCTTCTTTCTTCTTTCATCTTTTCATGTTTTTTTTTGTTTTTTTTCCCTCTCCTCTTCTCTTATTTTTCTCTATTATTTTATTCTTCTTCTCTTCTCTTCTCTTCTTCTTTCTTTCTTTTATTTTCTGCTTCTTCTATCCTCCTTTCTTCTTGTCTCTTCTTTCTTTCTTCCTTCCTCTTTTTCTCTTTGTCATCTTCTAAACTTGTATATGTGATCAAAATGTCAACATTTGTACCATAATCCTTAAATGGATCTTATGATGTATCAACTGTAACATTAGTGCTATCAATTTACATTGTGTCAACACTAATTGTTACATGTGGAGTCTATGTTGTAATTACTAATACTGTTGTAGTCTGATGGATGGAGGGTTTTATGTTCTTCATCATTTGCACTATAGCTTCTTGGGTCTCTTCTCTCACTTCCTCATAGTTACCTCCCATAATCAATATGGCCCTTGTGTCGTTGCTTAAGAAAGTTTCAAGATTTTGTAACAATATCTTCAAATGATCTTCACTTTCAACTAAACAAAGTTTTATAATCATATTCTCTCTAATCTTCTTATCTTCCTCTTATACTCTCCTCTTTCTATTTATTGGTTTCTCAAACAAATCATTTGGGATTTTTTCTTTAATATCCTCAAATTTCTTCTTGTTCAAAATTATATATCTAGTTGTAGCATTCTGTAATTGCAATTTATCTAAATTATTGTCCAAATTATAAAACTTATTCAACTAAAAAAAATTACCGTCATCAGTTATTGTGTTGTTTAGTTTCTCTACCTTGGGCTTCCAAGGTTTCCTTCCTTTCCTTGCAACTTCTGATTGATCTTTTTCTAGCTTTTCTGGCTCAGTATCCTTGGGTTTCTTAGGTGACTTTACCTAACCTTGGATTTTTTCCCTTCATAGGTCATCAAGAATTACTGCCTTTTTCCTGGCCCAACTGCCATTTTCTTTACTCATTTGTGTTTTTGATGTTATGCTAGCTCTTGCTTAATTTCAGCTAACCTTACTGACTTTCTTACCTCAACAACTTCTATTTCTTATTCTTCTTCTGTTATAAGTATGAAAATAGGTATGAGTTGTTGGAACAATTGATTAATTGTGTATTGTCTTTGATGTTACACAAAATGTTATATCATCACTAGTTAGTGTATGCTGAGCTCACTCAAGCATTGAATATAGTTTTATGTGACTACCGAGCATTCTAGAATTTGCCTAGTTCATAAGGCAGTATCTACCAAGTTCACTTGGGTACCAAAGGAATGTCTACTAAAGATGAGTGTTAACCGAGCTCACTTGGTTAATGAAGGAAATTTTGGATGGAACCAGTGTTAACTGAGCTCACTCGGTTACCAAAGGAACTTTGTGAGTATGCAGTATTGGCCGAGTTCACTTGGTTAACACAAGAAAATTGTTTCTAAGTTAGTGCCTACTAAGCAGGGTTGACTAAGGAAGGATTTTCTTGTTTTGGCATATTGAGTTAAATTATTTTGAGTGTTGGTTCTAGCCAACTAAGAAGATGAATATTAATTATTCTAAGTTATATTGTAGCCGACTTGACAATATGAAAGATATAAATATAAGATCAAGTTGAGGATTAGATGTGTGAGAGTGCATGGAAGATAATTGAAGATTTAACGATGCCAAGAGGAAGTGAATTAGGAGGATAAAGTAGTTTATCCTTGAGAAGCTAAAAAGATATATTCAATTGAGAAGGATCAAGTATACAAGCCAGAATTGAGATCTGTAATCAGCAATTCAGTTGCATCCAAATTAGGTCATGTCATTGTTACTCTCTAACAATTGTAGCAGTGATCTAAATCTCATAATAGAGTTAGCTTAACAACTATTTGTAAATCCTCTAACAAGGTGGCATTTCTATTGAAGTGTCTAAAGACCTCTAACAAAACCACTCCTAATAGGGTGATTAAATCCTCTAACAGGGTAACACCTAATAGTGTGTTTTGTAACCTTTAACAAGGTTGGCTCCTAACAAGGCTCACTTTAGAGAGTGAATATTAGTAACTAGTTACAATTGGTGGTTTTTCCCAAATTTGGTTTCCACGTTAAATCTTGGCGTCAAATCTGTTCATGCTATTTCTCTTATATGTTTGCAACTAAGTTAAAGTAATAAGTAATCTCATATAACATCTTAATATTTTCATGTCAAGGTTTTACTGAGCATTTTCAATGTTTATCAAGTTACAACATTTTTCTGTGTGTTTGCCGAGCATTAAAAAAATTCAATTTTTAGAGCTTATTTTGTACTGATATCTAAGGGATATGGGAAATATTTTTGTAGTAAATAATTGATCCCTCCCCTCTCAATTACTCCTCTTATATTTCTAGCATGAGGATGTACCTATGAAACTATTGCATAAGGTGCAATAGGTGTTTGTGCTGATGGTACTGCAACTATAACACCCTCTGATGGTCTCGCTACTACAAGAGGTGGCACATAAATGATACCTTTCTATCCACTCTGCTTTAGTCCAGATACTGTCTATCTTATTGTTGCTACCTCATGAGGGGTCATTTGGGCTTCCTCCATGATCTTCTTCATGGTGGCCTCTACCTTCTTCTTGGTGGACTTCTCAAATTGAGCTTGATTAGTAAATTGCATTATCTCTTCATACATTCTAAACCTATTGAATTCTTCATCTCTTGTTGATTTCAGTATAACTTCAACATATCCTCAACTTGTTCCTTAGTGACCTCATAACCAAGAGGTTCTACATATAAAATCCTAGGCTATACTAGCTCTATGTAAGTAAAGTTAGTGTCAACCATAAAACATATATCATTCTTGTACCTCTTTACAATTGAGGGTGGAAGCCTGTACCTCTGCTTCATTTCTACTTGACAAGTCTTCTACTAGATCCACACTACTTTGAATATTTTCAATAGGATATCTTCTGTACAAGTTAATTATCTTATCAATGGTGCACTTATCATTGATGTAAATTTGAATTGGTTGTTCTTAACTTTCTTTATCCTCTCTGGGTTCTCTATCAATTGTGCTTTCAAGATTTCACACATATCTACCTTTACTCTTTCTAAAAACATCTTATAGGCTGCATGGATAAATCTTGTTGCCATGTCATCCTCTCTAGAGCTAGCACAAATCTTTGATGCCATGATTCTACATATGAATCTTACATCATTTTGCGTAATCTTGCTAATCACAATTCCTCTCCCATTGTACCCATACTTAGTATTCTAAAGCATAAGTTTATTAACATTCTTTTCATTCACTAGTATTGAAACTTCATTGCATAGTCTAGTCAGTTCATGAATTAGGTTAGTTGATATGTCTATCACATTGTCCCCCAACTAGAAATGTCCATCATGAATTATGCTCAATATTACCTTTGCCCAATCCTTATTGTCAAAATCAAGTGAAAATAAGAATTTAATTAACTCATTCTATTCGAGGTGCTCATATCCACTCTTAAAGATCATATCTTGATTGTAAATTAGGTCAAACTCCTTAGTTATACTTCCTCCTCTTTTTATCTCAAATTTACTCTTGAGCTAACTACCAACATTTTCTAAGTACAAAACTCTGTCTAAGATAACCAAAAATTCTGTCATAGGGTCTTCTTCTTGGGGTTGAATAAGGTTTTTCTTGATCTTAGGTTTTGCCTCATCCTCAACATTATGAATCAAACTTCTATCCATGTCTACTATAAATTCTAAACTCAAATTCATAATTTAAACTTTTGAAATTCATAAAATACCTCAAATTCGTAGAAATAGGGTTTTTTGATGAATTTGCTTCAATCTATTAGATTTCCTTTGTTTCGTTCTCAATTTGATCCTTGACTCATCACACATTTGAATGATACTCAAAATCTTGATTTTGACCCTTTAATCCATTGCATTTACTAACTTCATTAATTGCACAAGTATGTAATCCACAAAAAGTTGTTTATTCTTTACCAGTAACTTGTTTTGATTCATACAACCACATATGATCTCCAAATCATTTGCAAACTTAATCATATCTCCACAACATTATTTACTACCTCATACTAACTTCACATACTCTAACTTTCTCTCTAACATCTTTCTGATGCTCAATCTTTTATGAAAAGTACTTAGTTCAAATAAGATGAATCAAATACAATTTCTAACTTCAATCTACCTTCAAGTACTTCATTTTAATATTCTTCTAACACAACATGTGAACTTAATGGGTCTTTTTCTTTGACAAATACTTTAAATTCTTCTGTTAGAGTAAAGCGTGAATTTAATTTAATTTATTAAATTACCTTTACTCCCTTCTTAAGATTTCACTTTATGTACTTATGCATTCACATTTAATAATTAATTAGTAATTATTAAATGGCTTTTACCTTTCAGGTTACCCTTTCTCGAGTTTCGATCTCTTTCTATAAGGATTGATCTTTTGTAATTATCTCCTTTCTTTTTCATTTATGAGAAAACAATTTGCATATTTTCAAAGCAAAACCCTTGCCTCTTCTAGTCTTTTTCTTCTCTGTGACAAGTTTTTACATGCAGGTATTCTTCATTTGCATTGCTCAAATCCTTCATGGTATTAGAGCTAGATCTGTTGTAGCTTGTTTAGTATTTGGAGAAAAAGAAGAACCAAGGTTTGACAAAACAAATTTGGTGTTTTTCAAGTTTTTTTGTAAAAACAAGGGGTCTCTATTTTTTGGAGCACTTTGAGGCAAACAAACCTCACAGTTGGATTCAAAAGGTGTCAAAACTCCCATTTTCATATAAAGTTTGTCGGTTTTGGACAACATTGACCTGGGAGGCAATTTTTTTTTTGCATACTAGGTTTGTACGACCTCTGGCATGCATATTGAGATGCTTAAAAAACAACAACAAAATGTTTGAATGCATTATAACTATAAAAACTACCATGGTTTGTATAAAATCATATAGTGTTTGCCTCAAAACCATAATGGTTTTCTTGCCTTTGGGAGTTTTCTTTTTCGGGTGCCATTTCACCTTTTTTTGACCTGCTCTAAAGCTTTCCTAGTACCACCACCATTTATTGGTACCACTGCCATTTTTTGACATCATTGCCACTTGGTGGCCATCACTTTCTGGCACTGTTCGTTGGGCTTCTCCAAAGCCGACACCATGGCTATTCACTGCTCAATGGCTCTACTCACCCAACCATCGGTGGTTTTTTTGTGTTTTTACTGAAATTATTTTTTTATTGCTCATACGGGAGCCCTATCATTGTTTTGCGATATCTTGAGCATACAGGGATCTATTATCAATCTGAAAGAAGCACCAAAAAGTTGTTTTTGAGACAAAGATGATGGGATATGTACTTTTTGGATTTTTCTTCAGTTTGGTACCTATTTTTGTGCTTGAATTTTGTTGATGACTTCTATCTTTTGGGGGGCATTACTTCTTTGTTATAGCTCCATTTTTTAATTTGAAAAAAGTGCCAGAAAGCTCTTCTTGAGACCTTTCAAGATTATCTATCATTTCACTAGTGTTTTGTGCTAGGTATTTTTGATTCACATTTGAATCTTTGTTTCTCTTTTCTCGATTACACATTCCTTCTGTAAGCTAGGGTTCGATTATTTTCTTTGGAGGTGTATTTTTATATATTGCTTTATGCTATTATAGTAGCATATCAGAACTCTTTAGAAACCCCATCTAAAATAATGGTTGAGACCTCTTCTTGTCTAGTACTTCTAAACCCAAACAACTATTATACATGGAAACCCCATATGCAGTGACTTCTCCATTCAAAGGGTTTGTGGTCTTGTCTAGATACAGTGCAACCAATTTTTCAGAGTCAATACCATATTTTGTAGCACATAAATAAAATGGATGAAGCCAAGGGGTTGATTTCTTTGAGTGTTTTATATATCTTACAATTTCATGTTGAAGAGTGTTCCACTCCTCAAGAAATGAGGGACAAGTTTAAAGACTTGTTTAGCACCATCAACAAGTTCATAGCACTTCAGATTGAGGCAAAGTTTACTTCTCTTGTACCTGATGCTTTCCCCTTTATTGAGGACTTTCTTATGAGGTTCAAAAAATAGAGGAATTTGTTATAGGGATGCAAGAAAGAGAAGATAGATAAGGAGTGCATCTACCTATTTCTCTCCAACATTCAAGGAAACTTTTAGATTTTCTCTTCTACCTTCCTTTCCACTATGGATGCCTTGGGTCCCAGATTTGCCATGCCCACTTTTGAGGTCTTTTGTGATCAATCAACTAGAGAGTAGTCCAAGCTTACATAGTTGGATACTGTCACCGGTTCAAAGACATAAGCATTGGTTTCTTAGACATCTATAGGGAAGCATAAGAAGAAACTGAAGCCCAAGATAGATTCAACATGCAGTGAGAGTTCCTCCAAGTATACTCCTAAATCAGATGCTCAAAAAACCTCTCATAAGGGAAAATCTTCTAAGTCTAGTGAGTCTTCCTCCAAGACTAAGAAGTTCAAAGGTGATCCTTGCAGTTTTTGTGGCAAGGAATGACATCCAGTTTCTAGGTGTTGGAAACATCTTGAGGCTTTAGAGGAGGCCATGAAACAACATAGTAATGCTTCTTTGAAGTCACCACCTCCTCCCTTAGGGAAAGGACATGCTCTTTCTTCATGAGAATTGTCTTCTACAACTACTTGGATTCTTGATTCCAAAGATTCACACCATATGGCACACTCACCTGATTTGGTTACCTCACTTACTCAGAGTGTTGCTACATAGATTATAGTTAGTGATCTACACATCTTTCAGTCACAGGTTCAAGAACTGTCTCTTTAGAGGGTGGTTCACTACATGATGTTCTCTTGGTTCCAGCCATTTCTAAAAATCTCCTATCTATCTTTCAAATTTTTCATTTTTGCTCTCGAAAGATAGTTAATTTCTCACCAAATGATGTGGTTATTCAAGACCTAGATGATCTTGACTCAGTTATTGCTTCAGGGAATATTGATCTTCAGTCTCACTTATATCAGTCCAATGACTTTGAGAGCTTTGATTCTACCAATTTTTCTCTCATTGCTCATGCAGAGATAATGAGCAAGCTTTTGCATAAGCATTTTGGTCATGTCAACTATAGATATCTAGAATAGATGAGTACATAGGAGCTAGTGACTGGGTTACATTAGATCTCTTGTACTGATGGTGTGTGTCAAGGTTGTGCACTTGGAAAACATCACATGGATCCTTTTCTAACAAGAAGATCCATAGGTGCTAAAGAACCATTGGAGTTGATGCACAATAATCTTATGTCATTTCCCACTCTCTTTTTCAAGTGCTCAATATATGCTCACCTTTATAGATGACTTCTCTAGATGTACATGGGTATACTTTTTGAAGTACAAGTTTGATGTCTTTGATTTATTTTGAAGCTTTAAGACATTTATGGAGAAGCAGTCTAGTCTTTTTGTCAGGCATATACACTTTGAAAATGGGGGGAATATGTGAATCACTTTGTCAAAGTTATTTTCACTAAGCATGGTTTACAACATCAGTTCATAGTTCCCCACACCCCTCATCAAAATGGGGTTGCAGAGAGAAAGAACATGAGATTATGAGAGATGACCAATTGTATGATATAGTCTCAAGCTATGAGTTCTTCATTTTGGGCTAAGGCTATAAACTATGCCAATTATATTTAGAATCAAATGCCTTGCAAGGCATTGTGACACTTGAATCTTGAGGAGGCTTGGACTAATGTCAAGATTGATGTTTCTACTTTCCACATTTTTGGTAGTGAGGCTTGGGCATTTATTCTAGATTCTTAGTGGAAAGGCATGGAGAAGAAGAGTTGACCATTGATCTTTATTGGCTACTATGAGGATGTGAAGGCATATAGGTTATTTGATCCTGATTCTAGAGATGTCTTATTTTTGTGAGATGTTCAATTTGATGAGCATTATCCTTAGATGGACTCACCATCACTAGCTTCTTCCTCACTACCTAGTACTTCTTCTACTCCTCCATAGGTTTATGCATCCTCTAAGGAAGATCTTAATATTTATCCCCCTTCACCACCTCCACTATTTAGTCAATGAGTTCCCAAGTGGGCTTGTGATACTATTGCTACAACCAAACCTTTGGTAGGTGACCCTACCGATTCTCATCGCACACATGCTTAGACTTAAGGTACTGGCCTTTTTAGTCATGCCATTTTAGATGATTCATAGATGATCCATAGATGTTTTTTAAAGTGACAAGACACTCAAAGTGGGATAGGGCTATGGATAAGAAGTACTCTTCTTTGATGAAGAAATACACATGGGATCTTTGTCTTCTTCTAAAAGGAAGAAAGTTGGTTCAATGTCAGTGGGTGTACTATACCAAGTATGTTGTAGATGGTTCTATTGATAGGTACAAGGTAAATCTCGTTGCAAAGGGTTTTTCATAAGTTGAGGGTATTGATTACTCTAAGACCTTTTCCTTTGTTTCCAAGATGAACTCTACTCACCTTGTACTCTCTCTTGCAGCTACATAGAGATGGATAGTCTATCAAATGGACTTGAGGAGTGCCTTTTTGCATGGAGACCTTCACAAGGAGATCTATATGGAGCAGAGTCATAGTTTTTTGTAGGACTCTTCATTAGTATGTAGGCTTCAACGGTCTTTATATGGTCTCAAACAGGCCCCTCAGGCTTGGTATGAGAAGATGGATCCCTTCTTTCTTACTTCACAGTTCACTCGGTGTCATTCTGATCCTACAATTTACATTCAGTGCCATGGGGATGACTTATTGATACTTGTGCTTTATGTACATGATATCATCATTATAGGTAGCTTAGTCTCCATGATACAGAGTGTCCAATAAGCCTTGAGACGATAGTTTGAGATGACATGCCTTGGACTTTTGCACTATTTTTTGGGCCTATATGTTGTTCAGTCTTCGGATGGGATAGCCATACTCTAGAAGAAGTATGCTCTTGATATGCTTCAACTATTTAACATGCTTGATTGCAAGACTACTCCCACACCTTTTCAATCAAGTTTTCTTTTATCTACCACTTGTCCTAGTCCTATAGTCAATTCCACTTTATACAGACAACTTGTGGGTACTTTGTTGTACCTAACACAAACACATCCTAATATTTTCTTTGCGGTTGGACTTGTCTCATGATTCTCCCATTATCCACATGAGAGTCATTAGTAAGCTTACAAATGTATCTTTAGGTACATTCAGGGTACAACATGTTATGGCATTCACTACACATTAGGGGATTCTCACATTGTTGGTTACCTAGACTCAAATTGGGTTGGTGATATTGATGATTCTAAGTCTACTTCTAGATTTTTCTTCTGCCTTGGTTCTGGTCCTATCACATGGTCTTGCAAGAAGAAAAATTCTCGCACATTATCATCTACAAAGTCAAAGTATAGGGAAATTGTATTAGATAGTCAAGAGGTTTTGTGACTTTGACAGTTTATGACTGAATTTGGATTTCCTCCTGATAGTCCCACCTTTCTATGGTGTGACAATCAAAGTGTTATATACATTTCCCACAACTCGGTTGAAGCCTAAAAAAACCAAGGAAATTGAGCTTCACATGCACTTCATCAGGCATCTGATTTAGGATGGCACTTTGAGATCGGAGTACATTCCTACTACTGAGTAGGTTGCAGACATATTCACTAAACCTTTTGCATCCTTGTGGTATCTTTGGCTACATTCTATGCTTGGAGTGAAGGAATTTTTCCTTGGGGGGTCTTAGTGATGGGTCCTTCCTTCCTTGTTTTCCTTCTATCTCTTTTTGGAGTAGAGTTTTTCCCTCCAGGTTTTCTTTGTTTCTCAATTTCATAGAGATTTGGTTGTGATTGGGTACCTCATCAGGCTTGTTGTTGTGACCCAAGTTTTCTTTCTACATTGCATTGCAGTTTCCTTACTCTTTCTACATTGTTTGTAGCTGCATTGTTGCTCATCTGAAGGGGGGGGGGGTGTTGGAATAAAACATTAATCTAATTTAATTTATTAAATTACCTTTACTTCCTTCTTAAGATTTTCTTTTATTCACTTATGCATTCACATTTAATAATTAATTAGTAATTATTAAATAGATTTTATCTTTTAGGTTACCCTTTTTCAAGTTTTGATTTCCCAAGGATTGATCTTTTTAATTATCTCTTATCTTTTTAATTTCTGAGAATATAATTTTCATATTTTTAGAGCAAAAACCTTGCCTCTTTTGGTCTTTTTCTTCTCTATGATAGGTTTTTACATGCAAGTATTCTTCAACCTTTGTGGATTTGTATTGCTCAAATCCTTCATCTTCTACATGTTCTTTTATACTATCTTTTTGACTGTTACTGGGTAAAAGCACAAACCTGTCACCTTTTATAAAGAAACAGGATATCAGAATGCTACAGTTCAACATTAATGACAAAAAAATGGTATTTGTGTTTAGAAGTTGAAGTTGGTGTAAACTAATGAAATCTGTAGAATTGGATGAATTTTATACCTATAATTTTTATAATTTTTTGAGTAAGAATTTATTCATTTTCTTTTATTTTGAAGTCCTTTTTTAAACTATAAAAAATATAGGGTGTAGTTCTCGTTAAACAAGTATATGCATTTCATCTTTTTTGTTCTGATTTGAAAATATCTTATAGATGACATGTATAGCTAGGGAACAAAAAAAGAAATAATTATTTTTGTTGTCTATTTTGTTTTTTATAAGTACTTGAGCTCGACCTTATCAGAATCCAACAGTTTTTTCCTCCCATCAAAACTTCCCTATCAAATCTACACCTTCTTGAAAATAATTACATATTCTTGAAGAGGATTCTCTCCTCTAGAGATAACTATAATTTTAATTTTTTAAAATTTGATTTATTATTTTTTTTCCTTTTTTGAGGGAGCATCTTCTGAAATATTAAAATATCAACTTATAATATTTTTAAATTATAACATATTATAACAAATCAAAACACTCAAAAATTCATATAATGATGATATTGAATCTGAGATCCATAAGAGGGTATTTTAATTTTTTTATAAAAAAGAGAGAGTTTTGATAGAGAAATGAGATTTGACCAACTTAGATTTTGGTATCCTAAATGGTGACACAGATCTGTGCTTTTACCCTACTATTGTTATCATTCCTTGTAACATTTATATTCATGTTCCTTCTTAAGTTTGGATTCCTTGTGTTGTTCCTCATGTCCATTCTACCAAATCTTTCCATATAACCAAAGTTATTACATAACTGGCATATTGGTGCATTGTTTCCAAATCTAGGTCCAAGTTGGTTAACAAATGCTCTTACAATTTTTGGCAATATATCCAAAGTTTTTGCACTTTTAACACATAATGTTGCTTCCCATTCCATTATTTCTTTCATTAGAACTTCTTCCTATAGGATTAGTTCCTCTAAACATTCTACTATAGCTATTACTATTACCAAACTTAGGTTTCTTATAATTAACTGCTATATGATCAAAACCATGACAAATATAACAATAAAAATTAGTAACCGGTTTAAATGAATTACCTATGTAGTCCCTTTTCATATGACCAATCTCATTTCATACATAACATCTACCTTTGAATTCATATCTTACTTCTTTAGGTGATTCAACTTTCTCATGTTTCTTAGGTTCATCAACTTGTTTAGGTTTCTTGGGCCACTTAACCTCCTTTGGTGCATTATCATATTGATTTGACTCAATTTTATTAGATCTTCTTTATCTTGCATAGGTTGATGAATTTTAGGATTAGGTTCCTTTGTACCTTCAAATTTCTTAGCTAGAATATAATCTCTCAAATTGTTTCTTAGACTGGGTTAACTCTTTTTTCACAATAGTATTATACTTCTTAAGTTCTTCATATTCAAACTTGGTATACTTTGGTATACTCAAATTTAGATGTCACTCTAGCAAGGTTGGATCTCAGATCTACATTCTCAGATTTCAAATTTGATTCAGTTTTACTAGTATCATCCCTCAACCTTAACTTTAGATTTGTAATCTTAAGTTCATGCTTCAAGATCTCATTTTATTTCTCCAGTCTAAAAACTTCATCACTTTCCTTAATATGATCTTTAGGCTCTTTCTTGGATTTGAGATGATCTATCTTATCTTTCAACTTTTCAATGTAGTCTTTAGCATCATATCTTTATTTCAAAGCACCTCTTTCTTCAGTAAGAACATCAATCTACTCAAAAGCTACTTCTAGGTTCTTTTGTAACTATTCCATATCCATAGGGATCCTACTCAAGTTTTTAAACTTATTTTGAGTAACTATGCTCTAATACCAATTGTTAGAAATAGGAAATACTGAGGGTGGGGGGGGAGGTGAATTGGTATTTCATAAACTTTAGCCCAAAAATGGATAACTTTAACAACTTTATAACATGCATAAGAAAGTAAACTAACTTTGTTGAATAGTAAACATAACCATGTAATAAGAGAACTCATAACACCATTTTTTAAACCAGGGAAACCCTAGCGAAGGAAAAAATTAGTGGGGATGGTACCTACAAAATGATCCACTAATGAAAAGTATCTTGTGAAAGATATTGACCCTATTAGGAGTCTCTTACATCTGTATAGTGTCTTGGTCCTTATTAGAGGACTAGGCCTTGTTAGAAGCCTCAAACCTATTAGGAGTTATAATATAGAAATGCAAAATGTATGCAAGATGAGCCCACTACCCAAATATTCAATGTACAAGATAGTTCCTTTAATACAAAGATATAGGTACGAATACCTCTTTACATTGCTACTGATATCTTCAATATCTAATACTGCCTTTTTTGCTTATCACGTAATTCACATTCCTCAAATCATACATCAAAATTTCCATCACATAGAATTACATCAATATCACATTACATTACTTTTGTTCACTCTCATAACTTCACATTCACAATATTTCCTTTATACCTTGCTAATTTATAATTATCTACCCAGTCAGCCTTCATGCCTTTATACACTTACAAAATAAAAAATTAAATTTTTCCCTCTTAGGGTTAAAATTTAGCATGTCATCCCTAATTAATTAAGTAATTATTTCGTAAATGAAATAATTCCTTAACCTAAAATGCCCATTTCCTTATTATACTATATTCTTCCTGTATACTGATGTAACTATTAAACTAACCATAACTTTGTCCATACAATCTATACTATCTTGTGCACTCACATATGTCATCATCATAGTGTTAGGTAGTCGCACCTTACTTTTTATGTGTCTATGATAAGAGGATGAAGCTTTCCAAACAAAATTCTATCTATTCTGCTAGATAAACTATATGATACTTAGACACTTTTCTGAGTATAATTGCCATAACTAAATTTCCATGATCTGTCCTCTTCACATGACTAATATGTTTCCATAAATGAAAACATCAAAATGTCTAAAACATTGACAGGTTGATCTTTTGGTGCAACGACAACCCTATCCTTTCTAACAAGAGGAATCATCAAGCATCCAGTCTAGATAAAGAATATTTCTCTTTTACCAGTGGGCTAATGCAATATCTGCATCAACTAATCAAAAGTAGGCTACGGTATAACCCAAAGCATACCTCTCAAGTACTCAAAAGTATCTTTCAATAAAGGGTTTGTAAATATGTTTTCAATCTGCTCCTTTGTACTTACATATTCCAATCTAATCTCCTTCTTTGCAACTTTTTCTCTCAAAAAGTGACGCTTGATAGATATATTCTTTGTCTTTGAATGTAAAACATAATTATTTGACATACTCACTGTACTCGTGTTAGCATAATGTATGATAACAAGCTTTGTAAACTCAATTCTAGTGTTCTTCAACTTTTTTTTCATCCAAATGATTCGATTACAATTATTTACTGTTGCTACATACTATTATTATGGCGTGCTTTATGAAATACAATCCAACTATGCTGAATAGTAAATATAATTATGCAATAAGAGAACTCATAACATTATTTTTTTAAACTAGGGAAACCCTAACCAATGGAAAAACCCTATGGGGATGGTACCCACTAAATGATCCACTAATCAAAAGTATGTTGTCAAAGATATTGACCCTGTTAGGAGTCTATTACATCTGTATAGTGACTCGGTCCTTGTTAGAAGACTAAAACCTATTAGGAGTTGTTACATAAAAATAAAAAATGTATGCAAGATGAGCCCATTGCATAAACATGCAATGTACAATATAGTTTCTTTAATACAAAGAGATAGATACAAAAACCTCTTTACACTACTTTTGATTTCTTCAATATATGATATTGCCTTTTCTTCTCATCACATAATTCACATTCCTCTAATCATACACAATAATTCACATCACATAGCATTACATCAATATCACATTGCATTACTTTTGTTCACTCACATAACTTTTCATTCACAATCTTTCCTTTATACCTTGCTAATTTACAATTATATGCTTAGTTGACGTTCATGCTTTTATACACTTTACATAATACAAATTTTTTTTTTTCCCTTTTAGGGTTAACATATAGGATTTTGTACCTAAGTATTTAAGTAATTGTTTCATAAACAAAATAATTCTTTAACACAAAATACACATTTCCTTATTATACTCTATACTGCTTGTATAATGTTGTAACTAGTAAACTGACCATAACTTTGTTTGTACAATTTGTACTGTCCTACATACTCACATGCACCATCATCATAGTTTTAGGTAGTTGTACCTCTCTTCAAACATGTCCATGATAGGCATGTAAAACTCTTTAACCAAAACTCTATCTATTCTGCCAGATAAAATGTATGATACTTGGACAATTTTCTAAGTATAACCACCATAACTAAATTTCCATGACTTGTCCTCTTTACATGACTAATATGTCTTCATAAATGACAACATCAAAATGTCTAACCTGTCCAAAATTTTCAATAGAATACTGGTTGTATCGGGCATTAACAGGTTGATCTTTTGGTGCAATGACAACCCTATCCTTTCTTACAAGGGGAATCATCAAGCATCTAGTCTAGATAAAGAATATTGCTCTTTTACCATTGGACTAATGCAATCTCTACATCAACTACTCAAAAGTAGGCTGGGGAATAACCCCAAGCATAGTTCTTAAGTACTCAAAAGTATCTTTTGATAAAGGGTTTGTACATGTGTCTACTATCTACTCCTTTGTACTTACATACTCCAATCTGATCTCCTTCTTTACAACTTTCTCTCTCAAAAAGTGATACTTGATAGATATATTCTTTACCTTTGAAAGTAAAACATGATTATTTGACATACTCATTATACTTTTTTTTATCACAACGTATTATAACAGGCTCTATAAACTCAATTCCAATGTCCTTCAACTTTTGTTTCATCCAAATAATTTGATTATAATGATTTATTGTTGCTACATACTCTTATTTTTCCATGCTTTGTGAAATAAAATTCTTTTTTATTGCTTAGCCAAGAAACCAATCTTCTTCCCAAGAAAAATTCTCTGCCATTTATACTCTTTCTCTTATCCACATTGCTTGCCCAATCCACATTAGTGTATGCACATAAGGTAAATTCATTTAATTTGTCATACCATAATCCAAAATTAGGTGTACCCTTCAAATATTTGAAAATTATTTTCACTGATGTATAATGTGACTCATTAGGATTAGCTTGAAATATCACCACAATACAAAATGCATTATCTATATTTGGTATAGTGTGTGTTAGATATTGCAATCCTCCAATTATAGACCTATAAATTTTTTGATCAATACTAGTTTTTTCATATTTGCTAGATAACTTGTGACTAGTTACCATAGGTGTGTTGGAAATATGGCTAAGTAGGATAAGTTGATATAATTTTGGAGTTTTCATTTATGCAAAAATATACCTTTTTTAAAGAAGGCACTATGTTTTGATGAAGATTCCACAGTTAGACATAGAAAATTGTCTAAGTATTAGATAGTTATCCAACTAAACAAAGATAGTTTTGATGTGTAAAAATGATAGAGTTATTATTGGCATGTGTACAGTTAGGTACATATAGTACACAATATTAGGATGATTTATGTAAGTGCACAAGTTAGTATTGACAAAGGGAATGAGTTATGAATTAAATATCAGTAAAGGCAGTGCACATGACATAATAGAATATAACAGAAAAGTGTAAATTATAGGTTAAGGAATTATTTTGGTTACAAAATAATTACTTAACTAATTAGGGACAACATCCTAGATGTTAACCCTAAGAGGGAAAAAATTATTTTTACATTTTTCCAAGCGCGTCATAGCTTGAAGGTCGACTGGACAGTTTTGCGAATTGAGAAGATATAAAGGAAATATTGTAATATATGAAGTAGTGTAAGATGCAAGTAATATGCAAACTCATATGAAAAATATATGATATAAATTCTGATGTATGCAAAGAGAAGAATAGGAAAGATTAGATATTGAAGAAAACAATATTGTAATTAGGTTTTTGTATCTATGTCTTTTGTATAAAGAATTGCATTGTATAATTGCATGTTTGGGTAGTGGGATCATCTTTCATACATTTTGTAATTGTACATATCAACTCCTAATAGGGTTGGAAAAAATCATAATAGGGTTAATGATTTTAATAGGGCCTAGTGATCTAACAAGGACCGAGACACTATATGTATGTAGTAGACTCCTAAGAAGGTCAACATCCTTAACAATACACTTTTATTTAGTAGATCATTTTGTGGGTACCATCCTCACCGAGGTTTCCCTTGGCCAAGGTTTCCCTAGTTTAAAAAAAATGGTGTTATGAGTTCTCTTATTGCATTGTTATGTTTGTTATTCCACATGGTTAGTTTAGTTTCATATGCAAGTTATAAAGTAATTAACAATATCCAATTTTGGGCTAAAGTTTGTAAAATACTGATTCACCCTCCCTCTTAGTATTTCCTATTTCTTACAATTGGTATTGGAGTATAGTTAATATAAAGAGGCTTAACAACTTGAGTAAGATCCCTATGAATATGGAATAGTTGTAGAGGAATCTTGAATAAGCTCATGAGTAGATTTATCTTCTTATTAAAGAAAGAGATAACCTGAAAGAAAGATATGAAGATGCAAAGACTACATTGGGAAATTGAAAGACAAGATTGATCATCTCAAATCAAGAAAGGAACCTAAAGAGAAGAATAAAGATAGTGATGGGGTATCAACATTAAAGAAGGAAAATGAGATTATGAAACATGAGTTGAAGATTTTTTAACTAAAGCTAAGATTGAAGAAAGATGACAACAAGATTGAATCAGATCTGAAATCTAAAAATGTAGATCTAAGATCCTATCTTACAAAAGTGACATCTGAAATTGAATCTGTCAACATAGATCATGTAGAACTTGAGAAGTATACTATTGTATAAGGAGAACTAACCCAAGATAACAAACAATTAAAATTTTTTATAATCCATTAGTGAGAAAATTGATGAGCAATTATATTTTTAGAGACCTTCCTATGATAAGACCTGTCTTGGATATTTCATTAGAGAAAAGTTAAGAAAGAAATATGAAGCAAGAATGGAACTAGATCTAATTGTTGAAACCCATGAACATAAAAAGGATGACCAAGATAAGATTGAATCAAGTCAATCTAAACATGCACCAAGAGAAGTTGAGTAAGCAAGTCAACTTGAAAAAATTGATGAACTTAAGAAAAAAAGAAAGTTCAATCACCTAAAAAGGTAAGATATGAAGTCAAAGGTAGATGCTTTTTATGTAATGAAGTTGGTCATATGAAGAGAGACTATATAGGTAAGTCATTGAAACCTATGATGAATTTTTATTGTTATAATTGTCATGGTTTTGGTCATAAAGAAGTTGATTGTAAGAAACCTAGACTTGATTGTAATAATATCAATAGTCAATTTTCTAGAGATACTAAACCTATAGGTAATGAGAGAAGGAGATCTAGTGAAGGGAAATCTATCATAACCAATGAAGTAGAAAAATCTAATGGAGAAAGGAATCATATTGTGTATTACAAGTGTAACAACCTTGGACACATTGCTAGAAATTGCAAAGCACCAATTAACCAGAATGGACCTAATCAGAGAAGAAGTACATCAGTATGTCAACTATGCAACAAATTTGGTCGTATAGCAATATTTTGTAGAATGGAAATGAGAAATATCAATAGGAATGCAAATTTTAGAAGAACAATAATAGAAACTCTAGAAGGAATGATAGAGACAAAAACAATAAGAAAGATGAATTGAAGGAACATGTTGAAGAATTCAAAGAGGTATTTGTCAAAGAAAAAGATCCATCAAGTTCATATGTAGTATTAGAAGAACAATATTTTGATGAAACTAATGAAATGTTGAAGCCAACTATTGTATGTGATTCATTTTCTTTGAATTAAGCACTTTTATTTGGAGATCGGGCATCAAAAAGATATAACTAATGTTAGAGATCAAGTTAAGAATTGCATAGTTAATTTAAGGTAGAAGATGATGTGTAGAAGCTATAGTTAAGTGTGTAGATGATTTAGAGATCACATGAAGTCATATGAAAGTAAAAAAGTTGACTGGTAAATAGAAACAACTTTTTCTAGAGTAAGCAGTTGTGCAATTGATGCAAAGTTCATTTTGATGAGATATAAGCCATGTGAGAAAGACTATGTGTATCATATTAATCATGTGAAGAGTTGAGAAGAAATTAAGACCATTTGGTAGTGAAATTGAAAGAGAGTTGAAGTGTTCCAAGTACATAGATCAAAAAGCCATAGCTACGTGATTGAATCAAGGTATATCTCTTTACATCAGAGTTTGAACAATTAATCGAGTTACATGTTTCAATATGAAAATGGACAAGTCCTTGATACATAGTGTAGAGGATGAAGCAAGACCTAAGCTTAAGATAAATCTTGTCAAAACCTTCAATAGACAACCCTAGTACTATGTTACCAAAGAAGAAAAATCATTCACCTAGAATATGTGGATAGTTACCTAAGAAGAAAATTTGAAACTGTATGAGAAGAACACATCTCTAAGCAATTCAACAAGATTTACAACCAAGATATGAGTTATCAACAAAGTTTTGAATACTTGGAGGATTATGACCTAGTTAAGTTTCAATGTTACTACAAATTTGATAATGAAGAATGGACTAAGGTGATATTGAGAAGAACCCATGATGGAAAATTTTGGTTGGGAGATAATGTGAATGAAATCTCAACCAACCTTATACATGAAGTTACTAGATTATGCAATGAAGGTAGTATACTAGTAAATGAAAAGAATGTCAATAAGTTAATGCTTGAGAAAACTAAATCAGTTTATAGTGGTAGAGGAATATTGATTAGTAAAATTAAGCAAGATAATGTAAGATTCCTAGGCAGAAATATGTTGAGAGATGAATGCTAATGATATTCCTAGGGGGGAGTATTGTAGATATGTTACTATGATGGTATGTTACATTCATGATTGAGTTTGTCATTGATGTCAACATACCAATTTTCTGTGGTATCTGATAGAAGAACAATGAAAAGATCAAGTTGGTACAGATGGCTATTTGAGTATTCTAATGATCCAAGGTTATGGGAGATACTTCTGAGTATCTCGTATATGTAGCTAACATCAAAAGAAGAAATGCTAATTCTAGAAGAAGTTATGTAAGTTTTGGTGATGCCTGTTTAGAGACAGAGTTTACAGAGGCATGTTCTGGTAAACTTATTATATCTCTTAGTAGAATTGTTATTTTAAGAATTGAGTTTGAGGATGTGTAGAAGACATGTTGGCAATGATGTGGCTGATTTCACCCATCATAATATTACGTGTACAAAAAGATATTCAAGTTGCAAGGCATAAGATTAATGTTATCGCTAAGTGTAACATGTTCTTAATGTGGTCCTATAATGATTAACTAAGAAGGTCTAACAATTGAATCAGGGAATTTATTGAGGACTCAGTATAAAAGAAGGACATTTTCCTTTATCATGGACAAATGAAATGAAATGAAAAGTAATTGTGTAAGTAGTACAAGTGTAGAATACAAAGTTGAGCAGAGCAGAGCAAAAGTGAAAGAAAATTCATTGCTGAGGTTTTGCTGAGTGATTTGAGGTTTGATATTTGGATTCGAGGTTTGTGACCTAGTCTACAAGGATTGAGAGTGATTGGTTTAGTTGACAGAACAAAGGAAAGGAGAACATAAAAGTAAATTACATGTTTGAGCAATGAGCTCTTCTTGTAGTTGAAATTGTATGTTTGAGCAGTGGGCTCTTCTTGCATACATTGTATTGCAACTCCTAATAGGGATTCATAGTCTCCTAATAGGGACTTTATGTATTAAGTGTTGTAATAGAGTCCTAATAGGGTCCATCCTCTAACAAGGAATATTTATGTCAGTACATCATCTTGTGGTCATCATCCCATTGGGGTTTTCCCTCCAATCAAGGGTTTCCCTAGTTAACATATCTAGTGTAATTGTCTATGTGCATCTTATTATGATTGCTATTTACTTTGGTTGAATGGTTAAGTTTTTTTAAAGAAGATAAATGTTTTAATTATTGGATAACTAATTCAACAACCCCCCCCCCCCCCCCCGTAGTTATCTTGGTGGACTATTGTTTCTAATAATTGGTATCAAAACATCACATCCTTGAAGATAAAGTTTAACAACTTTGGGAGATCCATGGTGAACATGTTTAGGAAAATTAGTCCTACATTTGACAGAGGAAATTTCAACACTTGAATGTTGGAAATTCTTGGTGAGTTATCAGATCTATGTAAAGAGCAATGTATTGAGTTTTCAGATCTAGAATCCTTTTGTTGTATACAATGGAATAGTAGCACAAGTGAAGATAGATCTAGATTAGGAAAAAAATAAAGATAGAGGAAGGTATTGATCTACTTGTAAAGAGAAAACTAGAAGGTATGAAATTTTTTGTTTGTTGGACATGTAAAGAATTTGGTCATTTTTTGAGTAGATGTCCTAAGAGATTGAGAAAATCTAGAAAGAATATACTCTTTGATAAAGTTGAAGAATTTATTGCAAGTATGGAAAGATCCTTGAAAGAATGTGTTAATGAGTCTAGATTGGTTAATGAAAAGAAAGTATCAAAAGAAATAGCTTTGGTAACTATTATGGAAAGTTCAAATGTGAGAATTGATGAGAAATTCAGGATACAAGAGAGAATAGTTGATTACAATTCAGATGATGATGTTGCTACTAAGCCAAGGAATGATGAGGTATTTCTTGAGACTAACAATGATTTATAGAATAAAAGAGAGCCAAGGGAGGAACAAAGCTTAGAACCTTTAGGAGAGCCAAGATTTGAGATAACAACTCCTACTTTAGGAAAGAACATGATAAAGAATCACCCGTCTAAGTAGATCATTAGAAGGAAAGATAAAGATGTGATAAAAAGAAGAAGTTAATGAAAAACTATGTTTCATATCTCAAATTGAACCTAAGAATGTAGATGAAGCATGTAAAGATGATTTTTAGAAACAAGCTATGAAAGAGGAATTAGATCAGATAGTAAAGAATGAGACATGGGAATTGGTCCCCAGACCAACAAACAAGAATGTGATAGGAACTAAATGGGTATTCAGAAACAAGATGAATGAGTAAGGAAAAGTTGTAAGGAATAAGGCAAGATTGGTATGTAAAGGTTACTCACAACAACAAGGAATATACTATGATGAGACCTATGCTCTAGTTGATAGACTATAATAAGTAAGATTATTCTTAGCCTATGCAACACAAAAGAAATTCAAGGTGTATTAGATGAATTTTAAGTCAACATTTTTGAATGGAGAACTTGAAGAAGTGTACATTGAGTAGCCTAAAGGTTACCCTTTGACAGATGACAAGGACATAGTATGTTGACTGAAGAAAATATTATATGGCTTGAAGCAAGCACCCAAAACTTGGTATGCAAGATTGGACAAGCATTTGATAAAGATTGGATATGGCAAAGGTATGGTAGATAATAATCTCTATTGGAAAGAAAGTGATGATGGTTTGATGATTTTGGTAATATTTATTGATGATATCCTATTTGGAGGAAATGATGAAGAAAGTGAGAAGTTTGCAGAAGAGATGAAGAAAGAATTTGAAATGAGTATGATAGGAAAGATGAAATACTTTCTAGGATTATAGATTGTAAAGAATAAAGAAGGAATCTTTATTTCTTAGACTAAGTACTTGAAGGATTTACTAAAAAGGTTTGGTTTGGAAACATATAAACCTATTGGAACACCTATGGTAACTGGACACAAGTTATCTACAAAGGATGATACACTTATTGTTGAGCAGAAGAAGTACAAATCTATGATTGGAGGATTGCAATATTTGACTCACACAAGGTCAGATATAGCAAATGCAGTTGGAATTGTTACAAAATTCAAACCTGATCCTAGAGAAGCATATTATGCAATAGTTAAAAGGATATTTATATATTTGAAGGGCATATCTAAGTTCTGATTGTGGTATGATAGATCTAATGATTTTACTCTAAGTGCTTATCCTGATGTTGACTAGTTTGGTAGTATGGATGATAGAAAAAACACCAATGGTGGAGCCTTCTTTCTTGGAGGAAGATTGATTTCTTGGTTAAGAAAGAAGAAAAATTGTACATCACAAAGTATAGCAGAAGAAAAATATGTTGTAGCAGCAAACAATTGTAATCAAGTTGTTTGGATGAAGCAGATGCTGAAGGATATAAGGATAGAACTCAGTGAGGTTGTTGTCATACATTGTGACAACACAAGCATAGTAAATATGTCTAAGAATCCAGTGTTGCATTCAAAGACTAAGCACATTTCTATTAATTAACACATGTTGAGAGAGAAAGTTGCAGATAAGAAAATTAGATTGGGGTATGTGAGCACGAAAGAGAAGATTACAAATATATTCACTAAGACTCTTTCCAAAGAGACTTTTGAGTATTTGTGAGGTATGATAGGGGTTATGCCCCTTCCTACATCAGAGTAGAAGATGCAAGAATGCATCAATCTAGTGTAATAGAGCACCATTGTTATCTGGACTTAATGCTAATGCTTCCTATATGGGGGAGTATCTGTGATGGATAGAATCATCTAGGACTCTTGTTGGATGTTGTTTTGAACAGTGTCTTTGGACACTTGAGCTAGTAAGAATTAGTTGTTTAATGCAGTGACGTTGATTGCTAAAACCTTTGACATTGATGTCAATGGGGGAGAAGTTTGGCATCACAAATATTATGAGAAGATCATGAGGAAGAACATCATGTGGTAGAAGTAAGAAAGAATAAGTACATCTTGTTTGGGAGAAGAAGTCAATTGGGAAGAATGATTGATGAAGAGGATTTGAAAAGAAAGATGAACAATCTTTTGTTGGTATTCTTGGAACTAGATGTTTTTCATCTATGTTGTCATCAATGCCAAAGGGGGAGATTATTGAGAGATGAATTCTAATGATGTTACTATGGGTGAGTATTGTAGATATGTTACTATGATGGTATGTTACATTCATGATTGAGTTTTTCATTTATGTCAACATAGCAGTTTTCTGTGGTATTTTACATAATAACAACGAAAAGATCAAGTTGGTAGAGACAACAAGTTGAGTATTCTAACTATTCAAGGTTATGGGAGATACTTCTAAGTATCTAGTATATGTAGTTAATATTGGAAGAAGAAATAATAAGTCTAGAAGAAGATATGTAAGTTTTGGTGATGTCTATTCTAAGATAGAGTTTACAGAGGCATGTTCTAGTAAACTTGTTATATCTCTTAGTAGAATTGTTATTCTAAGAATTAAGGTTCAGGATGTGTAGAAGACATGTTGTTGATGATGTGGCTAAGTTTTCTTGTCATAATATTATGTGTACGAAAAGATGTTCAAGTTGCAAGGCAGAAGATTAATGTTATTGCTAAGTGTAATGTGTTCTTAATGTGGTCCTATAATGATTAATTGAGAAGGTATAATAGCCATCTCAGATAATTGTTTTGAGGACTCAGTATAAAGGAAGGACATTTTCCTTTATCATGGATAAATGAATTGACATGAAAAGTAATTGTGTAAGTAGTACAAGTGTGGAGTGCAAACTTGAGCAGTTATTGCCAAGGTTTTGTTTAGTGATTGAAGGTTCATGACCTAGTCATAGGTTCTAATAGTGATTGGTTCAAGAATAAAGGAAAGAAGAACATAATAGTAAATTACATGTTTGAGCAGTGAGCTCTTCTTGTAGTTGAAATTGCATGTTTGAGCAATGGGCTCATCTTGCATACATTGTACTACAACTCCTAATAGGGTTGGAATCTCCTAACAGGGATTCAAAGTCTCCTAACAGGGACTTCATGTACTAAATGTTGCAATAGACTCCTAATAAGGTCCATCCTTTAACAAAGAATATATATATTAGTACATCATCTTGTGGGCATCATTCCTACTAGGGTTTTCCCTCTGATCAAGGGTTTCCCTAGTTAACATATCTAGTGTAATTGTCTATGTGCATCTTATTATGGTTGTTGTTTACTTTGGTTGAATGGTTAAGTTTTTTTAAAGAAGATAAATGCTTTAATTACTAGATAACTGATTCACCCCCCTCCCTCTCAGCTGTCTTGGTGGACTATTATTTATAATAAATTATTGCAACAAGGATGTGCTACAACTCTAGAGAGGATGATATGAAAACTAGATTTATTCAAGTAGCTTAGAAGATTTGTATTGACAAAGAAAAGATAAATCTATGTGATATCCTTAGAGCACAAATGATAGAGAACCTTGAAAAGATCAAGAAATTCAAGAACAACTATTTTAGATTTCAGTCCTTGATCACTCATATATTATTTCATTTGATCAAGATATTTCTATTCATGTAAGAATCAACCTTAATGAGTAGTGACATGAGCACTATGGAGACTATCTCTGAGGTATACAATAGACATCTTCTTGAGAAATTCAATAAAAATGTTGATATGATTGTAAAAACTTATCAGAATGAGATGAGGGAAAGATTTAGGATCCCACCCTATATGACAAAGAAGTTCAAAGATGACATTTTCTTTATAGTGGACACTAATTTTACCTATATTGAGGTAGTAGAGACTATAATGTTGTATGTTGAACCCTTGGGTTACGAGGTTACAATAGAGGAAACAAAAGGATATGCCAAGTTATCCTTGAGTCAAACAAGGAAGAGGAATTTAATAGATTAGGAATTGTTAGCCAAAAATGCTCTTCCACTAGAAAATTGATTTCAAATGCTAAGCTTCTTAACAATCACCTAGGGTTTTCAAATTTTAGATATTAAAAGGTTTCATGAAATAATCTAACATTGGCTATATCCTTTTTTTAAATCCTAAGTCTATGTTGTTGGAAATATATGATAGGCTAGGTTATTGAGTGGGGAGGGGTGAATCAGTAACCAATAAAACTTAATCTTAATTCACCAATTAATCCTTCATATGTATTCTAATCTAATTGCATGCATGAAAAACTAAAAGCATTAAAACATTCATAACACTTTGACATAAAATATGGTAACCCAGAAACTTTCCAAATAGAAAGTAAAACTGGGGTGGGGATGATACCCACAAGCTTTAGTACTGTAGCATAAAGTTGACCTATTAAGGCTTACAATGATCACTTCTGATGATCTTCCCTATTAGGAGCAATAAGGACTTCTAGGTCCACCTTACAAAAGGATTTACAAACATATAATGAAGTATGCACTTGGTAAAGAGATTTAAAAAATAATGTTAAGTCTACCTTGTGAAAGGATTTAACTATTCCACTTGTTAGGATGAATCAATGGTTGATCTCTGATTTGCAACTTGTTTTTGTTGAATGAGATTCCTTTGGAGTGTAATGATGACCTTGCTATGATAGATAAATATTTGATGCTCCTTATACTTCTTGTAGTCTTCTTACTTTGAACTTCTACTCGTTTTTATATTTCTATATTCATTCATTACATACATTGGATGTGATATAATATATTACATATATAACAATCTATTTTACAATTAATCAAAGTCAGCTACAATACAATTTTCACCAAAATACACAAAGTCAACCCATTTTTAGGTACTTGGGTTTTGAAGACAAAATCGGTGAGGTTTTGACACTTGGCAACCATTGTCAACGCTCAACATCATCATGCACTTGGTAGACATACAATCTCAGCTCCCACTAATCACTTCCAAGTAGTCTAAACTTAGTCTGCACTCATGACTCAGTGAAAACTATGAAAATTGGCATATAAACTAAATCACTTGGTTGACACTGAATACCTTGTTCAATACTACCACTATGAGCTCAGTATAAACTGAATCACTTGGTTGACGCTGTATAGCTCGTCAACACTAGATTCACATTGCTGAAGCTAAAAACTTGGTAATCACTAGAAAAATTGATTTGTAATAAAAAATTTGGTAAACACTAGAAAAATCAATTTGCACTGATAATCATCAAATTGGTAGATACTGCTTGGTGCAAACTAAATATTGTTCCTGGAACTCGCTAGCAACTGTAGAACTCGGTCTAGCCTAAATTACTTGGTTAGCACTATAGACTGCAATATAAGATCTATAGCTACTAACCATGTGAATTAGTGTGTGTGTCACTAATAAAAAAACTTTACTGAAATGTCAACAATCTCCCCCTTTGACATTAGTGAAAAAAAAACTTTATCAACCAAAATTGAATTTAAAACAATCTTTAGTCTCCATCTTGTGTCTTCAACTTGGTAATTTTTTTTTTGTTGAGATTTTTCAAAATTGCTTTTGTAAGAGATGTTTATCTGAATATTTGTACATGTATATGTATAATATTATGATGCTTCCCCATACATATATAGTCAACATACTTTGCATATTATACATCTTTTCATTTTCTCTCCTTTTATTGTATCATCACATATTCTACTCTTTTTACATATACTCCCTTTTTTTGACATAAATGCCAAAGGTGTATGCTATACAGTTATTCCAAAATGTGACAAGAAGTTAGAATGTACCTTTAAAATTAGTGACATTGTCTTGTCCCATTTTTCTTGCAACACCTTTCTTTTATGCAATGCAATCTAAACTTCGGCTAATAATTCCATCATGTGATCAACTACGGAGAAGTTGTTATCATGGATGAGAGTTTTGACATGTGCAATGTGTTTTTGCAATGCATCCATATTTGGAAGAATCATGCCTTGTATATCTAAAAGTGTGGCCTTTATCTTAGCTTCTTCCCATAGTAATTTTTCTTGCATATTAGTCAGAAATCTAATCTTTGTGTAATGAGCAGAATTGTAGCTTGGGTCAAGTGATAGTTGGTGTGCACGTGCCTTCTGATCTTCATCTATCTTGGAGAGTTTATCTTTTATTTCATGTGTAAAGATAGATGTATCACATAGTCTACTGAATAGAGAAGTGACATTGTTGGTAGAGGTTTCCAATGAGCTAAGAATAGTAGACAAGTCTATTTGGTATATTGCATTCTTATGTGCAACTATCTCTAATACTTTATTTTTAAATTTCTTCTCTACTTTTTGCAACAATTTCTCTTTCCCATTCAAATCTTCATTAAAGTTTTGAACCACTTATGCTAATTGAGCCAAAATAGGTTGAGAAGTATCAACCTCAGTGATGAGTGCATCTACAAAAATGTTCTTTACATCTTCTATCGCTTGATGTTCTTTGTTTCTCTCCTCCCTAAGCCTCTATTGCTTATTTTTCTTCTACAAAACTCTCCTTTGATATGCATTTGATCACGATTCAGAGTAGAAATATCCCAATTCAGAATAACTATATCCTCATCAAGATCAAGGTCTTCTTCCTTGTGTTTACCTTTGCTAGAAAATTTAGTACTCGGTTGAGGCTTTCTCTCAACTGTCTTTGTATTAACTATTTTCTTACTTGGAATAGTAACAATAGTGGAAATGGAAGGATTGGCAAAAAAAGTTGATATTATAGTAACTGTAGAAATACGTTGTTGCTGAGTAGTCAAAATTGATGAATGAGGTAGTACTGATTACCAAGTAGATGAAGTGCTGGTCACTTTAGTCAATGAAGTATTGAGCTGAATAGGTGTAAGGATTGGTTGAGTGCTTGGATTTGCAATGTTTCTCACAACTGACTTGGCAGAAGCTTTCTCTAAGCTTGATGGCTTTATAGCTTTTCTCAGAGAGTGAGGAAGTGAGGCTATAACTTTTTTATAATTTTTTTTGGGTCAACTTCCTCAATGCTCTGAATCTCAGGGAGATTCTCCTTGGTGGCTTCCTATTATTTCTCCTCATTATCTTTATTCTCATCAATTATTTCTTCATCATCGTCATTATCCTCTTCTCCCTTGTTATCTTCATCATCATTTTTATCATTGACATGCACGACAAAATCACTCTTCTAGTGAAGATTGTAGATACTTTTCCATGCATTAGTGGTATTCCTAACCACATGTTCAATGTCATTAATTAGTATTAAGCAAGTTTTGAATTTCAAGGTAAATTTTTCTTCATTCTGCTTCATGTACTCTTTCACTTTTTTGTTATTAAAGCTTGACATGAGTTGCCTTAGACTTTGCTCATATATGTCCTTTGTAGTTTTCTTGGCATGTTCCCATCTTGGCTTAATATTCTTCATCAATTCATTGGAAATCTATTGTGCAAGTTGGTCAGGTGAATATTTCCATTTTCCTAGCTTAGACATAATCATGTCTTCAACTTGTTTCTTCTCTTCTACATTTCTGGTCTCATACCTTAATGATTTAAAATTGTCCATGCTAGCTCTAGAATCAATCTCTTTCAATTTTTCTTGAAATTTAGGTGGAGGCCATTTGAAAATCACATCTATTTCTTCACCTAATATCAATTTCTTTCTAGATGTTCTTCTTGTAAATATTGCAATGGATGACTTGGTAGGTTTGGTTATGATAACCTTACCTTTCTTCTTGATTGGCTCCTCTTCTTCTAATTTTGTTTCATCCTCATCCTCTGCATCATCTTCAATCAAATCATCTCCTTTACCTTCTATCAATAGGAGAGAAGAACTAGTTTGTCTCAGTTTTGCTATCCCTTTCTTTCCTTTGCTGATAGCCTAAGGAAGTATTATCTCTAGTTCAATTCTAGCTTTGGCTTTATCATATGTACCAAAATATGTGGCCTTGGGATTCATAGGTTCATTCTATTAGAAATATAAGAGGAGTAACTAAGAGGGGAGGGGTAATCAATTACTACAAAAATAAATCCTAGATCCCTTAGATTCAGTATAAAACAATTCTATGAAAGCTTAATTCTGTTGATGCTCAACAAACAAAGAAATGATGTAACTTGGTAAATACAAAAAATGCTTGGCAAACACCTATCATGAAAATCTTAAGATTTTAATTGTGATTACTTATTACTTTAACTTATTTGCAAACACATAAAATAAATAGCATGAACACATTTGACACCAAGATTTAACGTGGAAACCTAATTTCAAAAAAAACTACCTATTGCAACTAGTTACTGATTTTCACTCTTCTAAAGTGAGCCCTGTTAGGAGCCAACCTATTAAAAGTTATAAAAAAAACTATTAGGTGTGACCTTATTAGAGGATTTAATCACCTTGTTAGGAGTGGCCTTGTTAGAGGTCTTTAGACAATTCAATAGAACTACCACCTTGTTAGAGGATCTATAAATAGTTGCTAAGGAAACTTTGTTAAGAGATTTAGATCACTGCTACAATGTTTAGAGAGTAACAATAACATGACCTAATTTGGATCCAACTGAATTATTGATTATAGATTTCAAGTTTGGCTTATACTTGATCCTTCTTGATTGAATATATCTTTTTAGCTCCACAAGGATATTCTGCTTATCCTTCTGATTCACTTCCTCTTAGCATCATCAAATATTTAATTGTCTTCCATGCATTTCACACTTGCTCATCCTCAAATTGACCTTTTATTTATATCTTCATATTGTCAAGTCCACTCAAATATAACTTAGAATAATTAATATTGATCTTCTCACTTGGCTAGAACCAACAGATAAAACAATTGAATTTAATATGCCAAAATAAGAAAATCCTTTGTTAGCTGACTGTGCTCAGTAGACACTAACTTAGAAATGATTTTCCTATGTTAACCAAGTGAACTTGGTTAACACTATATACACACAAAGTTCCTTTTGTAACTGAGTGAGCTCAGTTAACACTCATCTTCTGCAAACTTCCCTTTGGCACTTGAGTGAACTCGGTAGATATTCCGTTTTGAACTAGGCAAACTCGGGAATGCTCAGTAGCCATAGAAAATTGTCTTCAATGTCTGAGTGAGCTTGGAATGCACTAACTAGTAATGATATGACATTTTGTGTAACATCAAAGACAATACACAATTAATCAATTATTCCAACAATCTCCCTCTTTGGCATTGACGACAATACAATATGTCATAACACAATAATTTTTTTGAGAAAGAATAAAGTAAGGAACATATCCTTAGTTTCATTTTGATTCTCATCCATGAGAAATCCCTCTATTAGTGTGAACTCTTTCAACCTTTAGTTTCCTCCCTATCATAGAAATTCTTCTAATATAAAACTTTTCCAAGTTCATTCTCCTTTATTGACATCTCTAAATTTTCTATGATAGCAAACTTCTCCTTCTTTGGCAACAAAAATTTCTATGAGATATGATAGTAAACTTCTCCCTCTTTGACATCTCATGCCAAAGACAATGTTTAGTGAAAATCAATGTACCTTAAGTACTAATTCATTTGTAATATGCCCTTGTCAATTTTGCACCAATTGATTGATCTTCAACATGCTTTGGTTGATGCATCACTAAACTTCATTTAGTGAGCTTCAAATATGGGAATGACCCCTAGTTTACCTCTTAGATACAAAAATGCATCCTTAGGTAATGACTTGGTGAATATGTTTGCAATTTTTTCTTTAGTATTTACATATTCTGATCTAACTTATTTATCTTGCACCAGTTCTCTCAAGAAATGATATTTTATGGCAATGTATTTTGTTTTGGTATGCATCACTGGATTCTTTGATATATTGATTGCACTAGTGTTATCATGGTATATAACTATTAGATCCTTGATTTCTATCTTCATACCTATCAATAGTTATTTGAACCAAATAATATTACAAAAAATGACAACTACTACCACATATTATGCCTCTGCTGTGGATTGAGAGATACAATTCTATTTTTTGCTTGTCCAAGACACTAGTCTTTTACAAGGAAAGAATGCTCCACCACTGGTGCTTTTTTTGTCATCAATACTTCCTACTCAATCAACATCTGTAAATAGTTTTAAGTCTGAATTGCCTCCTATTTTGTACCATAAACCATAGTTTTCAGTACCTTTCAGATACCTCATGATTCTTTTGACTGACATCAAGTGCTTTTCTTTGGGATTTTTTGAGAATCTTGCCACCATACTAATTGCTAATGCAATATCAGGTTGTATGCACTACATACTATAATTTTCTAATAATTGATCTATATGTGGTTTGATCTACCTCTTTGGAGTCATCATTTTTGGAAAGCTTATGTCTAGTAGATATAGGGGTTCCAACTGGTCTTGAATCTTCCATTCCAAATTTATTTAATATCTCCTTGATATATTTAGATTGAGTAATATAGATACCATCTTTCTTCTATTGAATCTACAATCCAACAATTTTTTTTGTCTCTCTGAACATAGACATTTCAAATTCTTTACTCATTTCTTCTGAAAATGCCTTACACAATTCATCATTTCTTGTGAATAAAGTATCACCAACAAATATTTCTCCCAACACAATCTTTTTGTCTAGTCCTTCTTTGATATATAGACTACTGTTATCATTTTTTCTTTGAAAACCCATTTATATCAAGTAGTTATGAAGTCTTTCATACCAAGCTCTGGGAGCTTTCTTGAGACCATATAATGCCTTGTGTAATTTGCAGACCATTTTCTTTTTTCCAAGATCTACAAAAGCTTTAGGATGTTTAATGTAGACTTTCTCATCAAGAATTTTATTTAAAAATGTAGCTTTTACATCCATTTGATAAAATTTAAATCCTCTATGAGCTGCATATGCTAGTAAAGTTATAACACCTTCTAATCTTGAAATAGGAGCAAAAGTTTCACCATAATCAATACCTTCTTGAGAATAGTCTTTACATACCAACCTTCCTTTGTTTCTGAAAACTTTTGCATCTTCATTTCGCTTATTTCTGAACACCTACTTTAAATCCTACAAAAGCTTTAGGATGTTCAATGTAGACTTTCTCATCAAGAATTTTATTTAAAAATGCAGCTTTTACATCCATTTGATAAACTTTAAATCCTCTGTGAGCTGCATATGCTAGTAAAGTTATAACACCTTCTAATCTTGAAATAGGAGCAAAAGTTTCACCATAATCAATACCTTCTTGAGAATAGACTTTACATACCAACCTTCCTTTGTTTCTGGAAACTTTTCCATCTTCATTTTGCTTATTTTTGAACACCTACTTTATGCCAATTACATTTTAATCCTTGGGTCTAGGAACAAGAGTCCATATTTTTTTCTCTATTTGTTCTATTTCTTCGTTCATTTCTTCAATCCAACTTTAATTATCCAAAGCATCTTTGACATTTCTAGGTTCAAATTCAACAAGTAAACATGTACCTTTCAATTTGCTTCTTGTTAGTGCCCCATCTGATTTTTCTCTAGTGCATTAACTAGCATAAAAGACATAACATATATGAGAGACAAAGTGAAACCCTCAAATGAGAATATGAGCCATGGAATGGCTCTCCCAATGAGGATAGTCACTTGATTTAGGGATGAGTCTAATGGATTAGTTTGGGGTGTATGCTCAAGCTTCAAACTAGCTTCAATGGAGATTTTTGGGATTTTTGGTGTGGATGCATGCAAAAGTATGGATTTGGCTTCAAAATGGCATTATAACTTTACTTGATGGATTGTGATTGAAATGGCTTGGGAGGGGATTCAATTTATAGGCTAAGGGCTTGAGGGATGGAGGGCTAAGATGGAAAGAAATATGGAAGCTTAACGAGGGCTAGGATGCACTCAAAGGGGAGCACATGGATTGTGCTTGTTTAGCACCAATCAGGAAGTGACACATGTCACAAGGTGAATGGATGGAGGAAAGGGGAAGGATGAGTCAACAAAGGAGGCTCAAAGGATAATATATTCATAAAGACCCTTCATTATGGCTTGTAAGAGTCTTTATGGCTTTTGTAAGAGCATTCATTGTTGGGTGGTTGGGATATTTTGAGGGGAGTTGAGATTGTTGACTTTCTTTGGCTTAAGAAAGTCTTAAGCTTGCTTAGGGAATTTGACAACATTAGGGGGTGGATTAGGCTTGGGTTTAGGATTAGATTAGGGATGTTAGAGATTTTCAAGTGGATGGCATTCATGTGGGTGGGTGAGTTAGTGGCTAAGCTTGGTTAGTATGGGTGGATGGGGTGGATTAGGCTAAAAAGAGGGTTTAGGAATAGGTTAGGGGCTATTAGATTTGTGGGCTTTATTTATCAAATAGGTTTATTTAATAAATGGGAATTTTGGATTTAGATAGAAGAATAGGATTTAATTGATAAATGATAAGTTATTTGATTTATCAATTAGGACTATAGATGATTAATTAAATTAATCAGCTAGGGGATGACAAAGGATTAATTAAATAGAAATTTAATTAATGATGCCTTTAGAGATAATTAAATAGGATTACCAAAGCAATGTAATCAAATTTAGGTGTCTACACTTTGGGTTTGGAATGAGTTTCACTAATTTCATCATGAATTTTAATATCAAGCTTGGGTCCCATTGTTTGTGACTCGGGTCCATCAAACTTGATTTTCTCTAGCTTAGTAGCCTCTGACTGTGACTCAGGTTGCACTGTCTGCAACTTGATAGCTGTTGGATATTTTGGGGTTTTGGGAGGTGAAGCCTCCTTTCTTTTAGATAGATTTGGTAGGGTATTGGGTTCATAGTAAAAAAATCTTCTATAATCCTTAGGCTCTTTTTTGCTTTCTTCTTCACTCTTTTCTGCAAACTCATCAATTCTCACATGTGCACTTTTTATAATCTTATGAGTAGACAAATTTAAGCATTTGTATGCTTTACTTCTATAGGAGTATCCTAGAAATATGACTTCATCACCTTTGACATCAAATTTTCCTTTTCTAGATTCTTTCAAGATGTAACATTTGCTACCAAATACTTTAAAGTAACTTACATTAGGTTTGTATCCATACCATAGCTCATAAGGAGTTTGATTTTAGTCTTTCTTTAGTTGTACTCTATTCAAGGTATGAACTACAGTGCTGATAGCTTCTTTCTAGTATTTGATTGCAAATTTTTTTTCTACCATTAAAGTTCTTGCACTATCCATGATGGATCCATTCCTTCTTTCAGCTATACCATTATGCTCTAGTGCACTAAGGGCTGATACTTGTCTTTTAATTCCTTTTTCAATGCAAAATTCATTGAATTCACCACCTCTATCTGATCTCAAACATTTTAATTTCTTTCTAGTTTCTTTTTCTCTTGCTAACTACCACTTGAATTTTTGAAAAGCTTCTATTTTTTCTTTTAGATACATTACAACCATCATTCTAGAATAATCATCAACAAAAAGAATGAAAAAATTTTCTCCACTATAACTCTTTATTCCAATAGGTCCACATAAGTCTGTATGCACAAACTCTAAGACTCCTTTAGAATGATAGTTCTTGCTTTTGAAACTAGTCTTTCCCATCTTACTAATTTGGAAATTTTTGCATATACCCATATCAGGTTTCTTCAAGCTAGGAATACCTCTTACCTTTTTATGTTTGATTATCTTAACTAGATTATCAAGTTTACATGACATAATCTTTTGTGCCACAACTAGCTTTCTTCTACTTGAGTAATAAAGCATGAGCTTTCACTCAGATCAAGATAAAATAGACCACCTCTTGTTTGTTTGCCAGATCCAACCAAATTTCCTTTTTCATCTAATAGTTTGGCCTTCTCATTCTTAAATTCTACCTTGAATCGAATGTTATTCAACTCTGCCACACTCAATAGACTATGCTTTAGTCCTTCAACCCAATAAGCATTACATATAAGCTCATTGGTCAAAGAGATGCATCCTTTTCCTTTTATGCAACAAGGTTCATTATTTCCAAATCTTACACTACCACCATCATAGTATTTGGTGTTCTCAAATTTTGTTTTATCTCTAGTAATATGATTTGAGTAGCCATTGTCAATAGTCCAAGTATCATTTTTTCTAACATGAGAGATAAGTGCCATCTCATCTCTTTCATAATAAGATTCATCTTTTATAATAATATATACAATTTCATCTTCAGTGTTATCATAATCTTTAGCCATATAACAAGATTTCTTACCTTTTTCCTTGTAGTCCTTGTAGTTCTTGTAGTCCTTCTTGCCTTTGTACTTGTAGCTTTTATTTTCATCCTTGCTTTCTCTGTTTGGGTACCTAGAAACAATGTGACTAATTTATTCACAAGAAAAGTAGATTAGAGGAATCTTCCCCTTGTACTTTCCTCTTCCTTTAGAGTACTTCTTTGCAAGTAGGGCTTCAACAACTTCAAGATCACTATAAAAAATTTCTTCTATTTCTTCTTCACTTCTTGATTGATTGGCGTTTGGTTTCTTACTCTATTTCTTGAGTGAGAGTTTGGGTTCAAATGCAGATTGAATACCTTTGGAAATAGGAACATAGTTATCATAGTTATCCAACTCAAAAGCCATCAATGTTCCAACTAGAGCATCTAAAGATTTTTTTAATTTGAATCACATTTCATTTTTTGAATAGTAGATACTCTAATTGCATAAATAGGAAGAAGAGTTCTAAGTACCTTGCTTACAATTGTTTTTCCATCAATGTCTCCTCTAGATGCTTTGATTGCGCTCACACTTGCTTTGATTGTTTCCACATATTTTGCAATGTTTTCATCTTCTCTCATTTTCATCTAATAAAATTAACCTCTAAGAATTTCTTCTTTGGTTCTTCTTACATTTTCATCTTGTCCATAGATGTATTTTAGTTCAATCCACATTGCATGAGCTATTTTGCAGTCTTTTACTACATCAAATTTAGCATAACTAAGAGTAGATGCAATATCAATCATCATAATGTTATGATTTTTCTTTTCAACAATGTCTTCAACTAATAATGTTCTAGTAGGATTTTTGTATTCAACATCAAGATACTTAGAACCTAGATCATTGATAGTCACCAAATGTAATCTCATAAGTCATTGCCATGTTACAAAATTGTCTCTATCTAGCTTGGGAATCTCCCTTCTATAAGACATCCTGATCTTTAGCTTAGGTCCTTGAAACCTTCTCTACAAGCACAAAAAGCTCTAATACCAATTGTTGAAAATATAAGAGGAGTGGCTAAGATGGGAGGAGTGAATTAGTTACTACAAAAATAAATCCCAAATCCCTTAGATGTCAATACAAAACAATTATATGAAAGCTTAATTCTACTAATTCTTGACAAATAAAGAAATGTTGCTTGGTAAATATTGAAAATGCTCAGCAAACACTTACCAGAGTTTACTTTAGTGGTGAATATTTTCCAAGTAGCTAATCTCACTCATCAGGGACCCTTTGGAAAATTTTTTGGCACTTTTTGGGTGGCGACATCGCCTGCAATTTACAAAAATTGGGTTGCATGCTCATACCAATCTCCAATAACGATACATAATCATTTTCATTTTGACAATGACTTTATCAATGGAATCTAATCTTTTTACATGATAAATTAAATATTTTCACCCACAATTTCTGAGGCATGTCTTAATTCATGGTCACATTCACCAATGTATTGTAAAACTTTAAGTCGGGTTATATGTAAAGTACATATATTTGACAAGTGTCTATATTTTGAAGAATTTCTTGGAAATTTTTTATGCTTCTAATATTAGGCCCAAAATAGATTATATTGTGGACAAGTGCCATTATATCAGAAACTTTCTCTAATACTTGTTGTACTTCAACTTTTTAGCTTGAAATGGGATTTAGACCATTGATTTAGGATAATATAATGGTCATTAAATAAGGTTATTGTATCTTGGATGATACAAATTTATGGTTTCTATATATTTAAATACTTTTGGTTGTAATTTTCTAAAATAATTAAGGATTCGCTACAATTTTACAAAATTATCATATGATGAGAAAAAAATGGCCAATTAAATTAAATTATTTCCAATTTCGAAAAAAAATCGTAAAAAAGATTAAATTTTTTCCTATTTTGGAAAAAAATCGCCAATTAAATTTCTTTTTTCCCTAAAGTAATGTTGGATTCACCCTGATTTTATACATTTTTCCAAAGGGGGGTTTCTTAAAGTTATCCCTGACACTTATCATGAAAATCTTAGGATATTATCTATGATTACTTATTACCTTAACTTAGTTGCAAACACATAAAGGAAATAACATGAACACATTTGACACCAACATTTAACGTGGAAACCCAATTTTGGAAAAAACCACGAATTGCAACTAGTTATTGATTTTCACTCTTTTGAAGTGAGCCTTGTTGGGAGCCAACCCTGTTAAAGTTTACAAAACACACTGTTAGGTGTAACTATGTTAGAGGATTTGATCACTCTGTTAGGAGTGGCCTTGTTAGAGGTCTTTAGAAAATTCAATAGAATTTCCATCTTATTAGAGGATTTGCAAATAGCTATTAAGCCAACTCTATTAAGAGATTTAGATCATTGCTACAATGGTGAGAGAGCAACAATGACATGACCTGATTTGGATGCAACTCAGTTGCTGATTACAAATTTCAATTCTGGCTTATACTTAATCCTTCTTGATCAAATATATCTTTTTAGTCCATAAGGATATTTTGCTTATCCTTCTGATTCACTTCCTCTTAGCATCATCAACTCTTTAATTGTCTTCCATACATTTCACACTTCCTAATCCTCAACTTGACCTTTTATTTATACCTTGCATATTGTCAAGTTGGCTCAAATACAACTTATAATAATTAATAATCATCTTCTCAGTCAGCTAGAACCAATAGATAAAACAATTGAACTTAATATGCCAAAACAAGAAAATCCTTTGTTAGCTGACCCTGCTCGATAGACACTAACTTAGAAATGATTTTTCTTGTGTTAACCAAGTGAACTTGGTTAACATTGTACATACACAAAGTTCCTTTGGTAACTGAGTGAGCTTGGTTAACACTAGTTCCTTCCAACATTTCCTTCATTAACTGAGTGAGTTTGGTTGACACTCATCTTCCATAGTCTTTCCTTTTGTGCCCAAGTGAACTTAGGAGATACCACCTTCTAAACTAGAAAAACTTAAGAATTCTCAGTAGTCATAGAAAAGTGTCTTCAATGCTTCAGTGAGCTCGACATGCACTGACTGGTAATGATATGACATTTTGTGTAACATCAAAGGTAATAAACAATGAATCATTTGTTCCAACACATTCAACAATGACTCAATAATGTCCTTGGTATCATCAATATTAACGTCATAACCTAGAGGCTTGACCCATACTACACTCAATTTGACTACTTATATGTACACTTTATCACAATCTACCATAAAAAAAAACATCATCCTTGTAATATTCTATAAGTTTCTTTGGAATTCTAAATCTGTTATTCATCTTATCCTTGAATGAATCAAAATAATTGTCCATGATACTGACATAATTTTCATCCATCTTTGCTATATACTCATTAATTTGATATAGTATAGGTACATCTTTTCTCCATACAACTGTACCTTTTGAAGGGGAAACCCTTTTATAGAAAGAAGAATAAAAAAGTTCAAAGTGAACCAAACTAACATGGGTTATTCTTCAAATTTCTAATGCTTTCCATGTTTTTGTTGAATTGGTTCAACATCAGCTTGACAAGGTCGAAGGACATGTTGTTCTTCACCACTTTGAAAGTGGGATCCACTTCCTCACATGATACACTGGGTAGATGACTAGAGCTATATATTTTTTATGCAATTACATGAATTCCAAAGTTTAGCTCTATGTCAGCTACACAGATGATCTTCATACATCTTCCATCCTATTCGACAAGAATTTTATTTTCCAATTCTACCCAACTTAGGGTTTTGGTGGTCTTTGCCTTGGTCAACATCAGGAGCATTATAATCTAATGAATCATTTTCTTTGTTATGAGAATAGGCTACTCCAATCATAATTTCCCATTGTGTAGATGGCTAAGGATAAACCTTATCCATTTTATCTAAAATTTTTGGGGCTTGTGAGGGATGTGGGTTAAACCCTTGGCTTCCAAGTGTTGAGGCTCAGGTTTCAATGCACCATTCACACACAAATTTTCCAAACTTTCATCCATTTCAGAGGTTCCTATGTCTTGAATTGAACAATGAAAATGCAAGTGAATGTCATTAACTAGTAGTACCTTTGGTGTAGTTTTTGATTGAGCTCTGGTATGATCAAGCATTTCTGCAATTGCTAGACTCAACTTGAAGTCTGGTGATGTCCACTAAACTCCTTGAACCAAAATTTTGGACCCCTTCTTGGTTTTGTTGGTGAAGGATGCCATTGCTTGGTAGGGTTTATAAAAATATGGAAAAATTCAATAACAAATTACACAAATCGCTTGGATGCATAGAAATCTCTCTTTGTATATAGCTCTTGAAAATTCATAGTGACAAATGAATTCGATTTCACCCTTTTTTAAAAATTCCACTTTCCAATCACCATAAATGCTTGGTATGTTCACTTGCTTGATGATAGATTGTCTTCCACTTAGTTTGAATTAATTTCTCAGTAGAGCCATTCATGACTCGGTGTCCACACAATGACTTAGTTATCTCGACCTTGCTCGGTAGGGTCTTACAACCTGACCTAGCTCGGTAAGGTCCATAATTTTCTTAGAAACTCGGTGATCCCTTTACATCTTGAATGCAAATATGGATCTTCCTTTTTACTGGCTAGAACTAATGTGAGATGTCTACTTCAAAATCTTCGTTTCAATTATCCTTGTGGGAGATCAAGTAGAAGTGTTTGAGTCACCCAATTCTTGAGTGACATGTGCTTCATTTCTCGGACTTGCATTCTCAAAATATTTTGGAATCCATTGTTGTCTCATATACTTTCTGATGTTATTAGCTGTAGCTTTCTTTTCATCTTCAATTCTTTCAGCGTTCATATAGTTCTTGGCAACATGGCCAAGTTCTATATAAATGAAACATCTTCTAGCGGAGTCTCTTGTCCTCATGTGACATTTTACATAGTTTATTCTAATGTGTCCAAATTTTGCACAGTAATGACATCTACACCATGTATTATAGTCCCCACCAAATATAGCATTTACAATCTATTTTGCTGGATTCAATATCTTAGTTTTGTATTTAGAAGATTTGTACCCATGCTTCTAGCATTTGTGACATTTGCCTTCAAATTTAGGTTTCTCTTTGCATTTATTGGCTCTATGACCATGCATATTGCCATTGTAACATTTTCCATTAAATTTAGCTTTACCATTACTCCAACATTTGTTTGATGTATGACCTAGTTTACCACAGTTATTGCAAGTGGGTCTTTGATTCTTTTGAGATCCTTGCTTGGATGATTCACCTTCTTTTGTATATCCAATTCCTGCTTTGTCTTTTTGTCTGTATTGAATTTTCTCATTTAATTGATCCATGTCTACTTGAGATTTATTAATCCTCTCATTGGTTTTCTTTTTAGTGTTTAGACCATTCTACAATATTTTATTCTATGATCTTATATTCATGATTTCTTTGTTTGCATTAAGCTAACCAATGAAGTCTACTTGTTGAATGGATAAATTCTGAATTTCATTTTTCTTTCCTTATAACTCTTCTTTTATCTTTTTTTTTCTCTTCCATGAATTTACGTAGTCTTACTAAATTTCTTGTTCTCTTTTCAACTTCCTTACTTCTTGTTTGGTCCTTCTTTGATATACAGACTACTATTATTATTTATTATTTGAAATCCAATTTGTACCAAGTAATCTTGAAGTCTTTCATACCAAGCTATGGGAGCTTGCTTGAGACCATATAATGCTTTGTGTAACTTGCAAACCATGTCTCTTTTGCTAGGATCTACAAAACCTTCTGGTTGTTCAATGTAGACTTCCTCATCAATAATTTCATTGAAGAATATAGATTTAACATCCATTTGATATACTTTAAATCCTCTGTGTGCTACATATGCTAGTAAAGGTCTAACAACTTCTAATCTTGAAATAGGAGAAAAAGTTTCACCATAATCAATACCTTCTTGAGAATAACCTTTACATACCAACTTGCTTTATTTCTAGAAACTTTTCCATCTTCATTGAGCTTATTTCTAAACACCCACTTTGTGCCCATTACATTTTTATCCTTGGGTCTAGGAATAAGAGTCCAAGTTTTGTTCTTTTCTATCTATTCTAGCTCTTCATTCATTGCTTCAACCCAACTTTCATTTTCTAGAGTATCTTTAACACTTCTAAGTTCAAATTCAGCAAGTAAACATGTACCTTTTAATTTTCTTCTTGTCATTGTTCCATTAAATTGGTCTCCAATGATCTGATCAGGTGCATGATACCTTCTAACATATCTTTCTAACACACGTTCTTTGAGTTTTGAACAATTTCCACTATTTTTATCATGAACTTTAGTATCAAGATCAGGTCCATCAGACTCAGTTTGAATTAGCTTAGTAGCCTCTATCTATGACTCAAGTCCTTCAGAGTGAGACTTGAGTTCCACTATCTACAACTCCGTAACTATTGGATATTTTGGGACTTGGGAGATGAAGCCTCTTTTCTTTTAGATAGGTTTGGTAGGGTATTAAGTTCATAGTAAACAAATCTTCTATAATCCTCTAGCTCCTTGTTTCTTTCTTCTTCACTCTTTTTTGCAAACTCATCAATTCTAACATGTGCACTTTCTATTGTTTTATGAGTAGACAAATTAAAACATTTGTGTGCTTTAATTCTATAGGAGTATCCTAGAAATATTCCTTCATCACCTTTTACATCAAATTTTCCTTTTCTAGACTCTTTCAAGATATAACATTTGCTGCTAAATACTTTTAAGTAACTTACATTAGGTTTGTAGCCATACCATAGTTGATAAGGAGTTTTTTTGAATTTTCTTCAACTATACTCTATTCAAGGTATGAACTATAGTGCTGATAGTTTCCTTCCAGTATTTGATAGCAACATTCTTTTCAATCATCAGAGTTCTTGGACAATCCATAATGGATCTATTTCTTCTTTTAGCTATACCATTCTGTTGTGGTGTACTAGGGGGTGATACTTGTCTTTTAATTCCTCTTTCAATACATAAATTATTGAATTCAATGGAGATGAATTCACCACATCTTTCTAATCTTAAACATTTCAATCTCTTACCAGTTTCTTTTTTTGCTCTTGCCAGATACCATTTGAACTTTTGAAAAATGCTTCTGATTTTTCTTTTAGATACTTTACAGTCATCATTCTAGAATAGTCATCAACAAAAAGAATGAAAAAATTTTCTCCACTGTAACTCTCTATTCCAATAGGTCCACGTAAGTCTGTATGAAAAATTTCTAAGACTTCTTTTGGTGCAGGAGCACCTAGGTAGGCTAAGTGTGAAACCTAGGTATTTATTTATTTTTGGCTTGTAGTGATGCTAGCCACATCACTATTCTAATAATAGGTCCTATGTGGTCCTTAGGTGTGTTTAGGAGACTTGGCAAGACCCAAAGTGACCAAGTTGCTAGAAGTTGCCGACTATTGTCAACTAGGTGACTTAGGTCCGGTAAAGGCTAAAATGGTCTAGAAAGGTTCCAATGGCTTTGAATAGTTTATTTGAATTCATTTTATGCATATTATATGTCTACTTTGTCTTTGTGCCAAACTTGGAGGTCTAACTCCATGTAGAACAAAAGTTGCTGAAATGTTGTCATGTTGTCATGACAACATTTTCTTGCAAAAAAGGAACCTTTTGGCATTTGTGTGTTTAGAACGTCCTAACTATTTAGAACAGTTATGGAACTAATGGAGGAGCCTTTAAAAATGTGAGGACAGCCATTTTCATGGGGTTGGACAAGTTGGTTTTGCATTTTGTACGAATTGAGCAAGTATTTTGTTGCCGGTTTTATGCATTTGAAGGCATTTTTAATAGAGAGGATTGAATGGCCTGATTTTTGTGTTGAAAAAGTTCTAAAATAATTTTTTAATCTTTTTTTAGTGTTGGTTTGATCATTTTAATTTTTTTGCATTAGTGTAGAAAAATCTTTTTGTTCTTGGCAAGTTGCTGATCTGAACAGGGCTGCACTTAGAAAATGGGATCTTAGGGCCACTTCCCACCATTGGAAACCTCTGGTATTTTGGGATTTGGAACTAGGATCCATGTAAATTATGTATCAAGAAGGAGGGCCCTTGAAAGCATCAGCAAGCATTTTTAAGGTGATGCCCTAGGCAAGCCAAATGCAACCTGGCTAGGAATCACAGTTGGAAAATGAGTTATGGAGAGGATTGAGTGTGCAAATACCTCAATCTGGCTACATAGCGAGTAATGAGAAGGTCTAACCTTGCTCCAGTCCAAAGGAGAGGTCTTGCAAAGGTGTCTAAGGTGGTTTTCCATCACAACAACGATAAAGCACTTGAAATCCTCATTTTTGGCCTAAAACTGTACTTTCATTGTACGGAAAGTTTGGGGTCTGGAAAATTATAGAATCTTGAAGTACTCTGAAAAGGGTATCCAAAAATATAATTTTTTTGTAGGTTTGTTAAGAAGTTTTTCAAGAAATCTTGTTTCCAGCTATTTAGGAGGGCTAATTCCTAGTAGCCTTTTTGGAGCAATTTGGTGTATCTTCCCTAGTAGATTGAATGCACCTATGAAATCAGCATTGTTTAGGGTCATGGATGTTAGAAGGAGTCTAAAAAAACCCTAGATGAAGAACTAGTACCCTTGGAGCTATAGATGGACTTGAGGGTTAGTAGTGGACTGGAGCCGGCTAGTAAGAAATTTGATGTTACTTTGTTGGTGTGCCCCCAACTGAAGGATTAGGATCTCTTGAGCAAGGTCCTAGTAATTATAGGGTGTGAAGAAGCCCTAGTGGGTCTAGTGAATGACCTAAGGTAGACCTGAGAGAGAGCTTGGGGTTTGGAAGCAAGGTTGGGGTGTTACATCAGAGTGGTATCAGAGCAAGTTAAAGATTTGGGAAAGGTAGTTAATGTTGGAAGTTGCTGAAGAATCAGTAGGAGAATCCATGATGGTGACAAATGTGGAGTTAGTTAAAGAAGTTGATGAGCAAAGGCAAAGAAATCAGCTTCTTGAAGAAGCACTAGAAGAGGTGAAGCAAAAACTAGATGCAGTTGCAGAGGCAGCCAAGAAAAGAGATGAAGAAGAAGATGGGAATGGTAAAAAGGTAGCAGAGGAAGATATTGTACTCAAACCTGATCCTATCTTGCAAGAAGAGCCCTTCTTGAAGGCAATCAAAGCCTTAGGAGGTAAAGCTTTGGAAGGAGTGCCACTTTTCAGTGGTAAGATGGATATTGATGCAGTTATGGATTGGTTAGAGGGTATGGAGAACCACTTTGAGTTTGAGGGTATCTCAGAGGCACAGAAGGTTAAGGTTGCTAAGTCAAGGCTTAGAGGCTCAGCCTTAACATGGTGGAAGTATGTACAAGATGAAAGAGTCAGCATGGGCAAGAATCCAATTGCAAATTGGAGTGTTATGGCAAACAAAATCAAGGAGAACTTCCTACCTGAAGACTTTGAGATCCAACTTGATAAAAAGAGGCAAGGACTGAAGCAAAAAGATCTTGATGTGACCTCCTACACTGAAAAATTTTAGAGGTTGTGTTTGAGATCCAAGAAGCAAGAAGAGGAGTCACTCAAGGTGGCAAGGTATCTTGGTGGCTTGAAGTGGAACATTCAAGAGGAGCTTAGCTTATGGGCCCCTACCACTATCCAAAGATGTCATCAACTAGCTTTGAAGGTAGAAGAAAAGAACAAGAGAAAAGGAGATTCTAACTTCAAAGATAGAGGCAAAGGAAGAAATCAAAAAAATCAAAGAGGAGGCTACCAAGGCAGAGGTAGTGATCAAAAGAGCCAAAGTGAAAGCAAACCCGTGGAGCAAACTATTGACCACTCTTCAAGAGGTGGTTATAATAGAGGGAGAGGCAATCAAGGAGGATCAAGTAGGGGTAGAGGAGGTAGGAGCAGCTCTTACTTTGCAACAATGAAGTGTTACAATTGTGGTCAACTAGGCCATCCTGCCTATAGGTGCCCGGACAAACCCTCTTCCTCAAGCCAAGATAAAAGGCTAGCATATGCACAAGAATATAATAGAAGTTGCAAGGATGTTGACATAGACCATATTGAGTCTGAAAAAGGTGAGAACCTCATGTTTAGGAGGGTGCTGATCAAGCAACCAACTTCTAATGAGCCTAGACATAGAAGGGCATTGTTTAGGATCAAGTGCAAGATCCTAGGAAAAGTATGCAAGGTGGTGGTTGATTCTGGATCAACTGATAATGTAATATCAGAGGAGGCTGTTACAAAGCTCAAACTGAAGAAGATACCTAATGACAACCTTTACAAGGTCACATGGCTTAACAAAGGGCAAAGCATCCTAGTGAATGAACAAGCATGGGTGGACTTCTCAATTGCAGGATATAAAGACCGCTTATTATGTGATATTTTGCCAATGGATGCTTGTCATCTTTTTCTAGGGAGACCTTGGCAATTTGATAGGGAAGTGGTCTATGATTGAAAGGAAAATACCATAACATTTAAGAAAGGAAGCAAGACCTTCAAAATTTAGTCATTGTTAGAAGGGGATGAACCACAGTCCAAGGTGCCTAATGTGCTGCTATGTGGAGAGAAAGAGTTTATTAGAGACCTCAAGCATGAGGAGAGCCAAGGATTTGTAGTCATACTAAAGGCTGAAAGTGAAGAAAAGCCAGTCCAAGAACCTTTACCCGTAGAGGTACAAGAGTTGCTTGTAAAGTATAAGGAGATTGTTAGTGATGGTACACCAGCTACCCTACCACCAAGAAGAGTTATCAGCCATCAAATTGACTTTGTTCTAGGTGCCTCACTACCTAATAAGGCAGCCTACAAGTTAACCCCAGATCAGAACCTTGAAGTGGCAAGACAAGTCCAAGAGTTGATGGACCAAGGTTTGATCCAAAAGAGCATAAGCCCTTGTGCAGTCCCAGTGGTTTTGGCATCCAAGAAGGGAGGAAAATGGAGGTTGTGTACTGACTCAAGGGCCATTAACCACATTACAATCAGGTATAGGTTTCCTATTCCAAGAATTGAAGACCTTATGGATTGTCTAGGAGGTGCTATGTATTTCACTAAGCTGGACTTGAAAAGTGGGTATCACCAAATTAGAATAAAGGAGGGAGATGAATGGAAGACAACATTTAAGACTATTGATGGTCTTTATGAATGGCTTGTGATGCCATTTGGTCTTTCCAACGCCCCTAGCACCTTCATGAGGCTCATGAATGAAGTGCTCAAAGAATTCACAGGAAGATTTGTGGTGGTGTATTTGGATGATATCCTCATCTATAGCAAGACCAGAGAGGAACATGTCAAGCATGTAGAAGCAGTTTTGAAAAGGCTTCATGAGGAGAAGCTAGCTATCAACCTTGAGAAGTGTGACTTCTTCAAGCAAGAGTTGGTGTATCTAGGCTTTGTGGTGTCTAAAGGAACTTTGAAGATGGACAAGGAGAAAGTTGCTGCTATCCTAAGTTGGCCTACACCTACCACATCTAGTGAGGTAAGAAGTTTCCACGATTTGTCTCAATTTTATAGGAAGTTCATTAGGAACTTTAGTGGTATTTGTGCACCATTTCTTGATACCATAAAGGGGGGAGTCAAGTCCAAGTTTAGGTGGACTTTAGAAGCTGAAAAGTCATTTGATATGTTAAAAAAATAAGTAGCTACTCAACCCATCCTAAAATTGCCTAGCTTTGAAAAGTTGTTCACCTTAGAATGTGATGCAAGTGGCCTAGCAGTGGGTGGGGTGTTGAGTCAAGAAGGTAGACCAGTAGCCTTCTATAGTGAAAAGCTAAATGAGGCCAAGAAGAAATACTCATCCTATGATCTAGAATTGTATGCCTTAGTCCAGTGTCTTAGGAAGTGGAGACAATATTTTTTGCCAAAAGAATTTGTTGTGTTTATAGATAATCAAGCTCTTAGCTACATCAACACACAGGAGAAGTTGAGCAACAGGAACTTGAAGTGGATGGAATATTTGCAGGCCTTCACCTTTACAATCAAGCATAAGAATGGACAAATGAACAAGGTTGCTGATGCATTAAGTAGAAGGGTTTTAATAGTTCAAGAGATTCAGCTCCATAGAATTGGAGTGGAGAGTTTTCAGAATCTTTACAAGAATGATGAGGACTTTGCTGAAGCCTATAAGGTATGCATGGATTTTGGAAACCACTTTCATAGCAGATTTTCAGAATACACTTTGCAAAATGGGTTGCTATTTAAGGGTAACCAGTTGTGTGTACCAAGAGGTTCCATGAGAGAGAACCTAATACAAGAGAAGCATAATGGCAGCTTGAGTGGGCATTTTGGTATCAGCAAGACAATAGAACTAGTGCAAAGGTTCTATTATTGGCCTAAATTGGTCAAAGATGTAACCAAGTATGTGGAGCAATGTATGGTGTGTATGAAGGCAAAAGGAGGAATGAGCAATGCAGGTCTTTACTAGCCCTTACCAATTCCTAGCAGACCATGGGATTGTGTAAGTATGAATTTCATTGTTGGTTTGCCTAAAACTAAGCAAGGGTATGATAGCATTTATGTTGTTGTTGATAGATTCAATAGAATGGGACATTTCATTCCATGTAAGACAACTAATGATGCAAGTCATATAGCTCATTTGTTTTTCAAAGAGGTTGTAAGGATTCATGGACTTCCATTAAGCATTGTGTTGGATCGAGATGTGAAATTCATGAGTCACTTTTGGAAGACTTTATGGAAGAAGCTTGGCACTAACATGTCTTTTGGTTCAGCTTACCATCCTTAAACTGATGGTCAAACTGAGGTGGTTAATAGAACTTTAAGTAAACTTCTTAGGTGCCTAACTAAGGAGTATGGTCAGACTTGGGATGTTATCATCTCACAAGCGGAATATGCCTACAATGATAGCAAGAATAGGACTACCGGAAAGAGTCCTTTTGAAATTGTTTATGGCATGCACCCAAGAGGTGTGTGTGAACTAAGGTGTCTTGGAAACATGGATCAGATTAGCGGTCAAGCTGAAGACTTTGTACAAACCATGAAGGAGATTCAGGAGCAAGTCAAGAAGACTATTCAAGACAACACTCTAAAACTCAAAGCCAAGGTGGATGAAAAGAAGAAGGATGTTCAGTTTGCTGTTGGGGACTATGTGATGGTCCATTTGAACAAAGCAAGGCTTCAAAAAGGCATTCCTACTAAGCTACAGATGAAGAGGGTAGGGCCTTGCAAAATATTGGCTAAATATGGAGCAAATTCCTATAAGGTAGATTTACCTTCCGATTTGGGCATATCCCCTATTTTTAATGTGCAAGACTTGGTGGCATACAAAGGTGACCCATCTTAGCTCAGTCTAGATGTTCATGAAGATCTTGAACTTGCTTCAACACCTACAAACAACAAGTTGGAGGTAGAAAAGGTGTTAGATTCAAGGGTAAAGAAGACCACAAGGCACAAGGTGTACATGGAACACCTCATCAAATGGAAGGAGAAACCAGTTTTAGAGGCTACATGGGTTGCTGAGACAGAGTTTGAGAAGGTTGGCATACCTCTAGATTTGTTGCAAACTGATCCACCTTGAGTTCTTTGTTGGAGGGGGGAGTATGGTGCAGGAGCACCTAGGTAGGCTAAGTGTGAAACCTAGGTATTTATTTATTTTTGGCTTGTAGTGATGCTAGCCATATAACTATTCTAATAATAGGTTCTATGTGATCCTTAGGTGTGTTTAGGAGACTTGGCAAGACCCAAAGTGACCAAGTTGCTAGAAGTTGCCGACTATTGTCAACTAGGTGACTTAGGTCCGATAAAGGCTAAAATGGTCTAGAAAGGTTCCAATGGCTTTGAATAATTTATTTGAAGTCATTTTATGCATATTATATGTCTACTTTGTCTTTGTGCCAAATTTGGAGGTCTAACTCCATGTAGAACAAAAGTTGCTGAAATGTTGTCATGTTGTCATGACAACATTTTCTTGCAAAAAAGGAACTTTTTGGCATTTGTGTGTTTAGAACGTCCTAACTGTTTAGAACAGTTATGGAACTGATGGAGGAGCCTTTAAAAATGTGAGGACAGCCATTTTCATGGGGTTGGACAAGTTGGGTTTGCATTTTGTACTAATTGAGCAAGTATTTTGTTGCCGATTTTATGCATTTGAAGGCATTTTTAATAGAGGAGGATTGAATGGCCTAATTTTTGTGTTGAAAAAGTTCTGAAATATTGTTTTTAATCTTTTTGTAGTGTTGGTTTGATCATTTTAATTCGTTTGCATTAGTGTAGAAAAATCTTTTTGTTCTTGGCAAGTTGTTGATCTGAACAGGGCTGCACTTAGAAAATGGGATCTTAGGGCCACTTCCCACCATTGGAAACCTCTGGTATTTTGGGATTTGGAACTAGGATCCATGTACATTATGTATCAAGAAGGAGGTCCCTTGAAAGCATCAGCAAGCATTTTTAAGGTGATGCCCTAGGCAAGCCAAATGCAACTTGGCTAGGAATCACAGTTGGAAAATGAGTTATGGAGAGGATTGAGTGTGCAAATACCTCAATCTAGCTACACAGCGAGTAATGAGAAGGTCTATCCTTGCTCCAATCCAAAGGAGAGGTCTTTTAAAGGTGTCTAAGGTGGTTTTCCATCACAACAACGATAAAGCACTTGAAATCCTCATTTTTGGCCTAAAATTGTACTTTCATTGTACGAAAAGTTTGGGGGCTAGAAAATTACAGAATCTTGAAGTATCTAAAAAGGGTATCCAAAAATATAATTTTTTTGTAGGGTTGTTAAGAAATTTTTCAAGAAATCTTGTTTCCAGCTATTTAGGAGGGCTAATTCCTAGTAGCCTTTTTGGAGCAATTTGGTGTATCTACCCTAGTAGATTGAATGCACCTATGAAATCAGCATTGTTTAGGGTCATGGATGTTATAAGGAGTCTAAAAAAATCCTAGATGAAGAACTAGTACCCTTGGAGCTATAGATGGACTTGAGGGTTAGTAGCGGACTGGAGCCGGCTAGTAAGAAATTTGATGTTACTTTGTTGGTGTGCCCCCAACTGAAGGATTAGGATCTCTTGAGCAAGGTCCTAGTAATTATAGGGTGTGAAGAAGCCCTAGTGGGTCTAGTGAATGACCTAAGGTAGTCCTGAGAGAGAGCTTGGGGTTTGGAAGCAAGGTTGGGGTGTTACATCATCTTTTGACTAATAGTTTTTGCTTTTGAAACTAGTTTTTCCCATCTTACTAATTTGGCAATTCTTGCATAAACCCATATTAGGTTTCTTCAAGCTAGGAATACCTCTTACTCTTCTATATTTTCTTACCTTAAATAGATTATCAAATTTTACACGACATAGTCTTTTGTGCCATAACCAACTTTCTTCTACTTGAGCAATAAAACATGAAATTTCACTGAGATCAAGATAAAATAGATTACCTTTTGTTTGCTTGCCAGATCCAACCAGATTTCCTTTTCCATCTAGTAGTTGGGCCTATTAATTCATGAATTCTACCTTGAATCCAATGTTATTCAGCTGTGCTACACTTAGTAAATTATGCTTTAGTCCTTCAACCCAATAAGGATTGTCACATACAAGTTCTTTGGTCAATGAAATACATCCTTTTCCTTTTATGTTACAAGGTTCATTATTTCCAAATCTCACACTACCTCCATTATAATATTCCATATACTCAAATTTTGTTTTATCTCTAGTCATATGATGTAAACAACCACTGTCAATAATCCATATATCATTTTTTCTAACATGAGAGATAAGTGCCATCTTGTCTCCTTCATCATCAGATTCATCTTTTACAATAATATATACCATTTCATCTTCACTATCATCAAAATATTTGGCTATAAAATAATATTTCTTACCTTTGTCCTTGTAGTTCTTTGAATCCTTCTTGCCTTTGTGCTTTTTTTAAAATTTAAATCTTTAATTTCTTTTTTTGGACACCTTGCCACAAGACCAACTTCTTCATAGAAAAAATAGATCGGAGGAGCTTTACCTTTGTATTTTTCTCTAGCTATGGAATACTTTCTTGCAAGTAGGGCTTCAACAACTTCAAGATCACTATCTGAACTTTCTTCTATTTCTTCTTCTTCACTTCTTAATTGACTAGTCTTTGATTTCTTACACTTTTATTTGAGTGAGAGTTTAGCTTTAAAGGTAGACTCAATAACCTTTGAACTAGGAACATAGTTATCAAAGCTATTAAGCTCAAAAGCTATCAATCTTCCAACTAGAGCATTCAAAGATATTTTATTATTTGGATCACATCTCATATCTTGAATAGCAGATATGCTAATTGCATAAATAGGAAGAAGAGTTCTAAGTACCTTGCTTACAACTATTTTCTAATCAATGTCTCCTCTAAATACTTTGATTGCACTTACACTTGCTTTGATTCTTTCCAAAATTTTTGCAATATTCTCATCTCTCATTTTCATTTGATCAAAATGATTTCTAAGACTTTCAACCTTAGCTCTTCTTATATTGTCATCTCCTCCATATATGTCTTTTAGTTTAGTCCACATCTCATGAGCTATTTCGTAGTCTTTAACTTCATCAAATTCAACATAACTAAGAGAAGATGCAATACCAATCATCATGATGTTATGATTCTTCTTTTCAACAATGTCTTCAATAGATAATGTTCTAGTGGGAGTCTTGTATTCAGTATCAAGATATTTTCACCCTGAGTCACTAATAGTATCCAAATGTAACCTCATAAGTCCTTTCCATGCTGCAAAATTGTCCCTGTTTTGCTTGGGAATCTCTCTTCTATAAGACAAAATGATCTTTAGCTTAGGTCCTTGAAACCTTCTTTGCAAGAACCAAAAAATCTGAAACCAATTGTTGGAAATATAAGAGGATTAATTAAAAGGGGAGGGGTGAATCAATTACTACTAAAATAAATCCCAAATCCCTTAGATGTCAGTACAAAATAAAGTTTGAAAACTGAATACTGCTAATGCTCGGTAAACACACATAAAATGATGTAACTCAGAAAGTACTAATTGCAAATATTTAAATGTTATATGTGATTACCCTTGCTTTGACTTAGTTTCAAACACATAAAATAAAATAGCATGAACACATTTGACACTAGGATTTAACTTGAGCACCCAATTTGGAGAAAACCACCAATTGTAACTAGTTACTATTTTCACTCTTCTAAAGTGAGCCCTATTAGTAGCCAAACCTGTTAAAGGTTAAAAAACAAAATATTAGGTGTGACCCTGTTAAAGGATTTAATCACCATGTTAGGAATGGCCTTGTTAGAGGTCTTAAGACAATTCAATAGAATTACAACCTTGATAGAGGATTTAAAAATAACTATTAAGCTAACTCGATTAAGAGATTTAGATCACTGCTAGAATGGTTAGATAGTAACAATGAGATGACCTGAGTTGAATGCAATTGATTGTTGATTATAGATCTCTATTTTGTCTTGTACTTGATCCTTCCTAATCGAATATAGATTTTTTTCTCCACAAGGATATTCTACTTATCCTTCAAATTCACTTCCTCTTTTCATCATTACATCTTCAATACATTCATAACATCTTCACACATACTTTGAATACATGACTTGACCTTATAATTATATCTTTCATATTGTCAAGTTGGTTCATATGCAACTTAGAATAACTAATATTCATCATCATAGTCAGCTAGAACCAATGAATAAATCAAAACAAGAAAATCGTTCATTTTCTGACCTAGCTCAGTAGACTCAGAAGTGATTTCCTATATTAACCAAAAGAAGCTCGATTAACACTACATACTTTGCAATGATCCTTTGGCAACTGAGTGAGGTTAGTTAACACTAGTTCCATTCAAATTTTCTTCATTAATTGAGTGAGCTTGATTAACACTCGTCTTCTATAGACTTTCCTTCAATGCCCGAGTGAACTCAGTAGACATTGCCTTCTGAACTAGGAAAACATAAGAATGCTCGATAGACATAGAAAACTATCTTCACTGACCAAGTGAGCTAGACATACACTGAATTATAATAATATGACATTTGTGTAACATCAAATACAATACATAGTTAATCAATTGTATCGAATAGAATTTACATAGTCTTACTGATTTTCATGTTCTCTTTTCAACTTCCTTACTTCTTGAAATATACCATTCTTTTCTAATAGTTCTTTGATTTCTTCATTAACTTCATTTGAATTACTTTCTAAATAGATATCTTCAATTTTTTCTTTAGTGTGGAGTTTTTCATTCATTGGTATTGCAAGATCTTTCTTTCTTTTTAGGTATTGAGATAGTTTCTCTTTTGCTTTCTTAGATTTTCCAATGGCCAATCCTAAATCTAGCTTTTCATTGTCAATAGCCTTATCAAGTCTAAATAACTCCATTTCCTTTAATCTTTGTTCAAGCTGTTAAACTTCTTCTTTGAGAACTACATAGCTTTGATACCAATTGTAGGAGATATAAGATAGGCTAGGTTACTAAAATTGGAGGGGTGAATCAGTAACTAATAAAACTTGATCTTAATTCACCAATTAATCCTTCATATATATTTTGATCTAATTGCATGCATGAAAAACTAAAGCATTAAAATATTCATAACACTTTGATACATAATATGGTAACCCAAAGACCTTTCGAATAGAAAGTAAAACTAGGGTGGGGATGATACCCACAAGCTTTAGTACTATAGTATAAAGTTGGCTTGTTATCGCTTACAATGATCACTTCTAATGATCTACCCTATTAGGAGCAATAAGGATTGCTAGGTCAACCTTGCAAAAGGATTTAGAAACATAAAATGAAGTATGCACTTGGTAAAGAGATTTGAAAACGACTGTTAAGTCTACCTTGTGAAAGGATTTAACTATTCCACCTATTAGGATGAACCAATGGATGATCTTTGATTTGCAACCTTTTTTTGCTAAATGAGATTCCGTTGGAGTGTAATGATCACCTTGTTGTGATAGATAAATCTTTGCTGCTCCCTATACTACTTGCAACCTTCTTACTTCAAACTTTTGTTCCATTTTATATTTCTATATTCATTCATTACATACATTGGATGTAATACAATATATTTCATATATGCCAATCTATTTTATAATTCATCAAAGTCAGCTACAATACAAGTTTCACCAAACTACACAAAGTTGGCCCATTTGCAAATATTTGGGTTCTGAAGACAAACTTGGTGAGGTTCTAACACTCAACAATCATTGTCAATGCTCAACACTATCATGCACTCGATAGATGTAGAAGCTCAACTCATACTAATCACTTTTGTGTAGTTTGAACTCGATCTACACTGGTGACTCAATAAACATTGTGAAAATTTTGATATAAATTGAATCACTTGGTTGACACTGCATACCTCGATCAACACTACCACTATGAGCTCGATATAAATTGGATCACTTGGTTGACAGTGTATAGCTCGGTCAGCACTAGATTCATATTGTTGAAGATGTGAACTTAGTAATCACTAGAAAACTCAATTTTCACTAAGAAACTTGGTAAACACTAGAAAACTCAATTTACACTAATAATCATCAACTTGGTAGATACTACTTGGTGCAAACTAAATATTGTTCTTGAAACTTGGTAGAAACTATAGAACTTTGTATAGCCTAAATTACTTGGTTAATACTATAGACTGCAAGATAAGCTCGGTAGCTACTAACCATCTAATTAAGTGTGCGTGTCACTCACTAATAAACAGACTTGATTGAAATGTCAACATATGTAGCCTCCTTATGTTATTCCTTTGAAATATTTTAAGTTGCAACTGTGTGAATCACCCTTTGGTTTGTATAGTCATGATAGCGTAATGGCTAACTAGAGTTCAAGTGGCGACAAGGTGACTGCACTGCTTTTGCTCGATCACAGTGGGTTAAAGTTTAATTGAGGTTTGGAACCCGATGGTGTAATTCTAACACTTGTGCACAGTCACATGGATTAAAGCATAGACCATAGTTAGCATTGCAATTGAGTGATCTTTCTTGTTTTGCAGGGTCATGGCAAGTTAAGGCTAACTTCAAGTTTAGCCATCATTGGTGTGATAAGGGAAAAATCTTTGATGCTTTATAGATGCATTTCACGATGTTAGATCTTCAAATCTGTGGCAATTGTGCCATCATGAGGAGTTAAGGCAAAAATACAATTAGAGTAATGATGAAGAAATCCCCCTTTTTTTTTTCTTGGTTACAAGGTTAAGAAATAAACCTCATGTCATAGCAGTGATGGTGTGAGTGTGGTTATGTTTTAGTCTTCACAGGGTCATGGTGGTTAATGAGAAATGTCAAGGGCAAGCTACATAGTGGCAATAATAGTTTCTTCACTCAGTCACAAGCATTTGATGTCAGTTGAAAGGAAAGGTGGAAAAGCCTTGATTATATGAGATGGTCAAAATAGGAAAACTTTGTAGAGTGGAAAAATGGTAAAAGATGATTGGTCCACATTGCAAGGCCTAAGATTTTACTCTAGTTGACCAACAATATGGCTGATTTGGCATACTAATAATAGAGGAGACAACTCTTTGATGATAGATCTAATCTTTTGATCTCATAAAACCACTTTCATCATTCCCCATGTCTGATAAATAAAGAGAGACACTTCATTGCTAACTCCTAGCCCATCTAATTGGTTAGAATATCTATGGCCATTATTTTTGTCTTCTCAAGGCTCTATTTGGTGAAGAAGTGATCCTACATTTAGATGTGTGCCATGATCAGATCTTTCCTAGATTTGCAATAACTATCCTCTGTATAGTTGAATGTAGTTGTTGGGGTTTTTCCTTAGGGTAGAATCTATCTAAGTAATGCTTAAGCTATAAAAGAACATTTTGTAATCTTTTGAAAGGCTAACTATTCTCTGTTTCTTTGGCATTGCTCTAGCATGCTTATTGTAAATGCTCTTTTCCTCTAAACTTCATGATATTTCCCCTTATCCCTTTCAGCCATTGATGTATTGTAAAAGATCTATTTGGCTCTCTTCAATGTATTGTTGACATCTGTAATTCACATGGCTATATTTTCATTGGCTTATGAATGATATATAGGGAAACTCTTCTTCCTTGTGTCACTCATTTGGTTGTGTAATTTGCATTGTTTATTGGATTAGAACAAGTCTAAAATCTATATATATTTTGACATCATGATAGTTTAATTGTGCATTTATGGATAGAGATTAGTTTTGAACACTCTATTTTGATGCATCATCTTCTTAAGATAGATTAAGTAGATGTTTCATGCATGCTTTCTCCCCTTTTTCCTCTCCAAGTGTAGTTTAGGTGCATCCTAATATCAAAGGAAGCTAACTTTCTTTGGAGACTCAGCCTCATAATTCAAGTCCCACAACTTAGAGGTTGTTTCTATGTTTCACAAGGTTGCCTTTAGGTAAAAACTTAGGTATGGGTGCCAAATTTTGTGAAAATTTTTTTTGGCACACCTGGTGGGACAAACTCTTGAAGCTTTATAAGTTCACATGTGTCAAAGAAGAAAAGTTCCAATACGTGCTGAGAAGATAGTGCTTTGCTATGTATCTTTAGGCCATCAAGAGGTTCATTTTCAAGTACTTGGTGACTCTATCCTATAATATATCTGGTTTCTAGACCAAGTTGTTGTGATTCATGCCCAAAGCTCATACAAGGGTATCTTCTAGAGGTAATTCCATTTACACTGAGGTTTCATTTTCAAACCCTAGAAGAAAGAGAAATAGAAATAGATTGTCTCTATCACCAATTAGGAGTGCAACAATAGCACATACACCTACAAGATCTCTTTCCACTCCTCTTATTGATAGATCACAACCTAGGTTGTCATCTTTTCATATAAATAAGTCATTATTCCATATGGCATAACCTAGAGCACATGCATTTACCACCTTTAATGGTGGAAGTCCTCTCTTTTTAGCTCAAAGACATGATATTTTAATGTCATCCCTCAAAAATATACTTGACTTAATTGGTGAAACTCCCATCTCTCTTATGGAACACATTCAAGAGATTTCAAATGTCTATAATATAGATGGTATTATAGACGATGATGTTTATGTTAGGCTGTTGACATTATAGTCAAGTTTTTTTTATTAGTGACACAAACTTAATCAATGGTTAGTAGCTACTAAGCTTATCTTGTAGTTTACAATGTTAACCAAGTAATTTAGGTTCTACTGAGTTCTATAGTTGCTACTAAGTTCTAGAAATAGTATTAAGTTAACACCAAGTAGTATTTACCAAGTTGATGATTATTAGTGTAAACCAATGTTAGATTATGATGATTGATCAGGGAAGTACTATAAATAATCCATAATTTTTTGGGCCCTATTTTATTGGGTTTTTGGGCCAACATGTAATTATTAATTGTAACTCTAAAAGTGGTAAAAATACTTGTATAAAAGGGCTTAGAATTAGAGATTTTTTCATAATGGTGATGTAAAAATTGGTTCTTGTGGTCATATTGAGCTATAAGAGATTATAGATTGTAATTAGGTTGTAATCATGCAATCGTAATAATATTGAACTTTCTATTTGGTGGACGTAGCCTAGGGATTGAGTGAACCACATTAAATCTTGGTGTCTTGTGTTCTTTTCTATGTGATATATTATTTTTTGACATTGGTTATATTTTCATGTAATTTTTATTTCTGTCTGTGGTTTAATCCTAACAAGTGGTATCAGAGCGAGGTTGTTTTTTTAGTTATCCTCTGTCGGAAAGTCTCATGGTTGAGTGGGAGCAATGGCAGACAAGGTAAGCTAAGGGTTGATAGGTTTAATGGGTAGAACTTTCAATTATGGAAGATGAAAATGGAAGACTATCTTTATCAAAAGGATTTATGGAAGTTGTTGGAAGGCAAAATCAAGAATCAAGGATCTATGTCAAATGACGAGTGGGATCTTTTGGACAGAAAGACACTTGGAATCATTCAATTATGCTTGGCACCATCGGTGGAATTTAATATTACAACAACAAAGACAACAAAAGAGTTGATGCAAACCCTAGCAAAATTGTATGTAAAGCCCTTCGCTTCAAACATAGTCTTTCTCACAAAGCATTTATTTAATATGAAAATGGTAGAATGTGGATCTATTGAAGATCATTTAAATGAGTTTAATACTATTACTAGTCAGTTATCTTCTATAATGGCTATGATTAATTATATTCCTGGATCTAGTACCCTAAAATATGATGATGTGATTGATGTTATTTTGAGTGAGGAAACTCATAGGAAAACATTAGGTGGGTCTATGTCAAGAAGTGCTTTGAACACAAAAGTTGAGGCAAAATGATTGAGAGGAGAAGTAATTTTGGAAATTGTGGGAAATCAAGAGGAAAGTCAAAGGGGAGGAGGTCTAAATTGAGAGGACCGAATGATTACTGGTATTATGGGAAACTAGGGCATAAAAAGAAAGATTGTTGGAGTCAAAAGAAAAATGGAGATAAACCAGATGGAGACAAGGATGCAAATGTGGTAAGTAAGAAATATGAAGAGGATATTTTGCTTCTATCTTTAGAAAGTGTTGATGATTCATGAGTTTTAGATTTTGGTGCTTCATTCATGCTACACCTCATAGAGGTTATTTCATTGATTATATCCAAGGGGATTTTGAACTTGTTTATTTGGGGGATAATGAATCTTGTTAGATTGTTAAAAAGGGAAAGTTAAGATTAAGTTGTAGAATGGGAATCATTGGCTACTACATGAGGTAAGACATGTTCCAAGGTTGAGTAGTAATTTAATTTTAGTAGAGCAACTCGGTGATGAGGGTTGTGTAGTTACTTTTAATGATAAAAATTGGAAGGTTTCAAAAGGTTCCCTTGTAGTAGAAAAATGTGTGAAAGTAGGCACCTTATATCTTTGTATAGGTCATATTGTTCTTTCTACTTTAATTATTTTAGAACAAAATGAATGTTCAGGAAAAATTGCTGTAGTTGAGTAGGGAGAACAAATAACTACTGTAAATTTTGATATAGCATTGTGGCACAATAGACTTGGGCACATGAGTGAGAAAGGTATGAAAGTACTTCATTCAAATAATGTTTTACTAGGTCTGAAATGTGTTAATATGGATTTCTTTTAAAGTTGTATGTATGAAAAACAAAAGAGAGTGAGCTTTGTGAAGACTGGGAAAGAAAATAAAAGAGGGAGATTAGAGCTTGTGCATACAGATGTATGGGGACTAGCTCAGATATCTTCCCTTGGTGGATCTCATTATTATGTTACATTTATTGATGATGCAACTAGAAAAGTATGGGTTTATTTCCTTAGAAAAAAATTTGATGTATTTCAAACTTTTAAGAAATAGAAATGCTTGGTTGAAAATGAGACTGGTAAGAAATTAAAATGTCTCAAATTTGATAATGGTGGTGAGTATTGTAGTCATGAATTTGAAGATTATTGCTCCACTAATGGTATTCATAGATAGAAAACTATTCCAAGGACTCCACAGGATAATGGAGTGGTTGAACACATGAACAAGACTATAATGGAGTGTGCAAGGACCATTAGGTTGCATGCTAGGTTGCCCTTACACATGTGGACATATGTTATTAATGCTACTATATATTTGATTAATTGAGGTCCCTCTACTCCTTTAGGTTGTGGTATTCTAGAGAAAGCATGGACTGGTAAGAAGGTGATTTATTCTTTTCTCAAAACCTTTGGTTGTGAAGCATTTGCTCACATATATTCTAAAAATAGAATCAAACTGGAAGCTAAGTCAAAGAAATGTGTATTTTTTGGATATGGCATTAATGAATTTGGTTATAGGCTTTGGAATTTTGAAAATCATCAAATGATAAGAAGCAGGAATGTCATTTTCAATGAGAAAGTGTTGTACAAATATCTATTGCAGCAACATGAGAATAGAGAAGATGATTATGTAGTGTTGGATGATACTCCAAAAGATGATGGTCCAACCATTCCTCACAATGTGCAACATTTACAACCACAAATACCACACACACTAGTGAATGTTAGATGGTCAACAAGGCAAATTAGACCTCCAGAAAGATTTTCTCTCTCTTTGTATTCAATTTTACTTACTAATGCTAGTGAACCTGAATGTTATGATGAAGATGTGCAGGTGGATACTAAGATTCAATGGGAGGCTGCAATGAAAGACAAAATGGACTCTTTGCTAAAAAAATAAGACTTTAGATTTATGCAAATTGCATGTAGGTAAAAGGGCTTTACAAAATAAGTGGGTTTATAGGTTAAAAGAAGAGGATGGAGGTAAGAAAAGATTTAAAGCCAGGTTAGTTGTAAAAGGATTTGCATAGAAAAAAGGCATTGATTTTGATGAGATATTTTCTCATGTTGTTAAAATGACTTATATCCATACTATTTTAAGTATTGTGGCTATTGAAGATTTGAATTTAGAAAAAATTGATGTTAAAAAAACCTTCCTTCATGGTGATTTGGATGAAGAGATATATATGGCTCAGCCATAGGGATTTTTGGTCAAAGGTAAGGAGAACTTAGTGTGCAAACTAAGGAAAATTTTATATGGCTTGAAGCAAGCACCTCGATAATGGTATTATAAAGTTGACAGCTTTATGCATGAGCATGGATATAGTAGGTGTCATTCATGTCATTGTGTTTATTTTAAGAGGTTGGATGATGATTGCTACATTATTTTATGTTTATATGTTGATGATATGCTTGTCACTAAGTCTAACATGGACCACATTAAGGGGCTGAAATGTTAGTTAGAACATGCATTTGCTATGAAGGATTTGGGGGAAGTAAAACAAATCCTTGGTATGAATATTTATAGGGATAGGAAGAACAAAAAATTGACACTATCTCAAGCTGATTATGTTGAGAATGTGTTGCAACGTTTCTCTATGGAGAATGCTAAAGCTATCAACACACCTTTACCTGGTCATTTGAAGTTGACTAAGGAGATATGTCCCAAGACATAAGAAGAGGAGGAGGAGATGTCCAAGGCACCCTATGCTTCATCTATAGGAAGGTTGATTATGCTATGGTATGTACTAGGCCGAATATTGCACATGCAATGGGAGTAATTAGTAGGTATATGAGTCATCCAAGAATTGAGCATTGGAATGCAATAAAATGGATTCTCAAATATTTGAGAGGAACATCCAATAAGTGTTTACACTTTGGGGGCTCTACTACTAATTTACAAGGCTCTGTTGACTAAGATTTGATAGGGGATTTTGATACTAGGCAGAGTACTACAAGTTATCTCTTTACTGTTGGTGGGGCAACCGTGAGCTAGGTTTCTAGGTTACAAAAGGTTAATGCTTTATCCACTACAGAAGCAGAGTATGTTGCTACTACACAGGTAGCCAAGGAGATGATATGGCTTCAATTCTTCTTGAAATAATTGTGACACCCTCAAAAGGATAAATATTTTTCTATAGATAGTCAGAGTGCCATTCATATTGCAAAGAATTTAGCTCTGCATTCAAAGACAAAACATATAAAATTGTGATACCATTTTGTTTGGTCATTTTTGGAGGATGGACAGTTAAAGTTGGACAAGATACATACAGATGATAGTCCAGCTTATATGTTTACAAAGGTAGTAAAAAGGGAGAAGTGAACCTCCTGTTTAGCTTCGGTTGGTCTTCTAGATTGAACATGAATAAAAGAATAACAAAGTCTGAGGTGGTTTGATCTAGTGGGAGTCTCATGGAGTAGCAGCATAACTACAAGATTAGTATTAAGTGGGAGATTATTTTTTAGTGTGGAGCCTGATCAGTCCCCAAGTGAGAGATTGTTAGATTGTGATGACTAATCAAGGAAGTACTATACATACTCAATAATTTTTTGGGCCCTATTTTATCAAAATTTTGGGCTGACATGTAATTATTAATTGTAACTGTAAAAGCAATAAAAATACTTGTACAAAAGGGCTTAGGGTTAGGGATTGTTTCATAATGGTGATGCAAAAATTAGTTCTTCCAACGGTATTGAGTTGTAAGGGATTATGAATTGTAATTAGGTTGTAATCACTAGATTGCAATAATATTAGACTTGTTGTGTGGTGGATGTAGCCTAGGGATTGGGTGAACCACATTAAATCTTGGTGTCTTGTGTTCTTTTTTGTGTGATCTATTATTTTCTAATGTTGGCTATATTTGCATGTAATTGTTATTTATGTCTATGGTTTAATCCTAACAAATGAGCTTCATAGTGTTTATCGAGTTACTCAGTGTAAACTGAGTTCTCTAGTGTTTACCAAGTTTACAGTATCAGTGATGTGGATCTAGTGTTGACTGAGCTATGAAACATCAACCAAGTGATTCATTTTATACTGAGGTTGTAATGATAGTGTTGACCGAACTATGCAGTGTCAACCAAGTGATTTAGTATATATGTTGAGTTTCATAGTTTTCATCAAGTCACCAATGCTGACCAAGTTCAAACTATTTGGAAGTGATTAGTATGAACTAAGCTTCTACATCTATCGAGAGCATGATGATGTCAAGTGTTGACAAAGGTTTCCAAGTATCAAAACCTCACCAAGTTTTTCTTCAAAACCCAAGTACCAAAAATTGGGGCGACATTGTGTATTTTGGTGGAACTTGTATTGTAGCCAACTTTGATGAATTATAATTTGGATTAGTATATATGTAATGTATTGTATCACATCCAAAAGTAAGAAGTAAGAAATAATGTAATAGTATGAGAAGATATATGTGAGAGTAGAAGTGTGAAGTAAGAAGGCTACAAGTAGTATAAGGAGCAAAAAAGATTTATCTATCACAACAATGTGATCATTACACTCTAAAGGAATCTCAACTAGAAAATCAAAGTTGCATATCAGAGATTAGCTACTAGTTCATCCTAATAGGTGGATTAGTTAAATGCTTTTATAAGGTAGACTTAATAGTCTTTTGTAAATCTCTTTACTAGGTGCATACTTTATTGTATGTTTTATAAATCCTTTTACAAGGCGTACCTAGTAGTGCTTATTGCTCCTAATAGGGAAAACCATCAAAAGTGATCAATTATAAGCCTTAACTGGCCAAATTTATACTACAATACTAAATGGATTGTTTGAGGATATTTATTCTTCTACCCTAGCTTCTTAAGACATGCTTCCTTAATAGTCTTTCCATAAAGAGGGACATCCTTGACAGCTTGAAATAGAGGAATTTGGATGTGCATATTTTTTAGTTTCTCAACAATGTCAAATGTCTCTTACTTTTGGGGTATAGATTTCTCTTTATTTAGTCTATGTGGAAAGGGATGATTCATGATGGTATGGTTAGTAGTCATACTAAATACATCAGTTGGTAGGTTGATATCTAGTAGTATAACTTTTAGAACAAGTGCTATAGGAGTGTTTGTAACTTCCATGATAATAGGATATTCTGGTGTAGGCAAAGTTGTACCAACTCTTAAATAAATATCAAATTCCTCTAATGAATATGTAGGGAACTATTGAGTATCTATAGTGTACATTTGCTACTATGATTACTTTTTGTTTGGATTTGGCTAAGGTTGAGTAGGAAATTGAGTTGGCTTAGGATTAGCATTATTTGTTACAAGAAGTGGCACTATTGCAGGTTGTTGAATTGGAAGTGGTAGTTGTGGGTTACTAGGATTTTGGTTAGGCCATTGTGGAGGCCCCCTCCATTAATTATTAGGCTGCCAATTTCCTTGTGGTGGTTTCCATTGATTCTGTTGATTTTGCCATTGGGTGTTTTGCTAGTTTTGCCACTAGTTATTTTGGTGGTTTTGCCACTAGTTATTTTGGGAGTACTGGGAGGGATTTTGATAGCTTTGGTTTTTCCATTGATTATTGTAAGGATTTGAAAATTGTTGAGGATCTTGAGGCATACCTTATCTTGAGGCCCATGGTTGATGTTAAGCAATAAAGAACACTTGGTCATTGTCTCTGGCTATCTTCATGTCCTCGATCAACAAATGTTGATTCTCCAAGTTAGCAACCAATTTACATGTGCAATCTTGCTTCTATTTGTGGCAATGAGGACAATACTCTGCCAATCATGATTTATCTTCTACATGCTTCTTCTTTGTAGTCATTGTGTTGAGATGTGTAGTGACATCATTTATAATGTCTTGCTTGAAATCTAAGAATATAATAGATATCTCAAGCTTTGAAATACCCTGACTGATCCCTTTAGTGGCTATGGACCAATGTCATTTACCTTTCTTCATAGTTGACCTTAAGTAGTTAAGATAGATTTTCTTGAGGTCATCCCAAGAGGATTGATTTACATCATCACTAGCCATCAAGTCTAATGCTTCTAGACAATTATCATTTACCCCTCTTAAGAAGGCTAGCTTTTGTGAATCCTCTGCCAATACATGTTGAGGGTTCTTCTACAGTGTATACAAGAAACATGAAACATAGTCTTCCAATGTTTTGTGCTCCTTTTGTGATATTATAAAGATATCATCTCCTCTTGAATCATTCTCCTTGCAATACTCTTTGTATTTATCTAGAAATAGAGTTTGCATTTCATCCCAGGTACCTGCTGCATTAGCTCCAAAGCCCATGAACCACTATAAGGCTGATGCTTTCAGTGTTGCTAGGAACAACTTGAGATTATGGGCATCAATGTTATAGTCAAAGCCATGACAGAGTATGTCAAAATCAAACAAGAAAGTATCAGGATCCTTAGTTGCAAGGCTATAGAACTTTGGGAAAGAAACTACATGTATATTTTTGAGATTAGCATTGGTTATGAGGCTCGAGAGAGGATATAGAAAAGTAGGTTGTGCCATTACTGGAGGTACTTGATTATGGGGTTACTACTGAAAAGGAATGTTGGCTATGGGATTGTTAAAAAATAATTGGATTTGGACTAGAGCTATCAAGAAAGATGGTCAAAATTTTAGCAAAAGGCTGAAGACCACTTTTTTCCAAAGGTTCTTCTCTAGAGGAAGATCTTGTAGGAAAATTAGGGCTTGTATCCTCAAAAGGAAACTCAACTTCTTCTTTAATTTCTTTGTTCAAATTAACAGACTCCCATGGAAGAAATTTTCCATATTCATCTCATTGTCTTCCTCTTCAATGGATGCAATTGAATTCTTCACACTTGTGAAGAAACTTTAACTATTTTAAATCTCTTAAATAAAAAAAATGAAAAAACTATGACCCAAAATGATGTTCCTAGCTTGACACCGTCCCTAGCAATGGTGCCAAAAATGGTCCACCTCATAATAGGTGTGTGATAATAATGCCCAGGGCCTTACTTAGGAATAGTATATTCAATCTAAGGAATATTCTCTCTGCCATGAGGTGTATTTAATTTTTCAACCTAGGGACATATACTTGAAATGGTTGGCATGGAATGTGCACTAAGTTTCTTAAGGAGTCATTATGCTTATGCCACATGAAGGTAAAATGCAAAGAAAGATCCTACACTAGTGCTGCAGGAAATTTACACACTTAACTCTTCACTAAAATGAATGCTAGAAATACAATTAAATGCTAACTTATATTCCAACTCAGACCATCCACTATAACTATTCTTGCAAATGTTGCAGGAACACTCACAAAGTATGATGTTATAGGAAGAAACTTACAACTTCTACTTGAAATACTAGAAATGTTGGAAGTAAATCTACACTACTCTAGTCGAATCCACTCCCAGGTGGGCCCTCTTGGTCAGCTTATGCTAATCTACTAACAAAAAATGTAAACGAGGAACTATTTCATTATATTCCAAAATTCCTTACATAAGAACTATACATAAAACTGTAAAAAAATTCACTACAAGAGTCAACAATTTCTTTTCATAAAATTTCTTCCAACCTCTAAAAACTATCGATCAAAGCCATATAAATAGAAGATCAACACTTATTCTAAACAGAAAAGAAAACAAACTGACTACAAATCTACCAGAGAAAAAGAAGGAAATATAATAGTTCATGGTACAAACAATAAAGTCTGGATAAAAAATTTGACACAATAGTAAACATAGAGGGAATATAGCAACTCTTCATCTTTGCATTCTTCGAATAATAGCTCCTCCTTTGTAGCGGCCATGTCTCCAAGTATCGTTATGTTTCTTCCACTGCAATTAGACTTTAATGTTCCTCCTTGAATCTTGTCAATCATCCTCTAGCTTCTTCCCTATTAGGTTAGTTATGGTGCAAAAATATTTGTAAATAAGCATAATCAAATTAAATTCAAATATTAAAAAACATATTTTGATGGTTATATAAAATACTGCATTATATTTATAATATTGGCAAAATATGACATGCTATCTACCAATAGGTTAACGATTCTATCTGGACTTAATCATAAGTTTAGCTAAATATAAGTTATGCCAAAACTTAGCAAGCACAAATATGTAAATCCATAAAGAAATATGTTGTTAGATTTGTTCCTACATATAGGGCATTTATCATACTATAGAACAATATAGAAGATGTTGTAAAAAAGTCCAAATGAATGTGGAAGATCACATATGGACTAGCCATAGTCAAAGAAGATGAACCAGAACCTATTGAGCCTAAAGATGATGACAATGAAGAAGTAATAGTTGAGGGAGGCACTAATATGAATATAGGTGATCAGGCAATAGTTGAGGAAGAGAAGCAACAAGAATAGAGTGTACAAGATACATAAATGTAATGTGTCAGCCCTCTGCAGTTAATAAGTCTAAGTACTGAAACTATTACACTAAAGGATGTTTATGATCCTACTACTCAGAACATCAATCCCTTAATAAAAGAAGACCTAATAAAGATACTTGACCAATCTACACTACAGGCCAAATTATGTGACAACCCTATATTGGTTAGTGTAAATGAAATTCAAAAATTAGTGACTATAACTACAAGGTAGGAGGTGAAAACACAATAACTATCTACAATCACTCATCAAGTCACTAGTGTACAACCTTCAAAACCTTTGGTTGTATATAAGAGGAAGGAGATAATAGCATCCATTATTAGTACACATACATATGGAACTCCAATCTTATAAAATGTACCAGAAGTTATAATAGATAAAGTTGAGATAATTGGAGAGGATAAGATGAAAACACAAGACACTAATGAGACATAGAGTCAAATAGGTTAGGTAGATTCACCTATACCTCTAGCACAATAACAAGGTGCAATTCAAATCAATGAAGTAGAAAAGGACAATCCTGAAGAGACTAATTTGACACCCCAAGACAAAGGAGCTAGCAACAATTCAAGCACTATTAACTTTACTAGAATCTAGCACTCCTAGTCAAACTCTTCAAAGGCCAAGCACAGATGCAACACCTTTGCAATTCTCAGTGTCGAGTCCTAGTTCATCAAAGATAGAAGAGGTAATAACCTATGTAGATGTTAGCCTAGATGAAGAAATTATATTGCCCAAGTTTGATCTTGCACCAATAACAATTGAGAAGATGGGTATACTTCAAGAAGCCCTAGCAAGAAAGAAACATCAAGAACTACTTAGAAGGGAGCATAGGTAGAAGCAAGCTTTGATTGAGATCAAAGAAAATTTCTTAGATGCATTTAGTCTGCCTACTGAAGATGAAACTAAGCCACTCATTAAAAAATTAACCAACATAGTGGAAAGAGTAAGTGATATAGACCTTGATACTAATGCCAAATTATTAGAATGGTTTGAGAATAATTTTCAACATAAAGTGAATGAGGAGATATCTATTGATATAGCACTTACAAAAGTTGCATTGGCAACTAAGATAGAAAGTGTGAAGAAGGTACTAGAGAAAATTTTCTCTCTGTACATCCTACACTCTTCATATAGGAAATAATGAGTCACATCCTGAGCTTGGAAAGCCAAATATAGTCATCTAGAGCTAAATTGCCCTTGACCCCAGCTCAAAGTGAGAAACATTTCAAAACACTCTTGCAAACCGAAAGTTAGCAAGACTATTTGTAGATGAAGCCAGCATAAGGGCCAAACTAATAAGCATCTAGACTACATTGACTCCTCACATTGATATTTTACATAAGGAGCTAGGTTATGCAAAAATACTTATGAAGAAAGACCCCAATATTTCTACATTAGATGGCCTAGTACACCTTGGTACGAAGCTACGCATCCAAATTAAGTCTTTGGAGGTGGCTTGTGACAATTGGGATGCCACTTCTAAAATTATTCTTGAGGTACATAAATCCTTTTTGAAAAAATACACTATTAATGTATGAACCATTAACATTAGTGTCAAAAAGGGGAAGTAAGAGTTATGGGGGAGCAGAGAGAGAGAGAATGGGAGAGTGAGAGAAAATGGGGAGTAAAGAGTAGAAAGAAAGTGAAAGAGTATCAGTTGAGGAAAATCTACTCAATAGGAGAGATGAGATTTTGATACAGAATATAGAATAGAACAGATCAAACAACTCTTGTGGAGTTATGAGAATTTTTGAGTTATAAGTTGTTGCAAATTTTTTATATTTTGAAATTTTGTATAGAAGTCAAATAGTGAGTTATGTTATGCTTGTAAGAATAAGAGTATTAATACATGATTGAGTGTTTTTGAAACTCATGTCAAAGGGGAGGATTGTTGATCTTAGAATGGTTTTGACTAGTGAGTCTCTATACACTTAAGTCATTTACTTAGTTCATGCTGAATAAGTAACATATGTTGAGCACAACATATAAGTTAGAGAATACTAAGTAAACAGTGAGTGCTAAGTCACTCACGTGCTGAGTCACTCAAGTGCCGAGTCACTCAAGTGTCAAGCAAACAGTATATGTCAAGTGATTCAGGAGTTGAAAAAGTAGTTCACGCCAAGTCATTCAGATGTTGAGTGATAGTATTGAATTCAGTATGTACTGAGCACTAGGGACTTCAATTATCAAGTAACACCATTTTTTCATAGTTGTTTGCATTGGCACAAACTGCTATGTAAACCATTTTTTGAGAAAACTTAAAGATTGAATTTTGATATTTTGGTGATAAGGATGAATCTTAAGTTGGAATCCCTATGCATTACATGTACCCAATTAGGTAAAGAGAAGGTTTGAGAAATAATATGGATGAATAACAATCATTGATTTATACCCAACCCTAAGTCACCTAGGTCTTCTTAAGGAAGACAAACCCTAAACTTTCTATGAGGGAATGAATGAATGAAAAGGGAGAGTTTTTGCATGTGCAAATGAGGACATTCATGGTGACCAAGGTATCATGATCTGAATTGTATTCTAGAATTAGATAAAGGAGAACAAAGGAAGGAAAAAGTGAACAATAGAGAGACATCTTATCAAGAAGGATCAAGAACACAATGGGATAAAGGTGATCTGCCATCAAGCATAAGAGTGTTAATCATAGGATGAATGTTGAGACATTCTAATAGGTGAATCCATTAAATCTCTTAATAAAGTGGTCCTAATAAGTTGTATTGAAATCCTCTAACAAGGTGCTTACTTAATTGTGAGTTGAAGTCCTTTAAACAGACACATTTTTAATAGGGTGTTGAAATACTTTAATAGGGTGAGACCAAACAGTCTTTTTAAGCCTTTAATAGGGTAGACCTTTCACAGGGTAGATCATGTTTCATGGTCAAACATTGTAACCTTCATTAGATACACTTTATTACTACAATAGTGAATATTTGTTGGTTTCATCCCCACCCAAGTTTTAACTTCTCATTGGAGGGTTTCTGGGTAATCATATCTTGTGTCATATATGTGTGAATAGTTACTTACTTACATACTTTAGATGTATATGCTTTACATGGTATTGCAGTTTACTTGTTCAATGTATGAGATGGATGTGTAGTGAATATTTTATGGGTCAATGTTTAAAGCACTGACTCACCACCCCCCCCCCTTAGAACTTTACCTTTCTATTGTAATTCTAACAAGAGCTACACATTAAGTGGTGCTATGATTAGTCTCCAAGTGGGAGGTTATTGGTATGGAGTTTGATTAGTCTCTGATTGGGAGATTATTGTGATGCTGAGCCTAATTAGACTTAGAAGTTAGTTTCTCTCACTTTATTTAGCACAATTTTTCCCCAGATTATTACTACGGGGTTTGGGATCAGAGCCCCCAAGATGGGGTCAAGGGGTAGTGCCCCTTGTGAGGTCTAGTAATAAATTGACTATTGTAAAGGTCGACTCTTATTTCTCTATTGGATGAATTATTCTAGCCCTAATTTTGCACGTGGAAAAAGCTTGTATAAAATGGCTTAGGGTTAGGTATTTCATAGTGTATTATGAGATTGAAGCTTCTTGCAATGTTATTGAGTTGTAAGGGATTGTAGATTGTAACTACTAGATAATAATAATATTAGAACTATTCTTGGTGGACGTAACACAAGGATTGGGTGAACTATGCTGAATATTTGTGTCTTGTGTTCCCTTCTATGTGATTTATTATTTTCTAATATTGGTTATATTTGAATTTAATTATTATTTCTATATGTCATTAATCCTATCAAGTGGTATCAAAGTGAGGTCTTGACATCTTTTTTTTCTAGATATCCTTTGTAGGAAGGTCTCATGGTTGAGTGGGAGCAATGGAAGACAAGGGTAAGCTAAAGGTTGAGAAGTTTAATAGGCATAACATTTAGTTAAGGAAGATACAAATGGAGGACTATTTTTATCAGAAGGGTTTATAGCAGCCATTACAAGGGAAAACCACCACTATGATAGATGAGGATTGGAAAATTAGAGATCAAAAGGCACTTGGAAGTATTTATTTATGTATGGTGTATTGGTGAAATTTAATATTACAAAAGCCAAGATAACAGAAGAGTTCATGAAAACTGTATCGAAACTATATGAAAATCCCTCTACTTCAAACAAGGTATTTCTAATGAAGTGTCTATTTAATATGAAGATTACAAAAGGTGGATCTGTTGCTAGTCATTTAAATGAGTTCAATATAGTTATGAGTCAATTATCTTGAATAAATGTTAATTTTGATGAAGATATTAGGGCTCTCTTGATTTTGTGTTCTTTGCCTGAAAGTTGGAATGGCTTGGTAATAGTTGTGAGTAATTCTATTTCTAGATCTAATTCCCTCAAATTTGATGATACCCTAATAATGGTTCCCACTTTTTTGCCAACTTTGATATTGAAACAAATATTTTTTTAAACTCTTCACTTCTAGATGTCTATTACTAAAAGACCCTAAAGAATTTGTAGATGATGTAAAATAGTAATTTGTAGCATTTTTTTTCTAGATTCTAACAATGTTTTTTAAATTATTTTTGAAGTGATTGAAGTCTATTTTTATTTCTCCTTCAAGAGGTGGTATATATGAAAAATCTTCATTTTTAAAGAATGGTGGTTGTTTGGATCAACATTATTATTTTTAAAATATGATAACAAAAAAATGTTTTCAAATGTATAATGGTAACATCAATACCTAGCAACTTTAGTTGGCTTCATTCAATTTTGTTAAAAATTGTAGATTCTATTCAATGGTAGACTGATGTTAACAATTAATTAGACATAAGTTGATTTTGATCAATATAATTTCTTTTGTATAAACCAAAATCAATTGTTTCTTGTTTTGTTAGAAAGGTAACACACATACCTTTGTACGACATTAAAAAAAAAAAATCTTCTCTCATTTTCTATTTTTCTCGAAACTTCAAATAGAGATTTGTGAAAATTTTAAATAACCTATATTTAATAAAATTACAAATAAAATATCACAATAAATACAATGTATATTAAAAAGTATAGTAATTGGAAAGCCTATTCAGAGTACAACAATATGGTATATTTAGTTTATAAAAATAGACCAAATTAGCCCTTGTTTAAGCCCTTAGAAGGGAAAAATATGACAAGAAATTTGTAAAAATATGTATTTTGTAGGCCCCTTAGGGTTACACAAGTGGCCCAATGGGGGCTTTGAATGAAGCCCCCTGGGCACTTTTTGACAATAATAGGGAAAATAGGGGCTTCATTCGAAGCCCCTATTTTCACAATGGGGCTTCATTAGAAGTCCCTAGTTTGACCAAGGGGATTCATTCAAATCCTCCCTAGCAACCCCTATGTCAGAATTTTAATGAAGCCAAGGGCTTCATTCGAAGCCTATACTCTCAAGGTTTTGAATGAAGCCCTAGGGGGCCTTCATTCAAAGCCTCTTAAAAATGGAATTCAAATTTTCCATTTGATTTATTTGTAATGGAAAGTGGGAACCATTATTGTGGCCTTAGCCACTGTATAGAGAAGAAGGTTAACGAGAAGATTGGTAGTATATTGAAGGAAACTAGAATGAGCAAAGAAGAATTTAGAGAATCCATGAGAATAGTAGTAGAGATGAAAGAAAGTGGGTAGTTACAAATTCCAATTTTCAAGCCATTAGCCATTGGGAGTGTAGTAGAAGGAATGACAATTATAGCACCACCTACATAGACTCCATTAGCACCTTATGCAACATTTTCACACTTACAACCACCATTTCTATCACAATTTTAGTGTCGAGAAAAAGATGTTGCCAGTGTTATTAAAGTACAATCATCTATCTCACCTACTACCAGAAGGTCTGCTAGATTTATATTAGTAAAATAGGAACTAGTTGAACCACCCAAACATATCAGAGTGAAGGAATTGGCCACTGGACCAGGCAGGAGGACAAAGATACTTGTCACATATTTGGGAAATTAGAAAAGGAAAGCTCAAGTCATTGAGTCAAAATTTGAAGAATCTAAAAAGAAGAAAGCAAAAGCAAGAGAAAAAGTGACTCTAAGGTGGGGGGGAGGAAAAAGAAGAATCACAAGCCCCTGTTGAAGACAAGAAGAAATAGAAACCAAGAATTGAGAAAATCAATTATGCAATAATTAATGATGGAAGTTTTGTTCAATTGAATAAGTATTACCATTTGTATATTGGTATTGATAAAATTAAGCTAGAAAATGTAGTCATTAAGAATATGATATTGTCTAATAAAATATTTAAAGACATACAAGGACAGATCCCAAAAGATCTTTATGAGAGGTTAGTAAACCAGAAAGAAAATATTTGTTGAAGAGGACAAGAAAATAAGAGGGAACTTGATAAGAAAATTACGTGACATAGAAGATAATGAGCATCTTGGAAGAATTTTAAAGAGCATTGAGCCCTTATAAGAAATAAGAAAAGAGTAATATTAATAATGGGAGGAAAGTACAAAGAAGTCAACAAGGGAATTAAAGAAGCCATTGTGAAAGCTATCATTTTAGTAGAACCAACCAAGGAAAAGGAAAGAAAATAGATAGAGGAAGTGATCCCTATAATAAAGAAACAAGATAAAACCATGCCTACACCAATAGTAGCAGCAAAAATTGTAAAGGATTCAGAAATGAAAGAGGTAGAAAAACATCAAAGATGCCACAAGTGATAATTAGCACTAATACTATGGAAATTGACATCACAAGCATCACTTTGGACATTGCATAAATCCTCTTAAGTATTTAGCCCCTCCATTGTTGAGAATTTGGTGACTTATACAAGCTCTAAAGATGAAGAAGAAGAAAGGAGGAAGAAAGAAGAAGAAAATAATAAGAAAGAAGTAGAAAAGAAGAAGAGAATAGAAGAAAGGAAGAAAAGAGAAGAAGAAAGGAACAAGAAAGAAGAATAAAAGAAAAAGGAAAAGAGAGATGAAGAAGCAGAAGTAAGGAAGGAAGAGGAGGAAAATAATGATTATTTGGACACTTTGGCCAATGAAATTAAGAAAATATATCAAAAATTTTAAGGAAAGTGGAAGGTGATTACCCATGAAACATATTTGATTGTATCTTGGTTGAAACACACTAAAATTGAGCTTAATAAATTTTTTCTCTAGCATGAGGATGACAAATTATTGGTTATTCCTATGAAAAGTAAAGAGACATCTAATTCCTATAAGTCTCCATTAGAATCAGATTTGGTCACATTATCTAGAAATAATGATCATGATGATCAAGTTGAATTGATATCATTGCTAAGAAAAATTATTGAGAAAAACAAAAGGGTAAGAGTCTTCAAAACTCATTGATGGAAGTGATAGAGAAACTACAAAGCATAATATTAGAGAAAGTGATTGAATTGGAACCATGGGATAAAGAAAAAGAAGTGCTCAAGGGTTTTCATACTAAATTCATACAATTATCAAAAATTGTAGCCATAAAGGCCTGGACCATTCATGATGTTGAGATGTTCAAAAAAATTTGTGAGAACATTAGAGAAGATTTGAAAGGTTTTGATGTGTGCATCAAGGAATTAAGGAGATACTTGACTGGAAAAAAAAAACATTATATGGAAAATGTATTTTTTCACATGATTTTGTTAAAAATATTTCAGATGAGCTAATAGTTGAATTGATAGAACTAAAGACCCTTGTTACTGAGGTACAAAGTCTTAATGTATAGATCATCGACTTATAAAGAAGAGTTAGCAAAACTCATTATGACATTGGATTATTAGAGATGAAAGAGGAAATAGTATTGAAAATATTTATGTTATTAAGAGATAACCTTACTTTACATATTGACTACGTGTAGAGACAATTAGATGAATGCCTTTCAACCAAAGCATCATATGAAAAGTTTGTATACACATTTCTAAATGCAGTAGATATTGCATCGTATGGTCTACATGCATTAATTAGCATATCTAATGCGATAAAGGACAAATTTGACAAGGAACTATCTATTTTGAAGAAGAACTTTGAAAATTACTTCAAAAAGATATCCACTTAGCAATCTTAAAGATTTTAAAAAATTCTTTTGTATATAAGTTTTCACACCACCTTTTTTAGTGATGTCAAAGGGGGAGTAAATGAGGAAAATTGTACATAAAGAATGTAATATGTAAGGGGGAATATAGTAAAGGAAAGCATAAGGGGGTTATAAGTAAGAGTATAGTCAAAAGGGGACTATCTTTATGTAACGATGGTATAAATAATACAATGATCCACAAGTTTTTGTAAATTTTATGGCCATGTAAGTTTTTCTTTTGGGACATAGCCAATTTTTCCATATGTTGCCATCAATGCCAAATGGGGAGATTGTTGAAAATTTGGCTATGTTAAATATTGTAAAATTTTCATTTATGGTAACATATAAGTAGGATTGAGTGAGAAGATCTTGAAGATAAAGTTTTGTGTTGAAGACTTCAAAAATTGTTTTAGTATCAGAGAGTTTATCTTTCAACACAGAGACTATTTTGATCAATGGATTTCACAGAGGAACTTTTGGCATGTGTTCTCTTCAGGACAATAAACATAGTATGTTAGGATGCTACAGGTATGTGTACAAGGTTATACGATCAATACAGAAATAGATATTCCAGTTTTACAAAGACAGTGTTGAATAGACAAAATAGTGCAAAGATAAGGAAATGGATATTTTGGGTTAAGAGATTATTTTTTTTACCAAAATAATTACTTGAATAATTAGGGATGACATCCTAGAAGTTAACCCTAAGTTAGTAGGAGTTAATTTTGTATTTTTGGAATTGTACAAAGGTATGAAGTTTGATAGTACAAGTTATTTTGTAATAACTTGGTATAACTGATAGAACTTGAGATACAAAGTTTGTAGATGTCTATGACATTGATAAGATATTATTTTGAGATGAAAAATAATGATGTTTAATAAGAGAAGTATGGATATATAATTATCTTTGTGAAGAGAAGCAAAGGAAAATCTTATATTGAAGATATCAGCTGTAATAAGAGGTTTTTGTATTTATCTCTTGTAGTGAAGAAAATTATTGTATATTGAATTTTTGGGCAGTGGGATCATCTTGCATACTTTGTGTGATTGTATAACAACTCCTAATAGGGTTGAGCATTTTAAATAGGATTGATCTTTTAGAAAGGACTGCGATACTATACAGATGTAATACACTCCTAACATGGTCAGTATCTTTTACAACATACTTTTGATTAGTAGGTTATTTTGTGGATACCATCCCCACCGGGGTTTTCCCTTGGTTAGGGTTTCCCTAGATATAAAAAAAATGATGTTATGTATTTTATTAGTTTATGGTTTTGTTTATTGTTTAGCACAATTAGTTTACTTTCATATGCAAGTTATAAGTTTTTAATGCTATCCATAGTTGGGTAAAAGTTTGTGAAATATTTATTTACCCCCCCTGGCCTTAGTATTTCATATTTCAAAAAATTACCAATAAAAATTTTCAAAATCTTTGATATATTTTTCAATCCTAAGAGTTTCAATTTCTTCCTCAAAATGAAAATGAGCAAAACTCTGACTTAATCTTTGACCCTCTATTCTAGTTAGGGCATTCCACTTTTTTGACCTCTAGTATGCCTCTTGGAAATCATCGCAATTTATGATAATTTCATCTTTGGTGTTTAGCTAATGTACATACCTAGCCTTTATGGTCTTGATGTGCCCCCTTGGATCATTATATCTATTGTTATCAGTAATCAACCAAAACATTTCATGATCCTAAACCTCCTAAATCATATTATATGCAACTATATATACATCAAATTTTATAAATGAGGCATCATATTGACTTTTCTTCTTAGTTGAGAAATTTATTTCTCAACCCATGATAACTTCCATATGAACTCCAAGAAACCTAATCTCTCAGGGACAAACAAAGGGAGTATATGAGGTGGCTTCCTACACACATACAACCTTATCAACAAGTACCTTGGTTTGAAAATTAAATCACCCAGGTTAAACTTGTAACCTTTATCAACTAAAATCTCTTTGGATCTTAGTATATCCTTGATTAATTATGGTAGTCTTGTGATAGTTCCCCAAATCATTCTTACTACTTACTATATAAACACATCCTTGAATACTATGAAATCACCATCCCTTACACGTGTATCCCAAAGTGGAAACCAAAGCTGGATGGGATGTTTGTTACTTTCCTCATCAATTATGGTCGAGTTCATAGAATTCCTAAACTTATTGATGCTCTGATGGAGAATTAAGTAAAAGAGAAGATAATAATTCTTGAAAGACTTGGTAGTCTTCCATTTGACCAATTGATTGTGAAGGGTTTTCTCAATCTCACTAGCAAAGTCAAACTCTAAATAGGTATTGATGAGGCCAAATATTGCCTTTATTTCATGATAGTTTTAAAACACTTTGTTGATACCCTGTTTTATCTTTGCCAAAACATTTGTGGACTTATGTTTACCAAAACCTATGATAAACCTATGGGTAAATACTATGACATCTTTTGCTAGTATTATATATATTATGTCGTATTTCATATAATTATCAAAATGTGTGTTCTTATATTTGAATTTAATTTGAAAATGCTTATTTGCAATTGTCTCTATATTATAACTAACATGTTAGCAATGAAGCTGAAAGGTGATTGGAAGAATTCAAAGATGAGCGCCAATAACATTTAAGGAGAAAAGGACATTGAGATGTAGCCATGGTGGAGGAAAGTTGTAATAGTTTCAAAGGACACAATAGCAAGTATAGAGGAGCTATCAAGACTTATTGCATTCTCTACATTTATTAGTATGGTGAGCATATGTTTAGACTTTATTATTCCTGCCTTAAATTGTTATCTCTTCTTCCTGCCTTGAGTTGTTATATTCCTTCTTTCTCTCCTGAGGATTTTAAGCTAGGTTATTTACTTTTTTGTTATGGGAATAAGTGTCAATCTCCTATATATAGGAATTGACCCAAGTGTGTTAGTCTAGCCAGTTAGAAGAAAGATTTTATGAGAATAGACTGTTAACTTTTATAGTGAGTCATGTTTTTATAGTTTTGTGTTATGTAATGAATTTTTGAAATGTAATGAAATAAGTTTTTGGCTTCTATCTTGTGTTAATAGTTTAGTTGAAGTTAACCAAGGGGGTCCACTTGGAAGGTGGATTATATTAGGTTAGTATAGATTTATTTCCAAGCATTCTTAGTATTGTAAGTAGAAGTTGTAAGTTCCTTCCTATAGCATTGCACTTCGTGAATGTTCCTGCAGCATATGTTAGAACAGTTGTAGTGGATGAACTAAGTTGGAATATTTGTTAGCCTTTCATTTTATTTCTAGTATTCATAGAGTTAACTATGTTAGTTTCCCTGAAACAATAGTGTAAGTTCTTTTCCTTGCATTTTACTTTCCTACAACATAAGCTTAGTGACTCATTAAGAGACCTAGTGCACATATTGTGCCGACCATTTCATGTACACATCCCTAGGTTGACAAGATTAAATGCACCTCATAGTGGGAAAAATAGTCCTTAGTTTGAATATATTATTCCTAAGCATGGCCCAAAGCATGACTATGATACACCTATTGTGAGGTGGACCAGGTATGAGGGGTTCTAATCTTCATATGCATATACATTTAATCAAGTTGAATTTGTTGTTTCTCATCCTCTCCAACACATTCTAATCAAGCATAAAAAGTATACTTGAAAAAATCCATAAAATATTCAACAAAATTAGGACCCATATGATCAACATACATCATTTTGTTATTATGGCCCCTATACATAAAATGTTCAATTTCCCTATATTTACTAAACTTCATTGTTTTCTTATGCTTTCTTAAAATGTTCCATATCAATTTTTGTAAGGGTTTGGGTGCTTCGTCCAAAATACTCTTCAATACAATATTTTGTGATGACTGGTAATGGCATACCATCCATTTTCCTCACAATCCTAGTGGTTGGTTCATAATGATTGACTACAATGTCTATAAGCTCTGTATCTACAAACACATTTGGGACCACCATTTTTCCTAGGTCTAGTCTCCATGGATTGTTCCTAGGTTCCTTTCTATCTTTTTTCCTTAAAAATACCAAAATAAAGATCTACCATGCAATGGAAGATTAGCATCTCTATAGTCCTTAAATTCCTCAGAAAAAATAGCCATTTGACCACCAGAAGAGGAACTAGGTAATATTTCTAACAACATCTTCTGAATTAATTTTTTAGTGTGTTCTTCCTTTAATTCTTTATCACTAGTGTCCTTTTTTACATAAATTTTGTTTTGTAAACTATAACCAAGGTAAGAGAAGCTTGAACTTACTATTTTCTACAATTTATTGAGGACTCCTTCAATTTTTTTCATTCACTTCTAAATCAGTTCTACTTGAATCCTCAATACAAAAATAATCATTTTATCCAAAGAAAATAATTTATTTTATTCCTCATTTATGATTTATAACTTTTCATACATATATCCACCTCAAAAGTTATCCAATTTATCACATCTTTTGAGTACTCAACTTGTACTTTAAGTTATTAAATTAATGCATGAAGCCTTTTTTCCTTTTTGCACATTTGGCTTACAAACATCTTCAAAGTTGTGATTATTTTGGATCTCGTAAGGCTTCTTTAAATAGTTTCACAAAATCATGATTTCAAAGCTTAACTTTCCAATCATTAGTTAAATATTAATAAATTTCTATCTTGTGGTCCTTTGAAAAGTTACCATCTGTAAAAATGAAGTTATTTCTATTTCGATGGCCCTAAATTTTTTCTTCTCCAAAGTGTTGATATTTTTCTATTTCACAATTTCGTTTATTTCCTTTCTCCAAAATGGTGAAAATGTATCAAAATCACTATTTTTTGAGAAAATATTTTTGTAGGGTCTACCAAGCCCCACATTGCATCTTTAGCATGAAGAGTATGAGAAGCATTGAATGTTTTCATTACTAACCAAGAATATTTGTTTGGCAATATGTTTGATAATTGATCAAGAGGAAGTAGCAAGAGGAAGAAGTCTAGAGTTACTGATCAAGAGAAACACTAGCATACACTCTAGTACATCCACTAGAAAGGAGTTAGAAATGGATATCAGTTTCTCTAAGTCATCAATGAAATGAGTCACCACTAATGTGAAATAAAGGATAAGTTAAATGATGCAAGAAGACAAGGATGACAAGCTATAATTGGCATGTAGCTAGGATTGGTAAAGGTACTAGCCTAGACCCTAGGCATAGGATTCATAGGTTTTTTATGAATAGAGAAGACATGGAATCCAAATTTTGAGTTAAAAATATATAAGTAGGAAAATTTGGTTATGGGAAAATCTGCCCTGACATTAACAAATAGATATGTGCAATGAATTTGGTAGTTAAAATATTATTGTTATTGTCAAGGTTGTAGTGAATAGAGAAGAAAGTTATCAACAAAGAGAACCTATTAAAGTGAGAGAGAATGTCAGAATACAAAGAAGTGAGAGGGAATAATATGTTGGAATACTTTAGAATAATTGAGGGTGGGGGGGGGGGGGGGGGGGGGGGGTGGTTAATTAGTTATCCAAGGTCTAGATGTATAAATTAAACTTTTCATAGCTTAGTGAACCCATAAAACATTTATCACCATGCATGCATCCATAAGATTATGCAATCACTTAAATCTTGTAGGTTACTATTAAATCAACTTGAAAAAATGTAAACATGAAACATGACAGATTTATCAACACACTTGACACAATGATTTACATGAAAACCCAATTTGGGAAAAACCACCAGTAACATGCTACTATTTCTCACTCTTTTGAAGTGATGCCCTATGAAAGGCCGACCCTATTAAAGGTTACAATACACACTGTTAAATGTGACCCTATTAAAGTGTTAGGATAAACCATAAATAGAAATAAAAACCACATGCAAATGTAACCAATAACAAAAAATAATAGATCACACAGAAATGAACACAAGGCACCAAGATTTAACGTGGTTCACCCAATCCCTGGGCTACATCCACCAAACAACAAAGTCCGATCTTATTACAATCTAGTGATTACAACCTGATTACAATCCTTAATCCCTTATAGCTCAATACTATCACAAGAACCAATTTTGCATCACAACATAATGAAAAATACCCAACCCTAAACCCTTTTATACAAGTATTAAACCATTTTAGGGTTATAACATGTCGGCCATATGTCGGCCATAATATGTCGACTACCAGTCAAGTATGTACAGTACTTTCCTGATCAATCACCATAATCTAACATAAAGGATTCCAATCACCCTATTAGGAGTGAGCCTTGTTAGAGGATTTTAGACCATTCACTTGGAATGTCACCCAGTTAAAGGATTTACAAATGACTTTTAGGTCAACCTTAATCCAAAGGATTTACCCTAGACTAATACAATTATTAGAGAGTAACAATAAGGCTTGATCTGATAACAACTTAAAAATCCATTTGTAGATTATAGATCTTTGTTTCAGTCCTCTATTCTACTTGGCCTTCATACATTTCAGCTCTGATAGCTTGTTCATCCTTCAAGCATTCATATCCTCAAGCCTTCTTGCTTAACATGTTAATGCAAACTCTTCTCATAAGTCACTTAATGAAGCAAAACCCTTGACTCCTTGTCTTCCTTAGGTTCTTGCACATGACAACCCTTGCTTGTAACTAGCCATTCCTATAAATAGGAAATTAAGGTCTTTTGCCCCTTATTCTCCATCATCCAATTTAGGGTTAGGATAGGTTAGGTAGGATATAATGAATCTAATCCATATCTCATATGTCTTCTAGAGACTTATCCTTGAATCCTCTTTGAATTAACCTAAAAAATATTTACCTTGAATTATGTGCCACCAGTTCATCAATCTTATCTTCCACCTGGTTCACATAATCCAAGAAAACAAAATTATCGGCTCAAATCTATCAAATTCACAACCTTTCAAATAATGCAGTCAATCAACATTATTTAGGTTCTGAAGTTTGATACATACTCTATTGCTCAACATCCTTTGTGAAATTACTTAGCATGAACTAAAGTTTATTGGTACTTAGCATCAACTAAACTTTACTTGGCATCCACTTTTTTCCTTGATATACACTAGAATGAACTTTTACTTTGCTCCAAAAGATTTTTTTTTTGCTCAGCTTGCACTGACTTCGCTCAGCACCTACTATCCACTTGATCAAGCTTGGTAGAAAAACTTTGTTTAACTTATTCTTATAAAATTTCTTAGTGTAACCAACATGTGTAACCTTAAGTAGATTATCAATACGTCATGTTATCATTGTCTTAACTGATTCTTGTACTTCTTTACATAAGCATAACTCAACCTTTCCTCTAGGTGCTATTGTTACATCTTTTGGTCAAATCTTCTTCACCAATCAAATAAGTAGTTGTTTTACCAAAAACTACTAGGTATGACATCAGTGACAAAACAATGATTGAAACATATTGATCATACTTCTTTAACAATCTTCTTCAATCTTTTCTCAACAATATCCCTCTTTTAATGATTGAGGATCAATGGTTGTAATGACTAAAATAAAAGGTTTAGAGCCCCCATGATTTGACTATATGAAAAAGCTTCACTAAATGTTATAGACAATTGGATCCTTTCAACTATCCTTGGCATCATGAGTTGAGAAAACATAGTGTTGACAAAATTTGATAATAAGATTGTGCTAGGATTTAAATGCAAAAAGATAGGCAAATCAAGGTATGAATATAAGTGGATCCCATTTCTAGTCTAAAATGGTTCCCTCACCATGTGCATTGACCATCATTGGAGTGAGTTATACAAAGGGAAGGGAATGATGAATGAAGTGGGATTTTTTCTCTAAGACCGCAAAGGCATTTTTTTTTCATTTTTGTGTGAATACATTGAGTATGAAGTGTGATATTTTCACTTAGGAAGTATGTGGTTGGAGTTTTAAGTATATGGAGAGATGATTTCTAGCTATTGGATGAATCATTGTGAGTGTGGGATGTGCATCAAATGGCTATATAACATCTTGGATGAAATTTGCAATTGGAAGCATCATTATATTTTATCCACTCCCAAGCATTGGTGAATCATGAGGAATGACCCAAATTGACTGACCTTCACGAGCTATTTAAACAATGTATTTCCCTATAAAGCTTCTACTAAAACCATGTGCATGATAAGGATGTTTGTATACATTTTAAGAAGTGTTAGAGCCAATTAAAGGAGCATTGACTTCATTGGGTGATTAGAACAGGAACCTCCTTATCTACTGTTACATCCATACATGCATAAAAATAGGAAGAGATGTAGGTCAATGACCAATGTAATATTAGAATATAGGAAATTGTTCTGATAAGGGAGTTGTGATTTTTTTCCATGAACACACGTGTATCCCAACATAGAAATCAATACATAAATTTGACCCCTAGTTTCCATAGCAGATTGGGATGTCATTCCATAACAAAGGCATTACTATTTTGTCATTATCAAACTAAAAGGGGTTACACATTTGTTTTTTCTAGGAAATGGCTATACTCAGTTATCCCACATTTGCTGGGTGGGAGTGTGTTAAATTCCTTTTATATGCACACACTTGTAAACTAAGTGTCTAAAAGACAAGAGTCTATTGAGAGAAGAGTCTATCCTTGCACAAGTGGGGCCTAGTGCTAGAGGTAAAATAATTTTCAACCAACTAGATAATAATGAAATAGATAGATGATAGCATCCAAATGGACCAATGCAAACATGCCATGTGGCATGAATTCTAACAAGGCTTACTAACGAGACCTTGACATGTGATCATCCAAGAATGAAAAGGAAAATGACACGTTGCATGGAGTTTGAGGCTTGGTACATATTTTGAGGTGGGTGAAATGGTAGACCAGGACACATTATGGATAGTCACTATCTCATGATGACATGTCAGGAAATGAGTTGTTAGGTGACATAGTGACTTGTCACCATGTGGCAAGAGCAATGACATGGCAAAGATGACATGCACAAAAATCAAGGCAATTACTTGGATGAATGTGCCATGTATCATAATCTCACTATGTCACAATGACATGGGAAGAAGGTTGACTAGACATGCAACATAATGACCCAATAGGAGGCTTCCATGTGACAGTGTGTCAAAGGTGAGGTGGCAATTAATGAACTAATTAGATGGTGACACCTGATGCCTAGGTGGATAGAGGTGCCTAGTGTGTTGATGATGTAGGATGACTATGCAGGAAAGAGCCAATAGAATGATACCACATGTCCTTGGGTTAGTCAACCAAGTTTGACCCCAAATGTAAAAGAGGGGAAATTTCAAAATTTTGAAAATGTATTTTTTATTATTTTTCCTTTTTGAGCATGCAGTTTTGATTTAAATCAAATTGAATTCATATTATGTAGTTTTAAACTTTATAAAATGGGAAATTGTAAGAAATAAAGGGTATGTGGAATAGTTTGAATTAGGAACTTCAAATGATTGTTTAAGGTATGTCTGAGAAGCAAATATAAGACTATTATATATCTTTAGAAATATCTTAGAGTCTATTTCCTAGATCTACCCTTACTTTCTGCCAGGTATTACTGGGAAGTAGTTGTATTGGTTTTTGTCTGAGGTACTCCATATGCAACTGCATTCTGGTATGGGTAGTTTAAATTCAATTTATGGAAAAATGGCTAAATATATATCCACTAAATTTGGAGAGGGTCTTAGTAGTGATATTATTTTTTCAAGAACATAAATGTAAGGTTTTAGGGCTTGGTTGGGTGTTTTAGTCAGTTTTTAAAGACGATTTTAGAAGCTCCTGGCATAAAAATTAGAAGTTTACATATCAGGTTGAAGATGAACTTTAATGTGATCAAACAGTGATTGGTCTTGAATCCAATTAGTGTTTTGAGTCATATAGATCAAATGGGAGGGTTAGTTGTTTGGAAATGAAAATTTTAACTAGACACACACTTTGGGTTGTAACTAACCACATCAAACTAACATGACATTATGGAGTTCAATATTTTTAAAGGAAGTCATGGTACTTAAGAAAAAGGTTTTTAGATCATCATTCAAGAATGGATATATAGGTTTTACTTACAATGATCAACTGAGGAAGGAATTCTTTTATGGTTAATACTTATGAACTTATAATGACTCATTTTATTTTATATGGGCATGAAGCAATCTGTTTGTTATTAAAGATCAAAAGTCATGGTAGTGACTTGCAACATAAAAGGGGAAAGAATCGAAGGAGAACATTACTTTTTTTATGTCACCCCATTAATAAAAAATTTGCATGAGGATGCATTCAAACTTAAGGCATGTTATCAAATTTAAAAGAAATACTTCAGACTAGGCATATGTATATTAATGAATATAGAATTTGTTGAGGTTTGGTTGTCATCCATGAAATAATTCATTGGTTTTCATACATTTTTTCCCATGGGGAGTAAACTACTTTTATGTGGGAGATGAATCTGATTTTACAAAGCCTTTTCATGAGATAATGATTTATAATCTATTCACTTATTACTATTGATCCTAAACCAAATATGTGATTGGGCATCGATGATTGTAGTGACTAAAATAAAAGGTTTAGAGCCCCCATGATTTAACTATATGCAAAAGCTTTCACTAAATTTTACATACAGTTGGATGCTTTCAACTATCCTTCACATCATGAGTTGAGAAAACATAGCATTGATAAAATTTGATAGGAAGATTTTGCTGGGATTTGAATGCAAAAAGATAGGCAGATCAAAGTATGAATATAATGGATCCTATTGCTAGTCTAAAATGTTTCCCTTACCATGTGCATTGACCATCATTGGAGTGAGTTAGACAAAGGGAAGGCAATGATGAATGAAGTGGGAGTGTTTCTCTAAGACTGCAAAGGCATTTTGTTTTCATTTTTGTGTGAATACCTTGACTATGAAGTGTGATATTTTCAATTAGGAAGTACGTGGTTGCAGTTTTAAGTGTATGGAGAGATGATTTCTAGCTATTGGATGACTCATTATGAGTGTGGGATGCACATGAGATGGTTCTATAATTTCTTGGATTAAATTTTCAATTGGATGTATCATTCGATTTTATCCACTCCCAAGCACTAGTGAATGATGAGGGATGACCCAAATTGACTAACCTTTGAGAGCTATTTCAATAATGTATTTCCTTGTAAAGCTACTGCTAAAACCATGTGCATGATAAGGATGTTTGCATATTTTTTGAGAAGTGTTGGAGCCAAGTAAAGGAGCATTGACTTTATTGGGTGATTAGCACAAGAATCTCCTTATCTGTCATTACCTCCATACATGCATACAAACATGAAGAGATGCAAGTCAATGACCAATGTAGGCAATTGTGATGCTCTCCTTTTAACTAATCTTCCTCTTACTAATATTAGAATAGAGGAAATTGTTATGATAAGGGAATTGTGATTTTTTCCCCATGAACATAGAAATCAATAGATAAATTTGATCCCTAGTTTCCATAGTAGATTGGGATGTCATTCCATAGCAAAGGCATTACTATTTTGTCATCGTCAAACTGAAATGGGTTACACATTTTTTTTTTCTAAGAAATGGATATGCTCACTTATCACACATTCCTTGGGTGGGGGTGCATTAAATTCCTTTTATATGCACACACTTGTAAACTAAGTGTCTAAAAGACAAGAGTCTTTTTTGAGACAAGAGGCTATCCTTGCACAAGTGGGGTCCAGTGCTAGAGGTAAAATAATTTAGAAGCAACTAGATAATAATGAAATGGACAAATGTCCAAATGGACCAATGCAGACATGCCACATAGCATGAATTCCAAGAAGGCTTACTTACTAAACCTTGACACTTGGTCATCCAAGAATGGATAGGAAAGTGACACCTTGCATGGAGTTCAAGGCTTGGTACGAATTTTGAGAAGCTTTACTAGACTAGGATTGACACATGGGGCATTGTGACATTATAAAAAATGAGGTGACAAGAGGCTGAATCATCACACAAAAAAGTGAGAGACTTCCTCATGTCTAGGGCAGTGAGGTGGCAATGATGATCTGACATGTATTTCAAGGTAGGTGACATGGAAGATCGTAGCTATCTCATGATGACATGTCAGGCAATGAGTTCTCAAGTGACATAGCAACCAGTCGCCATGTGGTAGGAGAAGTGATGTGGAAAATATGACATGGCACAAAAATCAAGGTAGTTACTTAGATGAGGGTGCCACATATCACAACATTGCTATGTTGTAATGTCATGGTAGGAAGGCTAACTAGACATGCGACATAATGATGCAATAGGAGACTACCCCGTGGTAGTGTGTCAAAGGTGAGGTAGTTTTTAGTGAACTAATTAGATGGTGACACCTAGCACCCAGGTGGAAATAGGTGACTAGTGTGTTGATGATCTAGGATGACTATGCATGAAAGAGCCAATAGAATGATGCCATGTATCCTTGGTCCGGTCAACCAAGTTTGACTCAAAATGAAAAAGAGGGAAAACTTAAAATTTTCAAAAAAATAGTTTATTATTATTTTTCCTTTCTAAGTGTGTAGTTTTGATTTAGATAAAATTGGATTCATATTATATAGATTTAAACTTTATAAATTGGGAAATATTTGTAGGAAATAAAGGGTATGTTGAGTAGTTTGAATTAGGAACTTCAAATGGTTGTTTAAGGCATGTCTAAGAAGAAAATATAGGACTATTTTATATATCGTTAGAAATCTCTCAAAGTATATTTTCTAGATCCACCCTAAGTTTTTGTTAGGTATCAGTAGAAAAGAGTTATGTTGGTTTTTGTCCAAGGTACTCCATATGCAATTGTATTTTGGTATGGGTAGTTCAAATTCATTTTATGGAAAAATGACTAATGGGTATCCACCAAATTTGGAGAGGATCTTAGTAGTGATATTATTTTACCTCCAAAGTAGTTCAATGTGGATTTTGGTAGCATTTGATACTAGATTTGATAGTTTATTAGAAAGCGGCTTTTCTCATCATTTTTGAAAGATATTTGTGAGTTTGTTAGGCACACTGATGGGATTTGATATGGTTTTCAATTGTAGAGATAAGAAAGATGTTTTGAAACAAAAATGGATATATATTCAAGTGGATAAGTGTTGATTCCATATCAGATCTAGGATTCCTTCCTTTTTCTATTTCTTTCTTTCTTCTCTCATTGTACAGGGTTAGTTCTAGACTTTGAAAAAGTTTCCATAGTTGTGATACCACCATTCTCAGCATTTATCTCTTGTATGAACATCATTAATGGAGTTATGGTGTACAATTCTGGTTTATTGTGTGTTATATGAATCTTTCCATACATCTTGAATGTACTTGTTTAAAAGGAATGAATACAGAGAGTAGAAAAATACTTAGTTCCATTCTGATTCTTGTCTGCAATATGTGTTGTTTGTAATCTTTTGGGGTTATGGGAAAAAACATAGATCTAATTACAATTCATTATGGGTTTATGTCTTGATGTTTTTTTCTTTGATTCAAAGATTCATGGAAATGCTTGATATGTCTTGGTAGATTGCAAATTTCATGGAAAGATTTGACAAGAATGAGGTTCAATTTGAATGTTGATGTCTAATTTACAAAGTGAGAATATAGATCATTAATACTTAATGTATGTTATGATTTGTGGGGGATACCCAATGGATAGGGCACTAATCAATCATAGGATCTGCTAATTTCTTGTTGTTTCATATTTGGTTTCTGTTAATGTCAATCAATTAAACAATATCCATTTCTTTTTCATGTTGTATATCTGAAAAAGATACCTACACTTAGCTTATCAATCTGATAGGTCATGTTATTATCTATTTCATGTATTTTTTATTGCATGAGTGTAGAGATTTTGGAGTTTTCATTTGCTTAATACAAATTCAAATGTATTATTTTGAAACTAGTACCATATGAATGGATCTAAAGTTTATCTACCTAGGTCTTATAGAGCCTAAAGAAGAAGGAGTTCAACCTTATAGTTGGCCCAAGTTCTAGATAAATTGTGTCCATCATAGGAGATAACTTCCCTGAGATGCAATCTTGTCTTTTCTACCTAGTAGTTGAAATTTTGTCAAATCAAAAGCCAAGAGTAGGCAATTGGGGAAAAGGTGAGGATAGAGTACTTATCAAACAAGAAGGAAGATTGGAGCATCTTCAAAGGTGAGAGAGAAGAGATCTACATGGAAAATTAGTGTCACATTCAATTCTAACACTTAGTATGCTTTCTTACCATTGCATCTATTTGTAAGCTCCTAACATGACCAACTCCATTTGGAAGCCTATTGTAAATTATGCAAGTAAGGTTTGAATAGCTAGGGCCAGAGGCACACCTAACTATCCCACCACCTTGTTGAGTAAACACAATGAAAGAAAATCAGATAGAGAACAACACCAAGGAGAGAAGGAAAGGAATACTTTATTAATTCATCAAGTTATCAACATACATGCCCAGTTGTAAGGCCTTTTGGGTTACAACCATATACCAAATAAAAATTCAAAATCCATGATCTAGCTTAAAATTTTATCTACTAGCAAAATTTTTTCTCCACTCTCTAAGTGATTCTTGACCTAAACCTAAACACCCTTATTTATACTTGCCAAAATGGCTTGCAAAAGATTTTAGATAATTACATAATAGAAAGGTCAACCTTAAAATGGTTTGCACACATCCCAAGAAAATATCCTAACATTAAATTCATGATCCAAATTAAATACATAAGTTGGATCAAACGAAGAACCAATCATAGATTAACTCAATCAAACAAGGAACCAAACATAAACAAACATCATGTTCGCTTAGCACACAAAGGAACTGATGCAAGTATCATTATAAAACCCTTCAAGAACCCCCAAACCCATCATGGAGCTCCATAAAAAATAAGATTTATTAAATATTATAGAGGAATCAATATATTTTTCTTAATACAATCATCCATCATCAAATAACAAATCAATCTTGAAAACATAGAGTTCAATTCTGCCATTCGAGATAGGCCTGCATTCAGAGATTCATAAATTTCTATCCAAATCTTAATTCTTCAATCCAACTATCCACATTATGATTCATTATGTTTACAACAACATATCAAAAACTTAGAAACATCCAATGGTATAATCCAAAGTTATGGTCTCTACACTGAGACCCATGTTCTGTGAGTCTGTTCAAGATGGTTAAAAACTAGTTTTCACTAAAATGGAAATGACTTATAAAAAACATAAAAAAAATTTACCAAATAAGTTTATTTATAAAAATTATTCATTCCTCTTTCAATAAATATAATTTTCATCCCTTGGAACAACAACTAAATATTCGTACATGTTGCTTCAACATGACTATAATTTGAAAATCTAAAAACATTGTCATCCATAAAATGCTCACAATTTTCTCAAATCTACATGAAATAAACTCAAAGCAAAAGAAATGGATGGATTATTATTTTTTCTGCTCTACCATATCAATAATAAACTATTTTTCTACTATACATTTCTATACAAAGCCCAAAAAATTAAAAAAACTAAAAGCTAATCAAAATTACAAGTTTAGAATCACTCTAAATTTTACTTAAAATGTTACTATTTACTTCCATTATGATTTGGTTTGACCTTAAAATTAATTTTATAGCTTCTTTCCCATTTTATACCTTACAAATACCACCCATGAGTTTTGGAATTCCTTTTACAACTTCAATGCAATTTTACGTCATTGCATTTTTTGCAACTCTTCACCTTCTTGAAAGCTTTTGGGACTTTTAACAAATGTGATGTCATTACTTTTCATAAACATTAAAGACATATTGAAATGACCATTTAATAAAATTTTACATGGTTCCTATCATTTCAAGGTTCATTTTACAACTTTTTACATATTTAACTAATTAGGACCTTAACTATGACAATGTGGACAACATTACATTTTTGTTCCAACTTTTCTTTTCAATTGGATTCTATTACATAGAATGACATTGAAACATATATGAATGAACATTAATCATTAAAGAATCAATTATGATATCTTTTATTTATATGATGGCTAGGTGCTCCTACCCTAGGAACTCTCAGACAACACTGGACAATTTAGTACATATAAGAACTTGGTATTGGCTATAGCTCAACAACCATTGTAGTAACTAGCATTCATTATTAACTAGAAGAATAAAAAAATATGTAGGATACCAAGAAAACCTAGGATGCTCCTACATTAGACAACCAAGGTTGAATGAAATGCTTCTCCTTAATCATGCAAGTGTCACAACCAAAGTTGAATCCAACTCAAGTTGAGAAATCCATGTAGCATTTGATCCACCTCACAATAGGTGTATCATAGTCATCCTCTAGGTCATGCTTAGAAATAATATATTCAAACTAAGGACTATTTTTCCTGCTATGAGGTGCATTTAATCTTGTCAACCCAGGGATGTATACTTGAGATGGTCACCATAGTATGTGCACTAGGTCTCTTAATGAGTCACTAAGCTTATGTTGCAAGAAAGTAAAATGCAAGAAAAAGAACTTACACTATTGCTGCAGGAAACTAACACACTTAACTCTATGAACATTGGAAATACAATAAAGGGATAACAAACATTCCAACTTGGTTCATTCACAATAACTGTTCTCACATATATTGCAGGAACATTCACAAAGTGCAATGCTATAGGAAGGAACTTATAACTTCTAATTATGAAACTAAGAATGCTTGGAAATAAATCTATTCTATCCTAATCTAATCCAGCTTCCAAGTGGACCCCCTTGGTTGGCTTCACTAAACTACTAACACAAGATAGAAGCCAAAAACTATTTCATTAGATTTCAAAAATTCATTACATAACATAGAACTGTAAAGAAAACACAACTATAAAAGTTAATAGTCTGTTCTCTTAAACTATTTCTTCTATTTGGTTAAAAAATTTAACATACTTGGGTTGATTCGAAATCAACATTTATTCCATAACAGAAAAGTAAATGACCTAGCTTTAAATCTATGAGAGAAAATAGGAGGATAACAAATGAAGGTGGGAAGAGAGAATAACAGCTAAAGGTGGGAATAATAAATTTAGAACATCTACTTGCCAAAGAATAAATGCAGAGAAGGTAATAAGTCTTCATAGCTCCTCCTTACTTGCTGCCATGTCTTATGGAACCATTGCAACTTTCATCTGTTGTGGTTGCTCCTTAGTGTTCTCTTCTCCTTGAATGTTTTTGGCACTTAACTTTTGAATTCCTCCAATAATCTTTTAGTCTTCATTAACACGTTAGTTTAAATACAAAGAAACATTTGCAAATAAACTTTTATCAAATTAAATTCAAATATAAGAACACACATTTTGATAACTATATGAAATACTGCATACTATGTATAATATTAGAAAAAGATGGCATAGTTCCTACCCATGGGTTTATCATAGGTTCGATAAACATAGGTCCACAAATATTTTGACAAAGATAAAATAAAGTATCAATGAAATATCTTAAAACTATCATAAAATACAGGCAAATTTTGCTCTCATCATCTGCCCCCTACTAAACTAATGCTTGTCCTCAAGCATTGCACTTCCTTTTCAATGACCTGAATTCTCCAATCTCTGTCCTTCCTTTTGTATTTCTCTTGAAAGTGTAGTAAAATCCTCTAGTTCTCTCCCACACTTCCCTTCTGTGATCTTCCTAAAGCTTTTTGAGTCTATCAACATTAATGTCATACAAAGGCCACAAGAGCATAGGAGGTTGCATGGTTAGAGGACACCACAACTTTGGTTTGGCCTACTTCCCTAACTCTAGATATTTTGGAACCCTATTAAGTGTTGCTTCCAAGTTAATGGGGCTATGTGGCTCTAAATTTTTAAGAGATTCAGGTAGTTTGGCCCATCTACTCCTTGCACCAGTCATAGCTTTTTGAAAAGAAAAGTAGGGCAGATTTTTGTAATCAGCATAAACTTTATTTCTAGCAACAAAGATCCTATCCTTTAATTTTGGATTCTTCTTTCCATAGGTTAATGTGAACAGATCCCTAAGAACTTCATCTAGTTTGCTACTCTATGCTCTTATAGACAAAGGTTCTAACCTTTCCTCATCCCTGTAATTATTTAGCTGCCTACCATAATTTTCTTCATTGGACATCTAGGACATGAGGGATCTTAAGTTTATATCTCCTATGTAAAGAAAGGGATTCCATTGAGTCTCTGAAGGGATAACAAAATTATGAACATATAATTCACAAAGTAAATTTTGCTACCAAGGTGGCAGAGTCTGATGTAGTCCATAAAATTCTTGTGCTGATTTGAACTCTACATTAACATTCTTAAGAGTTAACATTAATTGAAACAAAATAAATTTCTCTTTAAAAAAAAAAGCATAAACTCTTGGTGGCAGTCTACAAGCAAGGGGATGGTAAATTGAGCTCTTGCTAACTTTGCATCATGTGTGTTGGGGTAATGTTCTCCAACTGCAGGTAACCCAGTCACTTAAGCAATGCATTCCTCTATTGCAATCACCCTTAAACCCAAAACAGAGGCTTTACCCTCGTCAAATGTCCTTGTAAATTTTATGGCTACCTCCTCATCAAATACGGTTAGACTCAGAAAATACCCTAGCGATCTGCATGCATTAAACCTTCTCACAACTTCTACGTCCTAGAGTAAAACAGTGTGTTCCACTAGGTCTCTCCTTTGTAAATGTCCACCCATTCTTTTAACACTTCCTTTGTTTACTCTATTTTCTCCTTTTTGAATTCAAGCTTCAAACTATTTTGTTATTTTGCAGACTTAACTCACACTTCTTTGTTTAAACTAGGAAATTAATGACATAACAAATTGTTATGCGCAATAATATGACTTTTAATGAAGGAAAATCATGAATATGTGTGAGAATCGTCCAAAAATAGGGTTCAGATCACATAAAATTTAAACATAAGTCACATCACAACTTGACACAAAAAATCATTTAAAAATAGAGAGTACAACACCTCACTTGTGTACTTATGGAAATTAATTTTCATTAATGAAGGGAATGTGAAGATTTGAAAAAATATTTATGAGTAAATAAAAATGCCATAAAAATATTAATGAGCTTCCCTACCCCCTACTAAATTTGGACAAGTGTCCTCACTTGTTAGACCTAGTACAGGTAAGGGATTGGCATAACACCACCATCATATAAACTATACAGTATTAAATATAATTAACGAAATCTTTAGACTATAAGTGAATGAAAATTTGAAAATGTTATACCTATCATTCTAATTATTGCACATTCCAAAAAGGTGGTAGAAATGATATCATCATCAGCAACATCTATCAGCATCTCATGATGGTTATTGAAAACATGAAAAATTGATGATGTGGAAAGTGGATTGATGGAAGAGAAAGAAATGAGATGAGGTGGATGGGTGGAAGGTAGAGAGATGAGATGGAAAGAAAAAGTGAATAGAAAAGTGAACTTTATGTAAACATAAAGTCTTTATAATGAGCATGAACAAAGAAACTAATGTTGAAGGGTGGCAGTCAGAAGGTTGACACCTTCAACTGTAGGAAGACTTGTTTTGAATCTGGCTATTGAAATAATTGTGGGAACTTTGCTTTTGTTTGGGGCTATTTGTATAACTTCAATCTGTGACCATTGACTAACAGTTTGAAGGGTCCTGGATCAATGGTAGTTAGTTGAACAGCTCCATTATCAAAGACATGACTAATTTCATATGGTCCCAACCATCTTGTCTGTAGCTTTCCTGACATATCTTTAAATCTAGAATCATGTAGGAGTGCCCAGTCACCAACTTGAAATCATTTACTGATAATATGAGAATCATGCCATTGTTTCCTTTGTTTCTAAATTAGTTAAGTACGTTCCAAAGAAACTTTGCACATCTCATCCAAAGAGTTAAGATGCATAAGATGCTCTCTTTGTGCTACAAGAAGTTCAATATCCAATGCCAATGTTGTCCTTAGAGTTTTATGTTCAAATTCAATTGGAAGCATTGCTACCTTACCATATAAGAGTTCAAATGGTGTAAATCCTATAGTAGTCTTCCAGGTTGTTCTATAAGCCCAAACAACTTCTTGTAATCTATTAGTCCAATCCCTATGATGCAAATGGACTATTTTTGTTAAGATGTTCTCTAATTCATGGTTTATGACCTCTTCTTGTCCATTAGCTTGAGGGTGATAAGGACTAGATTTTTGGTGCCTAATATTATACTATTTCATCAACTCTGAGATCAAATTAGCTATGAATTGTGCACCTTGGTCAATGACTAGCTCCTTGGGTACACCATAGCGAGTAAAGATCTCTTCATACAAAAATTCAGCAACTTTTTCATCATGAGCATGCTTCATAGCCTTAACTTCAACCCATTTTGTTAGGTAATCAGTGCACACAAGAATATAGGCTTTCTCATTAGATGGAGGATCAATTGGTCCAATGAAGTCCATTCCCCATTTTCCAAATGGTGCTAATGCCATCTAAGGATTAAGAGGGGCATTTCATCTATTCTTGTTGGCCAACCCATCCTTTAACACTTGTCACATCTCCTTGTATAGTTGACTGCATCCTTGTGAAGTGTAGGCCAATAATAACTAGTTGTCAAGATTTTGAAAGCTATTCTTTTTGCTACAAAGTGTCCTCCACATGGTTCATTATGACATGCATGTAGGCTATCATATGTCTCATCTTCTCTCACACATCTTCTCATAATTTGATAAGGTCTAGTGTAAAATAAGAGATTACCTATCTAGGAGAAATGAAAACTTTTCACTACAAGCAGATTCTTTTCCTTGTAAGAAAAATGTCCTTGTATTTTATTAGCTGCAATGTAGTTAGCAATGTCTGCATACCATGGAGTTTGAACAGCAATATGAAACAAATGCTCATCCAAAAATGCATCATCTACCAAAGTAGTGTCAGTATCATCATGATGGATTCTTGATAAATAATTAGCTACAACATTGGTTTTTCTATGCTTATCAACAATAATTATATCAAATTCTTGCAACAAAAGTAACCATCATGCTAACCTACCTATTATAGCAAGTTTGTCCATGAGATATTTAATTGTTGCATGATCAGTATGAAAAAATATGGAATAGCCAGTTATGTAATGCCAAAATTTGTTGAGGACATAAACTACTACTAACAATTCTTTTTTAGTCATAGTGTAGTTCAGCTCTGGGCCATGAAGGCTCATACTGATATAATAGATTGCATTTTCAAGATTTTGGGATTTTTGTGCTAAGACTGCACCTATGACATAATTAGAGGCATCTGTATATATATGAAAAGGTAAATTTCAATCAGGGCCTTGTAAGACTAGGACTATAGTCAAAAGTTTCTTAAGCTGTAGGAACGCTTCATCACATTAGGATGTCCAACTAAATTCAACTTCTTTTGTGAGTAACTTATACAAAGGTTTAGCTATTTTTCTGAAATCTTTTATGAAACATCTGTAATATCCAACATGACCTAGAAAAGATCATACATCTTTTGACTTTGTAGGTATGGGCAATGTTTGAATTACCTCTATCTTAGCTAGATCCACTTGTATTCCTATAGTGGATATGAAATGACCAAGTACTAGACCTTCCTGCATAAGCATAAAACACTCTCATTGTCAAGTGCCACATTATGTTCTTGAAATTTGACCAAAACCTTTTCAAGATTCACCATTGCTTCCTCAAAAGTGACTCCAAATGTTGTGAAGTCATCCATGTAGATTTCCATACAATCATGTGATATATCAGCAAAGATGCTAATAAATGCTCTTTGAAATGTTGCAGGAGCATTACATAGACCAAATGGTAAAATAGAGTATGCAAAAGTACTCCATGGACATGTAAATGTGGTTTTGTCTTGATCTTCAGGAGCAATACTGATTTGATTATAACCACTATACCCATCTAGAAAAGAGAAATACTTCTTTCTAGCTAGTGTATCCAAAACTTGATCTATGAATGGTAAAGAAAATTGATCCTTTTTAGTGGCTTTGTTCAACTCTCTGTAATCTACACAAATTCTCCATTTTCCTCCCTTTTTAGGCACTATAACCAGGGGTGACACCATCTACTATTAGATATGGGATAAACAAAATGAACATCAAGTAATTTTTGCAATTTAGTTTTAACTATCTCTCTAAGGCTTCTATTTATCCTTCTCTGGCATTGATGGAGTGGTAGACAATGTTCATTGATGTATATCCTATGAGTGCATAGTGTAGGACTCAACCCTTTCATATCACTATAATCTCATGCAAAGGCCTTTTCATGCCTTTGAAGCAATTCTTTTAATTGTTCCATCTATGTGGGTGTTAACTTAGGATTAATATGGAGATTATGACCTTTAGTTAGTTCAACAGTAGTGGTGGATTCTATCATAGTAGCTTCAAAAATTGAGGTTGCTTCTAATTCACAAGGTAAAAGTGGATAAAGAATTTAAGGTTCTTTAAGCAAAGTACAATTCTTATCACACTCTTCATATGTGATTAATTCCAACACAAAACTTTTAGATACATCTTTTTCTACCACACAACTATCAGTGAGGATACTTTGAAGTATTGAATCTTCCTCTTACAATTTTAGAAAAGACTATCTATGTGTTAGTGCTTATAACTTTCCTCGAGCTCTATTATGTTTTTAGTCCAAAGTTTTTCCTATCTTGAAGTTGAACTTGAAGTTTTAGTTTACCTCAACTTCAAGTTCAGGTCTGCCTCAATCTTCATGCATCTAGTCTGATCTCTTTCCTCAAGTTGGTCTTAGTTTAAGTTGAAGTCAAAGTTGAAACCCGATCACCCAATTCTTCAACTTCAACTTCAGTGTCAATGTTGCACGTTAATGAAAGTTGTCTGCAAGTTTTAAATCTATGAACTAAATCAAGGTGGGTCCCAGCGCAACATTTTCTAGACATGTGAAGCTATGAATGAAAAGATTTAAGGTAGTACATGTTTGGTTATAGCAAGATTTGGTTGAAGGATAAAATTTTCATGTCATGATCACCTAATGCAGCGACATACGTGCAGATTTGATATAGTATTTAAAACAAAGCACACACGACATCTTTTCAAATCCATGCCGTATGAGTGGGTAATTAGTGCACTTACTTGCCAAATCTATTCCTATGATCTTCCACACAAATATTTCCCTAAATAAATTCATTTTAGCCCTTTTCTGCTCATTCCATTTTCTTCGAAGAAATTCCTAGTATTGTGGAGTAAGAAGGGCGAGTAGTGGGCTTTGTCTCTGTTAAACGGTAAGTACATCTTCATTCCCCTTTGCATTTCAAATTATGGTTGCTTTGTTTTGGGGCATTTCAAGTCATATATTGTAAAGCCTATCTTTATTAGCAGTCATGACGCTTTTTCGCCCAAAATTTCCTAAGCTAAAGAAGCCTTCTTTGCTTAGTACTCTGCCTAAAATTTTTGACACATTCATGGTAAATAAAAGTTTATCTGAGTTAATTGAACGAGTCAAGAATACTGAGTCAAGCCATATTTATCAAAGGTTAGTCGATAGTGGATTATTAGAAGCCGCTACTTTTCTCGCTGCTATCACATATCCAGAACTTATCCTTGAATGTGCAAACCATTATGACCTTGTTTCTGGATGTATCAAAAAAGCATCAGAGGAAGTGATTGTTAGAATTAATAGAACCAATGTCCATTCGGCCTTTAGAATTCCCCATAAGGAACTGTATGAGCCATGGACATTTGAAGAAGCTAAGCGCTTGTATGCTGAAAACAAAAATAGCTATGATAACAAGATAGCTCAGTCTTGGCTCTTGAAACCAGCAAAGGGAGGTTCTAAACTACCTAAGCCATTGACTATCAAACATTTTATAAAAGAAATTGCAGACATGGTTTTCAAGGAAAACAACTGACTTTACCCTCAAGTCAACAAATATTATAGATTGAAGCTCCACCTAGCAAAAATAACATGTGTGTTTTTCATCTGACAAATGATCATGAGGGAACTTCTTGTCTTGAAAATATTAGATATCAGTAGCTTGAAGTAGAAAAAGTGGCTTCCACTAATGTAATAATAGAAGAAGAATTTTTTGAGGAACCTGGCAAGTTCGTAAATTATTACCTTGAATATGAATCTGATTCTGATAGGGGTAATGACATCTTATTAACCTTAGAAGAGGCTTCATGTTTGGTCTTGACCGAGGGCAAAGAGCTGAAGCAGCTGATATTCATGATAAAAATAAATCAACCCCTACTCAGGCCAAGGAGCAAAGGCCGAAAGGGGAAGGTGAAGGTAAGTCATCACCTGTTTTAATAGCTACTCCTCAAATCTTAAAGAAAGTGGTTGCTTCTGATTCCACATTTGACATTGTTGAGTTTTGTAAGACATCAAGGATACAAATCTCTCCTGCAAAATATTTGAGGATGAACCCCAGTGAACTTAACAAGTTGATTAAGTATGTTAATTAGTCACCTCCTGAAAAAGCGGCCAAATAGATCAATGAGGTCAAAGTCTCAGATGGAAACAAAATAGTTTCTCATCAGAAGAAAGAATTTTCAAAGGGCAAGAAGTCAGAAACACAAAAATTTCATAATTAGGAAGAGGTAATTCAACCAGACCCAATCAGTCCTGAACCCTCTTATAATCACAAGCCTGATCCATTCTATGTCTCCCTCTTCTTACATAGCTTTAAGCTCAATAACTGCATCATAGATTCAGGGGCTTCAGATAATAGAATGCCAGCAGCAGTAGAAAAAGCTTTGGATCTTCCTTTAACCAAAACATTTGGCAAATGTTACTCCATGGATTCAAAACAAGTACCCTTGGTGGGTCAGATAAAAGATGCCCAAGTATCACTAGCAGCTTACCCTGAGAAAAGAATTAAGCTCACCATCTTGGTAGCGGATATCCCCACAAGCTATGGCATGCTTCTTAGTTGAACTTTCTATTGAGATCTAGGAGGGGAAGTTAAGATGGATTGGTCTCAAGCTGTGATACCTATTGGGAAGGAGAAAGTAACTTTATTACTTGAAACAAAATCCAAGTACACAGTCTTTCCATCTGACGATCCTAAATCTCAAATTCTTTATCAAGAAACTGATTTTGCTAACTATTTGATTCTGTTTGAAGATGAAAAAATAGGTGAGAAATTGTTAGAAGGTGATATGCTATGACCCTCGAGTTTGATGGGAGCTATTGTTCAAATGGATCTGGAGCCAGAGTAGTTCTCATATCACCTAATGATTGGAAATTCCTCTTTTCTTATAAGCTCACCTTTGAAAATACCAACAATATAGCTAAATATGAGGCCTTACTTCTAGGCATAGAGGAAGCCAAAAGAAGGAACATTAAGCTATTAAAAGCAAGAGGAGATGCTGAATTAATAGTGAACCAAGTTAAAGGTATGTTTTCAGTTAAAAACCAAAGACTAAAGCATTACAAGAGCCGAGTATGGGATGAAATAGAAGGTTTTGATGCATTTACAATTGAAGCAATTCCTCAAGAGCTGAATGACAAAGTAGACTCATTAGTAGTATCAGCTTCTTTGCTAATTCCTCATCCTAATTTCATAAATAAGAAGTATTCAGTTGAAATAATTCACAGACTGAGTGTCCCTGATAATAATAATTCTTGGCAAGTATTTAAAGATGATGCTCATATTAATGCTTTCTTGCAAAATGTAGAGAAATTCTCCATGAACTACTTTGAAGGCTCAAATGTGGAATGTAGGGAATTTTGTCTTGACTTGCCTGATGAGAATGATGTATTGCAATTAAAAGGAAATGGGATACCTTAAGGCCTGGTTGAGCTTGAGAAACTTTTTGATAGGTGAGATACTTTCTTAGCTCAAGATGTAACACCTAAAGAGAGTCTGAATGCTGATTACGAAAAAGTGAATCTAGGAGATAAACATAATCCCAAAATTATCAATTTGGGAACCTGTGATGAAGGAGAGAAAGTTAGATTCACTAAGCTCCTGTCAGAATATGTTGATGTTTTTGCTTGGTCTTATGATGATTTAAAGACTTTAAAAAATGGTAAACTCAAACACCACATTACTCTGAAACCAGGAACTTCCCCTTTTAGACAAAAATTGAGGACATATAATCCAAAAGTTTCTAATGCAATTTTTTAGGGAAATAGAGAAGATGTTAAAAGCTTGCATTATTTTTCCGATTCATCATTCCACGTGGGTGGCAAACATAGTGCCAGTGAGGAAAAAGAATGAAGAGATAAGGATTTGTGTTGATTTTAGAAACCTTAATCAAGAAAGTTTGAAAGATAATTTCACTTTGCCGATAATGGATCAAGTCCTTCAAACAGTTGCTGGTTCAGAAATGATGTCTTTTCTAGATAGTTTCTCAGGGTATAATCAAATAGAAGTTGCTGAAGATGATCAACACAAAATGGAATTTACAACACCATGGGGAACCTTTTCCTACAAAAGAATGCTTTTTGGCTTAATAAATGGTAGTGCCACCTTTCAGCGAACCATGAATTCAACCTTCGATAACTTATTGGACAGATGCATCACAGTGTACCTTAATGACTTGACAGTGTTTTCAAGAAGATGGAAGAAACACCTAAAAGATTTGAGAAAGGTACTTCAAAAGTGTAGAGATCACGAAATATCATTGAATCCCAAGAAATTAATTTTTGCTATGATAGAGGGAAAGCTACTTGGACACATGGTCTCAAAAGAAGGTATCAAAATCAATCCAGAAAGAGTGAAGGCTATCCAACAGTTATGTCTTCCTGTCAATCGAAATAGTGTTAAATCCTTCTTTGGACAAATCAATTTCTTGAGAAAATTTGTACTTGATTTTGCAGAAACCGGTAAACCTATGGCCAAATTACTCAGTGAGAAATAGAGTTTCAAATGGGATGAGCCAGCGTCAAAAGCATTCAAAGAGGTAAAAGAAGCTATTGCTAAAGCCCCTACCCTTTTTCACCTTGATTTTAAACAAGATTTTATAATGTATTGTTATGCGTCTGAGCATACCATGTTAGGAATACTACTCCAAAAGAATGACAAAGGGGAAGAAATGCCTATCTCTTTTATGAGTGTACCTCTAAAGAAACATGAGCTTAATTACTCTCTATCTGAAAAGCAAGCTTTCACTATTGTAAATGTAGGAAAATATTTTAGATACTATATTCTACATTCTCATTCCATAGTTTATGTGCCATCCATCACGGTCAAGAGCATTCTCACACAGTAGGATGTAGTAGTCAACAATAGGGCCACATGGGTCACAAAGGTCCAAGAATTTGATTTGGATATCTGACCAACAAAATTGATTTGAGGACAGAGTTTGTGAAAACTTATTATAGAAGGTGAAAAAGAGGAGTCAAATCCCACTTGCTTGTTTGTAAGTCTCCAGGATGAATGGTATTCAGATATTGCTTATTTCCTTACATACGGAAGATGTCCTGATCACCTGAAAGGAAAGGACCAGCGAACTCTCCAACTTAGAGCAGCTAAGTTTGTTATAATTGATGATATTTTATATAAAAGGAGTTTAGATGGCATGTTTTTGAGATGTTTTGATACTAACCAACAAGGTAAGTTATTGGAGACCTTCCATGATGGAGCCTATGGAGGTCATTTTTCATCAACAGTAACAGCATTCAAGATCCTACGAAGTGGGTACTATTAGCCAAGTATGTTTAAGGCCAACTACCATTGGGTTAGGAACTGTGAAAAATGTCAACTGTTTATCGAGAAACCACAATTGGCTGCTCTACCCCTAAAACCAGTGATCATAGAAGAACCATTTCAACAGTGGGGATTGGATTTTATAGGGCCTATTAATCCTAGTTCAAGTGTTGGACATACACACATTCTAACTGCTACTGATTATTTTACCAAATGGGTAGAGGCAATTTCGATTAAAGCGACAACTTCACAGGTGGTGTGCAATTTTTTGACAGAAAATATTCTGACTCATTTCGATACTCCCAGTAAAATAGTGACAGATAATGCACAAAATTTTTCATCCACAGAAATTCAATTGTATTGTTATGATCATGGTATCCATTTTTTTCATTCTTTGAATTACTTCCCTCAAGGTAATGGACAGGCTGAGTCCACAAACAAAAACTTGGTTAACATTATGAAAAAATTGGTGGATGAAAAGGGAAAAGATTGGCACAATAAGTTATATGAAGCAGTTTTGGCTAATAGGTCTTCTCCCAAAAGAGCCATAGGTATGAAACTGTTTGAATTGGTGTACGGAGTTGAAGCACAATTGTCCTTGCCTTTAGAACTAGCCACATTGAATTTATAGAAAGCGATTGAAGACAAAATATTCTAGTCCTCCATTGAGAAGAAAATACTATATCTCCAAAAAATAGAAGAGGAAAGAAGAGAGCTAGTGGATCACATCACAAATCATTAGGCAAGAGTTAAAAGGATTTTTGATCAAAAAGTGAGACCATGCAAATCCATGAAAGGAGACCAAGTGCTATTATGGGACAAAAGAAGGGAACCTAAAGGACCTCATTCTAAGTTTGAAAGTTTGTGGAAAAGTCCATTTGTAATATCTAAAGAACTAGGTTCAAATGCTTTCAAGCTGCAGTATCCTAATGGAGATTAACTCCCACTATCCTACAATGGGTCCATTTTCATGTCTCATTGTAAATACCATCTTTTTCTATTTTTCCTTTCTTATTCTATTATTTCATTTTGTGTTGTCATCTTTTGAGTTGATCTGCAAAGCCTAAGATCCTAGATTCATACCTGATCCTTTCAGTCTCATTCCCCAATAGGAGCCAATTGTTAGTGCTTATAGCTTTCCTCAAGCTCTATTATGTTTTTAGTCCAGATTTTTTCCTATCTCGAAGTTGAACTTGAAGTTTTAGTTTACCTCAACTTCAAGTTCAGGTCTGCCTCAGTCTTCATGCATCTAGTCCGATCTCTTTCCTCGTGTTGGTCTTAGTTTAAGTTGAAGTCAAAGTTGAAACCCAGTCACCCATTCTTCAACTTCAACTTCAGTGTCAATGTTGCACGCTAATGAAAGTTTTCTTCAAGTTTTAAATCTTTGAACTAAATCAAGGTGGGTCCCAGCACAACATTTCCTAGACATGCGAAGTTATGAATGAAAAGATTTAAGGTAGTACGTGTTTGGTTACTACAAGATTTGGTTGAAGGATAAAATTGTCATGTCATGATCACCTAATGCAGCAGCATACGTGCGGATTTGATATAGTATTTAAAAAAAAGCACATGTGACATATTTTCAAATCCATGCCGCATGAGTGGGTAATTAGTGCACTTACTTGCCAAATCTATTCTTGCGATCTTCCGCACAAATCTTTCCCTAAATACATTCATTTTAGCCCTTTTCTACTCATTCCATTTTCTTCAAAGAAATTATCAGTATTATCGGGTAAGAAGGGTGAGTAGCAGGCTTTGTCTCTATTAAATGGTAAGTACATCTTCAGCCCACTTTGCATTTCAAATTGTGGTTGCTTTATTTTGGGGCATTTCAAGTCATATATTGTAAAGCCTGTCTTTACTAGCAGTCATGACGCTTTTCCACCCAAAATTGCCTAAGCTTGAGAAGCCTTCTTTGCTCAGTTCTCTGCTTGAAATTTCTGACACATTCATGGTAAATAAAAGTTTATCTAAGTTAATTGAACAAGCCAAGAATACCCAGTCAAGCCCCATTTATCAGAGGTTAGTCGATAGTGGATTATTAGAAGTCGTCACTTTTCCCACTGCTATCACATATCCAGAACTTATCCTTGAATGTGCAAACCATTATGACCCTGTTTCTAGATGTATCAAAAAAGCCTCAGAGGAAGTGATTGTTAGAATCAATAGAACCAATGTCCATTCGGCCTTTAGGATTCCCCATAAGGAACCTTATGAGCCATGGACATTTGAAGAAGTTGAGCACCTGTATGCTGAAAAAAAAATAGCTATGATGACAAGATAGCTCAGTCTTGGCTCTTGAAACCAACAGAGGGAGGTTCTAGACTACCTAAGCCATTAACTATCAAACATTTTATAAAAGAAATTACAGACATGGTTCTTCTGTTGAATAGGATCAAATGAAATGAGCATGCATTCCATTGGGAATCTTGGATGTACTTTTTCATATAGAAGATTGTTGAAGGGGTTAAATTCATTGATTGGTCTGATCTTATGGCAGAAAACCTGCATAGGGGTTTAATGGTTGTTAACAACAGTGGCCCATTTTTCTTGTCTTCTTATCTAATTTACATCCTAGCTGCATCAAAAGAATGAGACTATCTTCCACATGCACCTTGAGTTAATGACATACCCATTTACCAATATTACGGCGATCTTCAAGAAGCCATAGTATGCAAAGAGTTCAAGAGGGTCAATGATGTCTTTCTAGGGAAATTGGTATTTGAACTCTGAGGACGGGAGAATGATAGGATGACAGAAGAAGCTATGCATGTTGTGCAAATCTATGGTTGCTATTACATTCAATTTCCTAGATTTACATATATCAGAGTGGGTGGTTTTTCTAATGAACCTTTAAAGCTACCACATTATTGTTCAAATTCTATAGTGTTATTGAAGATGTGTAGGTAATTTGTTTCAGTGATTGAGTCCTTTTAGATTTTAAAAAGATCATCTTCGGCATTCTTCTCAATTGAGATTGGACACTATAGATGTCCTAGTCTGAAAGAAGCCATATTGTTAGCAAAATCATTAACCCACTTATGCTTGGAACCTTTCATTTCTCGGTTAGATTTTGACTACACCGTCTTTATTAGAAACCATGTTAAGAATGTGGTATCCCTGGTCCATTCTCCACAATTAGAGGATTTTTGGGCAAACTGCCTTAATGAACTTGAGGTAAGGAAAAGACTGTGGTCTCGCTTAACCATTAAACAAATTACTATGTTTAATGTGGAGTTGGATACTTATGGGATAAAAGATGATGATTTTGAAGAAGTGCTGGATCAGTTTTACATCGACCAGATTGAATGCATGCCCATTCCCAAAATTGATTGGGAAAAGAAGGAAGAAAATGATGTCTATTCCCGTACCAAGGATGTAATAGTTAGAACTACCAAGTGGATAAAGTTAAAGGCCATGGCTACTCTAGATCTTTCTAGGAAATTTTCAAAAAGAAAAGATAAAAGGACTACTAGGAAGCAAACTAATCAAGGTGTTCTTGATTCTATTGCAGGTCAAGCTGAAGTTGAAGTTGAAGCAATTCCTGAAACACTTCAACTTCAACTTCAAGAAGAAAATCCAAAAGGAAGGAGAATAACCCGCTCAAGCATGAAGAAGGCATTGGCCATCAAAATCAATAACACCATAACCGTAGACTTGGAGACAACAGAAGACTTACCTATGGTAGATAATGTACCTGAATCCCAAAATTTGCAAATGGCTATCGAGAAACTAGAAAGTAATCTCTCCTTAGTTAAATGTTCCCCTGCTACTATGAAAGATCAAGCTACACCTAAATTGCTGGAGACATCAATGGAGAAGAAAAGGAGCATAGTCCCATATCTATGCCTATTGACGATCTGGTCAGTAAGTGCCTTGGTAAGGCACTTAAAGTAAAAAAAGCAAGGACCGAAGCAAGAATCAATTTTGAAAAAATTTTAGCTTGATGGATAGTAGAAATATCTATACCACTAGATAGAAGCTCTTGTGATTTCGTAGTGCCTCAAGACTTCCAAATAACAAAGGTTGATTTGGGAAAAGTGAACCGCGAAGTAGATATGGAATTCTTTGAAGTTTCTAATAAAAAGATCGCGCATAGGGTATGGAAAGATGGGAAAGATAAGCAAGAAATGAAGGAAACAATAAAAAATATGGTGCAGTACATTAATGCTATCTTGCACTGTAAAGCAAAGCCAATCCATGAGATGTCAGCCCTTATCGATGTATCCTCTGCGAGCAATCAAAAATCATTGGAGAATCTGCATAAGTGCAAAGTAGTAGCTAAAGTAGTAGGTGAATGGGTTCAGGATGTACTACATGATACCATGAAGCATATAAGTCACTTAGATCATGCTTCAAAGGAGATATCAAACATTACCAAAAAGGTGGAATCAAGTAATGAAGGATATGAAAAAGAAAAGAACAACTGGGCAAAACTGGTGATGTGGTTGGAAGACGTGCAAGAACTTGGCCTACAGAATTCCAAGCTAAATGTCTTGTAGCTGGTCTAGATGAAAAGGCCCTATACATCATCAAAGATTACATTGAATGGAGAAATGAGGCACTCACACAAGGAGTAACTAAAATTAAAGAAATATTGCAAGAGCTTAGGGTCATACACCAGATCATTTAAAATGATCTTAAGTGGTTTGCCAAACACTTCATGGAAAAAGAAGTTGACTCCATTTCCCAATTAGATGAAATAATCAAAGAGGTTTAGAAGAAGTTTCAAGAGTGGCAAGACAAGAAGGCACCAGCTAAGCATGACTTTTCCAACGTGGCGCATACAGAGGCTATGTTAATCATTAATTTGAAACATTTGGAAATGCATGAGGAAAAGGTGGCCGAATTGAAGAAGATGAAAGAAATATGGAAGCAAAGGTTTTCCTACATCAGATTGCCACATCAATCTATTATCTCGACCTTTTCAACTACCTAAGAAATGTGGAAGACGATGAAAGGAGTGGCAACAGGGGATAGCGCTATCTGATGAAGACAGGCAGTTACACTTAATCGCTTAGTTTCTTTTTCTTTTCAGTTTCATGTTTCTTGCATTTCAGTTATCAGTTACTTTGGAAAAAGACAATCAACTCCTAGTGGTATAATTTTTGGCAATGGTCTAGTCCCATGCCTATATATATGTAATAATTAGTATGTAGAAGGGGTTAGAATTCTCCAGCAGATTGATAGACAAAACTATTTTTGTTTATGATTTGCATGTTAGAAGTAAAATTTCAGAATTTCTATAGATAAGATGAAACTCTATAGTTTGATTTATGGTTAAAATCTTTGTGAGTGGATACTATTATCTACCTATTTAAATCAGTGTTTCTGAAGATACTTTTTAAGCTTTTAGCTATATCTGTTACTTATTTTGAAATTGCCAATTCATACTTGGATGTTGTGAGAAATTAGTTTTATCAATTTTCCTACTCGATAGTTTTAATTTTCAAATATGTGGATCATCTTGATAATTAAAATCGAGTGGTTCTTTTCAATTAAATTTTATTTTTTATTGATGAGATAAAATAAGTTGATTCAACATTTTGAGCGAATTGTTTTCCTGAAAGGTCTTTCTGTTGAGTTATAGATCAAAAATCTCATTGCAATAAAGGTAATTGCACCTATTTTTAGTGAAGAAATATCAATTAGAGAGTTCCTCAATCACTTCAATAGGAATTCATTTGTTAGTTTACATATTTTTCTCTATTTTTTACATATGAATACATGTGGGAAAAATTGTTTACTAACACTATGCAACATCATGAGTTGTGCTATAGAGTTTAACTCTTCTTCTTCATCTCCTAAATCTGGCCAAACAAATGTGCTCAAATATGGTAATGGTTGGGCTGGAGGATATAAATCAAATTTCTTTGTTGCTTGGCCATTTGATATAGTCATATTCCCTGATCTGCAACTTATGTTTACATTGGCTATGGCTAACCATGGTCTACCTAAGCTGATAGGGTAACCAGATAGATTAACTTTGGGGGATAAAATCATGAAGTCTGCATGGTATTCTAGAGAATCTAAGGTTACAACTATGTTTTCTATCATCCCATCAGGGGTAATAGTAGAACTATTTGCAAGTTGTATAATTGTTGGTGTAGCCCTTAGTCCTTCTATTTGTAACTTCTTCATGGTATCTTTTGCCATAACATTTATAGCAGCTCCAAGATCTATTAAATCATTTTTAAAAAACTGACCATTTATACTAACATTCACTACTGGACTTCCTAGATTAGAATATTTTGGTGTAATCAATTTCACTAGCATGATATCAACCAATTGTCCCACAACATGAACTGTGGTGGGATCCTTTTTCTTCCTTCCAGGCTTCTTTAAGCAAGCTTCTCTAATAGCTTTTCCATAAACTAGAACATCCTTAATGGCTTGAAATAGAGGTATTTGGACATGCATGTTTTTCAACTGATCAACAATATTAAAAGGTTGTTCCTCTGTTTGTTCGTGTTTCTTTTGTATCAGCTTTTCTAGAAAAGGGGGTTCTACTGCTGGTTGAGTTGGGGTTGTCATAGTAACATTGGTTGGGTCAACAATTTCAGAAACTAAGGGTTCTGATGCTACATGAGAATCTAGTATTTTAGTTATAAGAGGCAATTTAGGCACTGGTAAAGTTATACCAGATCTCAGATGTATCTCAACAACATTCAGGGTGTAAGAAGGATACTATTGAGCATCAACACTATACATGGGCTGCTACGGTTATTAGCTATTTGATTTTGGCTAAGGTTGTGGTTGTAATTGTGTTTGCTTTTGAGGTCCAGGGATTGCAAGCGGTGGAATTAATGCAGGTTGTTGAACTGGAGGTGGTAATTGTGGAGCACCAGTATTTTGGTTAGGCCATTGTTGAGATCCCCTCCATTGGTTTGTAGATTTCTAATTTCCTTGGGGTGGTTGTCATTGGTTCTACTAGTTGTGTCAGTAGTTTTGTTGGTTTTTCCATTAGTTACTCTGTTGGTTAGGCCAAGGTGGTTGGGAATTCTGAGGCCATTAGGATTGTTGTTGATTGTTTTGCCTAGCATTGTTCCAATTGGGTTAATTTTGTGGAGGACCTTGGGGATTATGGTTTTTCCATTGATTACCATATGAATTTGAATTTTGCAAGGGGTCCTGAGGCATACCTTGACATTGGGCCCATGTTCGACATTGAGCAACAAAGAATACTTACTCATCATCTCCATCTATCTTGACATACTTAGTTGGAAGATGATGGTTCTCCATGCTTGTGAACAATTTACATTGGAAATCCTTCTTTTTCTTCTAGCAATGAGGGTAGTATTTAGCTAGTTGTAACTCAATTTTGGCTTGTTTCTTCTTTGCAGTCATTGTGTCCAGATGTGTAGCAACATCATTGATGATATCTTTTTTGAAATCTAACAATAGGTTAGATATCTCAAACTTCAAAATGCCTTGAGTAATTCCTTTGGTGACTATGGAATGAGGTCCTCAGCCTTTCTTCATGGTTGACCTTGAATATTTTTGACAAATCTTCTTGAGATCATCCCAAGAAGCTTGATATACATCACCACCAACCATCAAGTCCAATTCTTCTAAAAAATCATCATTCACACTTGTCAAAAAAACCAACTTTTCTGAATCTTTAGACAATGTGTGTTGAGGGTTGTTTTGCAGTGTATATGAGAAATGTGAAACATAATCTTCCAGTGTGTCTTCCTCCTTCTATGATATCCTAAAGATATCATCCCCTCTTGAACCAAATGCTTTGCAATATTCTTTATATTTATCCAAAAACAAAGCTTGCATCTGATCCCAACTTCCTACTGCATTGGTTCCTAAGCCCATGAACCAGTGTAGAGCTGATTCTTTCAATGTTGCTAGAAACAATTTAATCTTATAGGCATCAGTGTTGTACTCAAAACTATGACAAAGGATATCAAATTCAAACAAGAAAGTATCATGGTCTTCAGTTGCAAGGCCATAGAACTTTGGAAGAGTAGTGGGTGGTATGTTCTTAAAATTAGCATTGGTTACAAGAATTGGAAGAGGAAATGGAAAATTAGGTTGCGCCATGATTGGAGGTATCAGATTATGAGGTTGCTACTAAAAAGGGACATTGGGTACTGGATGATTAACAACTGGTGGATTCAGAGTAGTGTTATCAAGAAAACTAGCCAAGACTTCAATGAAGGGTTGAAGAATGCTTATCTCTATTGGTTCAACTCTTGATGGTGATGCTATGGGAAAAATGGTGCTTGCATCTTCAAAATGTAACTCAACTTCTTCTTCTTCAATTTCTTCATTCAAATTAGTAGACTCCTGTGGAAGAAATCTGCCTTTTTCATCTCATCATGTTCCTCTTTGATGCATGCAATTAAACTTTTCACACTAATAAAAGAAACTTCAAACTAGAGATTTCTGAAAAAAACTTTATCTAAGAACTATGACTCAAAAATGCTCCTAGCTTGACACCATCCTCGGCAACAATGCCAAAAATGATCTGCCTCACAATAGGTGTATCATAGTCATGCTCTAGGTCATGCTTATGAATAATATATTCAAACTAAGGACTATTTTTCTTTCTATGAGGTGCATTTAATCTTATCAACCCAAAGACGTATACTTGAAATGGTCAGCATAGTATGTGCACTAGGTCTCTTAATGAGTCACTAAGCTTATACTGCAGGAAAGTAAAATGCAAGAAAAAGAACTTACACTATTGCTGGAGGAAACTAACACACTTAACTCTATGAGCACTAGAAATACAATAAAGGGATAACAAACATTCCAACTTGGTTCATCCACAATAACTGTTCTCACATATGTTGTAGGAATATTCACAAAGTGTGATGCTATAGGAAGGAACTTACAACTTCTAATTATGAAACTAAGAATGCTTGGAAATAAATCTATTCTATCCTAATGTAATCCACTTTCCAAGTTGTCCTCCTTGGTCGGCTTCACTAAACTACTAACACAAGATAGAAGCCAAAAAAAAAATTCATTAGATTTTAGAAATTTATTACATAACATAGAACTGTAAAGAAAACACAACTATAAAAGTTAATAGTTTATTCTCTTAAACTATTTCTTCTAACTAGTTCAAAAACTTAACACACTTGCATCGATATATATATATATATATATATATATATATATATATATATATTGGAAATCAACATTTATTCCATAACAGAAAAGTAAATGACCTAGCTTTAAATCTGCAAGAGAGAAAATAGGAGGATAACAATTGAAAGTGTGAAGAGAGAATAATGGCCAAAGGTGGGAATAATAAAGTCTAAACATCCGCTCGCCAAAGAATAAATGCAGAGAAGGTAATAACTCTTCATAGCTCCTCCTTACTCACTGCCATGTCTTTTGGTACCATTGCGACTTTCATCTTCCATGGCTGCTCCTTAGCATTCTCTTCTCCTTGAATGTTGTTGGCACTTAACTTTTGAATTCCTTCAATCATCTTTCAATCTTCATTAATAGGTTAGTTTCAATACAAAGACACATTTGCAAATAAACATTTATCAAAATAAATTCAAATATAAGAATGCACATTTTGATAACTATATGAAATACTGCATACTATATATAATATTAGTGAAAGATGGCATAGTTCCTACCCATAGGTTTATCATAGGTTCGGTAAACATAGGTCCACAAATGTTTTGAAAAAGATAAAATAGAGTATCAAGGAAATATCTTAAAACTATCATAAAATAAGGAAAATTTTGGTCTCATCAACATCTTCAACTGGTATGTTCTTCCACTTCAAAAAATATTCTAGTAATATTTTCCTCTTGTTCTTTTACCAACTCTCTGATCCAATATCTATTCAACCTCTTCAATATGCTTCTTAGGATGATAATCTAGGACAACAACTTCATCATCTAACTCATGATACTTATGCAAACTAGAAACATTAAAAATAGGAGATATATCCATGTCATTAGGTAACTCAACTTCATAAGCATTTTCACTATCAAAGTTCCTCAAGATCTTACAAGGTCCAAACTTCTTCATTTTTAGCTTACTATATGTTCCAACAAGAAATCTTCCTGATGGGGACACAACCCAACAACCAGAATAGACACAATAGAAAGGGGAAATTATTTTAACTGAGAAAATAAGCTGGTACAAATAGTGCAGAGAAAATAAACTCAAAACATGCCCTGCGGGCTTACAATAGCATAAATCTGGAGAATATTTCTCCTTTTAGCACCTCCTCTCAAGCTCCAATCCGAACTGAACTTTTACAATGCCAAAAATCTCCTTAAATAGACCCCGAAGGGTTAAGGACTAGGAGTACATTCTAGAAAGTGCTAGTAGGCATCCACCGACAAAATAGAAGGTTCCGGAAGCTGCGTTAGAAGTCGGTGCAATTCTAGAAGAATCCAAAAATGGTAGCCGAACTTCCGGGAGGCATAACTTTTGAACCGTAACTCCGATTGACGAACAGTTTACATTTTCGGAAAGCTCTCGAAGCGCTCTATAGCTGTATGGACAAGCTTTGCTCGTCCCCCATTTTTTGACCCTTTTTGAGGTCATTTAATGCCCCAAACCTGACTTCGAAGCATTCTTAGGGGGTCTCCAAAACCCGAAAAACTGCAATAACTTTCAAACCGTGGGGCCTTTTGACCTGATTCTTTTTATGGAATGCTCTAAATCTCGATTACATTCATCTGGCCAAGTCACACCTTCTAGGTCACCAAAATGATGGTCAAATTGCATGCTCCTATTTTTTCGGGATTTTAAATGCACTGATAGTTGAACTATGAGAGTTGGAACCTTTATTTGAGCCAAATGGGTATCCAAAAATGCAAAGACATAAAATAGAAACTAAGTCTAAGTACATTTTTTTTGGGTGACACAGGATTGCCCTTATACCTCTGGATGCTCCTGCATCAGACACCCAGGGTAGATTGAAAAGTGACCCTGTCACTTTATGGATGGTAGAGGAAATCCCAAATGGGAAACCTCAGCTGCTGAAATCCAAGTTGAGTCTTCGATCGGTCGTCCTTTCCATTTGACCAAATACTCTTCATACTACCTATTTCTGGTACTCCTACCCACATGATGATCTAGAATGTCTTCTATCTCCTCCTTCTTAGAAGCAGGAATTGGACATGGCTCTAAAACCAGCTCCTCATCAGTACCATCATCATGATACTCTATCAAATCTGCAATGTTGAAAATGGGAGAAATGTGAATACCATCTAGCAGCTCAACCTCATATGCATTTCCTGAGTTATATTTCTTCAAAATTTTGCAGGGACCAAATTTCTTCATTTTCAGCTTGTTGTAAGTACCAACTGGAAATCTTTCTTTTCGTAAGTGCACCATGACTAGATCCCCTACTTGGAATTCCTTATGTCTTCTCCTTGCATCAGCCCTAGCTTTATACTCTTGATTCATCTTGATAATGTGTGCTTGAACCTCCTCATGTAGATGTTTGATGTGTTCAGCAAATTCCTCAGCTTTAGCACTTGTTCTCTCCCCTTGTTCTATCTTCCTCAATTCTGGTGCAGTCCTTGGGCTATTCCCATATATAATTTGAAATGGTGATTTTCCAGTACTCCTATTTACAGAGTTATTATAAGCAAACTCTGCCTGTGGTAGAATCAAATCCCATCCCTTGGGCTTATCCCCAACTAAACATCTCAGCAAATTGCCCAAACTTCTATTTACCACTTCTGTTTGGCCATCAATCTGTGGGTGATGCGTGGAACTGAATTTCAAGTCTGTTCTCAACTTCTTCCACAATGTCCTCCAGAAATACCCCACAAATTTTGTATCTCGGTCAGAAACTATACTTCTTGGAAGACCATGTAGTCTTACCACCTCTTTGAAAAACAAGTCTGCAATATGGACAGCATCATGAGTTTTGTGGCATGGAATGAAATGTGCCATTTTGGAGAACCTATCAACCACCACGAATACTGAGTCATTACCCCTTTGTGTCCTTGGAAATCCAAGAACAAAATCCATACTTATGTCCTCCCATGGCCTTGATGGAACAGGCAATGGCTGATATAGGCCAGTATTTTGACTAAACCCCTTGGCCACTTGACAAACCTGGCAACTCTGTACAAACTTCTCACATCCTGTGTAATTTGAGGCCAAAAATAATGTTCTCTAAGAATGGCAATGGTCTTATCCCGACCAAAATGTCCTGCCATCCCTCCACTGTGTTTCTCCTTAATCAGATTTTCCCTCATGGAACTCCTTGGAAGGCACAATTGACTACCTTTGAACAACATGCCATCCTGAATCAAATAGTCTAACCACTTGGTTCTATCTACAGCAACAGGTTCTTTACAAGCTTTCCATGCTTCAGCAAAATCAGGATCCTCAGGGTACAAATTCTTGAGTTCATCAAACCCAACTACTTCAACCTGCATTGTTGTAAGCAACAATTGTCTCCTACTTAATGCATCTGCAACCCTGTTAGATTTTCCACTTCTATGCTTTAACACAAATGTATAACTCTGCAAGAATTCTACCCACTTCATATGCCTCTGATTCAATTTTCCTTGGCTATTTAGGTACTGTAATGCCTGATGATCAGTATACAAAACAAATTCCTTTGGCAATAAATAATGCCTCCATTTCTTTAAGGCCTGAACTATTGCATAGAACTCTTGATCATAAACAGAATACTTCTTCTTTGCATCATTCAATTTTTCACTAAAATATGCAATAGGCTTACCTTCTTGGCTTAATACAGCCCCAATGGCGCTACCGCTAGCATCACAATCCACCTGGAATACTTTTCTAAAATCTGGAAGTGCCAACACAGGCTGTTCAGTCACCTTCTTCTTTAGCAATTCAAAACTTCTCGCGGCTGCTGCAATCCATTTGAACTCTTTTCTATCCCCTCTTATTGTATCAGTTAGAGGTGCACATATGCCACTGAAATTCTTAATAAACTTTCTGTAAAAACTAACCAGACCATGAAATGATCTTACCTCAGTAGCAGACCTTGGAGTAGGCCATTCCAAGATGGCTTTTACCTTCTCTGGATCCATTTTGAGACCTTCAGGTGATATAACAAATCCCAAATAGACTAACTCCCTTTTTGCAAAGACACACTTCTTTAGATTAATTAACAGTTTCTCTTCCCTTAGCCTTTCAAGGACACTACGAATATGCAGTAAATGTTCTTCCAAAGTCTTGCTGAAAATTAAAATATCATCCAAATAGACAATAACAAATTTTCCCAAGAACTTCTTCAGTACCTCATTCATGAGCCGCATAAAGGTGCTTGGGGCGTTCGTCAATCCAAAGGGCATGACTAACCACTCATAAAGACCCTCCTTGGTCTTGAAGGCTGTTTTCCACTCATCTCCTTCTCGAATCCGTATCTGATGATAGCCACTCTTCATATCTATCTTTGTGAAGTACTCAGCTCCACTCAAGCAGTCCATAAGATCATCCATCCTTGGCAAAGGAAATCGGTACTTGATGGTTATCCTATTTATAGCTCGGGAATCTATACACATCCTCCACTCTCCATCCTTTTTTGGTGTGAGTACTGCAGGTACTGCACATGGACTCAGGCTCTCTCGAATCAAGCCCTTCCTCAACAGCTCCTGAACCTGTCTATTTAGCTCCTCTGTTTCAGTAGGAGTCATCCTGTGAGCAGCCTTGTTAGGCAAACTAGCTTCTAGAATCAGATCTATTTGATGACTGATTTGCCTTACTGGTGGCAATCCATCTGGAACATTATCAGAGATAATATCTCCAAATTCTCCTAGTAAATCTGAAACTTCAAATGGTATTTCACTACTACCTTCTTTATCTTTTCTAGGAATCAAAGCATAGCACATGCGCTGATGTTTCATGCCATCTAAAAACTTCCTTCCATCAACAAGACAAATCCTAGCACTGCTACATACCTTTTCACCTTCCTTTTTCATGGGCTTCAATTTGTGGCGAACTCCATCCTTTGTCAGAGAGTATGTGTTTGCATGTCCATCATGTATTGCATGTCTATCAAAATGCCATGGTCTACCCAACAATAGATGGCAAACATCCATCGAAATAACATCACAAAGAACTTCATCATGGTAACTCCCAATTTTGAATTTTACTAAACATTGTTCACTTACCAGGACCTTATGATCATCTTTTACCCAAGAAATCCAATAGGGCTGGGGATGTTTCTCCCTCTTGAGCTTTCGCTTAGAGACCATCTCTTCGGATACCAAGTTATCAGTGCTACCACCATCAATGATCACATCACAACATTTATCCTCACACTTGCATCTGGTACGGAACAAGCTCCTCCATTTTCCTGGTTCATTTTCACCACTTAGTAGGACTCTTTCATTTACCAAGGTCTCTCCTCTTTCTGCATCCTCTGAATGTGATGATTGTGCATCCTCATCCACATGAGTAACCCTAGCTTGGCCCTCAGCTCTCCTATCTGTCCTTCCTTGTCATTGAGGGCATTCAAAGGCACGATGACTTTCTTCATTGCAATGGAAACAGGTACCACGGAAGCCTCCTCTTCCTTGCCCACATCCTCTACCTCTTCCTCTTTGATTTCCAAAGTCTTGATCACGGGAGCGGTTGAAACCCTCATTCCTCTGGTTCCTGCTAGTACCCTCATCTTCATTTTTCTTTTGAGTTTCATTGCGGCCTCTAGATGATCTACCGCTTCCCCTTCCTCCTTGACCGCGCCCTCTTTGTCTTCCTTCAGACCTTTTACACAGCTTCTCTTCAACTCATAGGGCAAACTGGTATGCTTCTTCAACGCTGGTCATTCTTACCAGACTTAGTTCTTCCTGGATGCTAGGTCGTAACCCACTGATATAACGAGCAACCTTCTCCTTATTTGCTTCTGCATGCCCCGCTCTAATCAGGAGTCGGTAAAACTCCTCTGTATATTCTTGGACTGATCTTCCTGCTTGCTTTAACCCATGCATCTTCTTAAACAGATCAAGCTCGTAGTCCATAGGAATGAACTGCTTCTTCAATTTGTCCACCATGCGATCCCATCTCGTGATCTTCTCCTTTCCTCTTCTAAGTCTTTCCAGTTGAATCTCTTGCCACCAGATTTTGGCATGGCCTTTTAGTTTGGCCTTTGCAAACTTAACCCTATCCGGGTCCCTTATATCCTCATATTCAAAGTATTCGTCCAGTTCATTGATCCAATCGATCAACTCATCTGGTTTCAAATTTCTCGAAAATATACCCACTTCAATTGTAGGTCTTTTCCCAAACCTAGAAATGGCCCTAAAAATCCTTTCCTCTACAGGATTCAGAACTTCCCCGTCAACTTCCATTACTTCCTCTTCATTGTCATCCTCACTATTATCATCTGCGGCAATATTTGCTCCTCTACGAAGCTCCTCTTGCAATGCTTGTACCTGTCTCTGGAGGGCTCTAACCTCCTCAGGATCAATAGCTCTGGACCTTCCACCATGCTCTCTTCGTGGAGGCATCTTCTAACTCGAACCCACAACCACACAGTCCTGGTGCAAACTGCCTCACAGTCGGCGCTCTGTCTACACACTCAGGAAAACCCACTCTGATACCACTTGATGGGGACACAACCCAACAACCAGAATAGACACAATAGAAAGGGGAAATTATATTAACTGAGAAAATAAGCTAGTACAAACAGTGCAGAGAAAATAAACTCAAAACATGCCCTGCGGGCTTACAATAGCATAAATCTGGAGAATATTTCTCCTTTTAGCACCTCCTCTCAAGCTCCAATCCGAACTGAACTTTTACAATGCCAGAAATCTCCTTAAATAGACCCCAGAGGGTTAAGGACTAGGAGTACATTCTAGAAAGTTCTAGTAGGCATCCATTGACAAAATAGAAGGTTCCGAAAGCTGCGTTAGAAGTCGGTGCAATTCTAGAAGAATCCAGAAATGGTAGCCGAACTTCCGGGGGGCATAACTTTTGAACCGTAACTCCGATTGACGAACCGTTTACATTTTTGGAAAGCTCTCGAAGCGCTCTATAGCCCTATGGACAAGCTTAGCTTGTCCCCCATTTTTTGACCCTTTTCAAGGTCATTTAATGCCCCAAACCTGACTTTGAAGCATTCTTAGGGGGTCTCCAAAACCCGAAAAACTGCAATAACTTTCAAACCGTGGGGCCTTTTGACCTGATTCTTTTTCTGGAATGCTCTAAATCTCGATTACATTCATCTGGCCAAGTCACACCTTCTAGGTCACCAAAATGATGGTCAAATTGCATGCTCCTATTTTTTCGGGATTTTAAATGCACTGATAGTTGAACTATGAGAGTTGGAACCTTTATTTGAGCCAAATGGGTATCCAAAAATGCAAAGACATAAAATAGAAACTAAGTCTAAGTACATTTTTTTTGGGTGACACAGGATTGCCCTTATACCTCTGGATGCTCCTGCATCACTTCCTTTCTTCAAATGAGCCATCATATCATCACTAACTTCAAACACATGATGTCTTCTAGAATTATCAATATTCTCCTTATACTTTTGATTACTTTGTTCCAACTTCAACTTCACTTCCTTATGCAAAGAGTTCATAAAATCAGTAGATATTTCCCCTTCAACACTTCTCTTCTCTTCACCAGAAACATCCCTCAAATATGATATACCTCTATTAGAAACAATAGTGTACCAAGATAACTGAGAGGGGGGGTTTATGAATCATTTATCCTATAATTAAAATACTTATCTTATTTAAACAAACTTAACCATTCAAAAAAAGTAAATAGCAACCATACAAAGATGCACATATACAATTACACTAGATATGTTAACTAGGGAAACCCTTGATTAGAGGGAAAAATCTGGTGTGAACGATGCCCACAAGATGATGTACTAATATACATATTCTATGTTAAAGGATGTACCCTATCAGGATTTTGTTACAATCTTTAGTGCAATGACTCCCTATTAGGAGACTTTGAAATTTGTTAGGAGATTCCAACCCTATTAGGAGTTGTGGTATAATAGATGAAAGAAGAACCCACTGCACAAACATGCAATTTCAACTACAAGAAGAGCTCACTTCTTAAACAAGTAATTTACTAGTATCTTCTTCTTTTCTTTGTCCTTTCAATTAGACCAATCATTGTTGAACCTTGTAGACCAGGTCATGAACCTCAAATCCAAATACCAAACCTCACATCACTTAGAAAAACCTCGGCAATGACGTTTCCTTCACTTTCGCAATGCTCTACTTAGCTTTGCATTCTCTATTTTTTATCATCAATCATTCAATCATATCAACACACCTCATGATAAAGGAATATGTCCTTCCTTTATACCAAGATCATAAAATAATTCCCTGAGTTGGTTGTTAGTCCTTCTCAATTAATTATTATAGGACCTCACTAAGAACACGTTACACTTAGCAATAACCTTAATCTTCCACTTTGCAACTTGAATAACTTTTTATACATGCAATAATATGATGAGCAAGCTTAGCCACATCATCCTCAACATGTCTTCTTTATGTCCTCAACCTCAATCCTAATGATATCAACTCTGCCAGGAGATATAACAAGTTTACTAGAACATGCCTTTATAAACTCTATCTCAGAATAGGCATCACCAAAACTTGCATAACTTCTTCTAGACTTGTCCTTTCTACTTCTAACATCAACTACATATACTAGATACTCAGAAGTATCTCCCCATAACCTTGGGTGGTTATCATGCTCAACTAGCCATCTGTACTAATTTAACTTTCCACTGTTGTTCTGTCAAATACCATAGAAGACATAAAACATGTTGTGTTGACATCAATGACAAACTCAATCACGAATGTAACATATCATCATTAAACCAATCTTCCAATCTTTCCAATATTCCAACAATCTCCCCCTTTTGGCATTGATGGAAAGATAGATGAAAAACATCTAGTTCCAATAATGCCAAAAAAAGATAGTCAGTCTTTGAATCCTTTGCATCAATCATACTCCCCCATTGATATACCTCAATGTGCTCAATACCAACTTGTTATTTCAAATTCATGCCAAACTTCTCCTTTAGTATAATACTTTCCTACAATACTTCTCCCAATTTCAATACTTCTCTCCCCTTTGGCATTGATGGAAAGATAGATGAAAAACATCTAGTTCCAATAATGCCAACAAAAGACAATCAGTCTTTGAATCCTCTGTATCAATCATACTCCCCCATTGATATACCTCAATGTGCTCAGTACCAAACTTGTTATTTCAAATTCATGCCAAACTTCTCCTTTAGTATAATAATTTCCTACAATACTTCTCCCCATTACAATACTTCTCTCCCATAGTATAAGGTTTTTCATGCAACACTTCTCCCCTATTGACATCAATGTCAAAGGTTTCTGCAACCTACATCTCTACATCAAACTCTACAATAACTGATACTTACTTAGCTCAAGTCTCAAAAGACACTATTCAACAACATCAACAACATCAATAAGAGTCTTGAGTGACTCTGTCCATCACAGATACTCCCCCATATAGGAAGCATCAACATCTAGTCTAGACAAACAATGGTGCCCTATTACCTTGGACTAATGCACTCTTACATATTCTACTCTGATGGAGGAAGGGAAATAAGCACAAGCATACCTCATAAATACTCAAAAATCTCTTTAAGAAGAGGCTTAGTGAATATATCTACAATCTTATCTTTAGTGCTCACATACTCTCCGATCTGATTTCCTTTTCTACAACTTTTTCTCTCAGCCTATGATACTTAATAAAAATATGATTCATCCTTGAATCCAATACTAGATTCTTAGACATATTCATCGTGCTTGTGTTGTGACAATGTATAAAAATAGGTTCACTAATTTCTATCCTTATATCCTTCAGTATGTACTTCATCTAGATAACTTGATTACAATTATTTGCTGCTGCAACAAACTCTGCTTCTATTGTACTTTGAGATCTACAATTGTGCTTCTTGCTTAACCAAGAAACCAATCTTCCTCCAAGAAAGGAAGCTTCTCCACTAGTTCTCTTTCTTTCATCCATACTGCCTACCCAATTTGCATTGGTATAAGCACTTAGAGTAAAATCATTATATCTATCATACCATAATCCAAACTTTGAAGTTCCTTTTAGATATCTAAATATCCTTTTCACTACTACATAATGTGCTTCTATGGGATCAGCCTAGAATCTTGCAACAATTCCAACTACATTTTCTATATCTGGCCTTGTGTGAGTCAGATATTGCAAACCTCTGATCATAGATATGAAATTCTTCTACTCAATAGTAGGTGTCTCATCCTTAGAAGATAACTTATGTCCAGTTACCATAGGTGTTCCAACAGGTTTACATTTTTCTAAACCAAACCTTTTTAGTAAATCCTTCAAGTACTTAGTTTGAGAAATAAAGATTCCTTCTTTATTCTATACCATTTGCAATCCTAGGAAATATTTCATCTTTCCTATTATACTCATTTCAAAAAAATTCTTCATTTCTTCTGCAAACTTCTTAATTTCTTCATCATTTCCTCCAAATATGATATCATCAAAAAATATTACCAAAATCATCAAACCATCATCAATTTATTTCCAATATAGATTATTATTTGTCATACCTTTGCTATATCCAAGCTTTGTCAAATGCTTGTCTAACCTTGTATACTAGGTTCTGGCTGCTTACTTCAATCCATACAGTGCTTTCCTTAGTCTGCATACTATGTCCTTGTCATCTATCAAAGGACATCCTTCTAGCTTCTCAATGTATACCTCTTCTTCAAGTTTTTCATTTAGAAATGTTGACTTGACATCCATTTGATATACTTTGAATTTGTTCTATGCTACATAGGTTAAGAATAATCTTACTACTTCTATTCTAGCCACTAGAGCATAAGTATCCTCATAATCTATTCCTTTTTGTTGTGAGTAACATTTACATACCAATCTTGTTTTTTTTCTTACAACTTCTAGTTGCTCATTCATCTTGTTCCTGAATATCCATTTAGTTCCTATCACATTCTTATCTACTAGTCTAGGGACAAATTCCCATGTTTCATTCTTTACTATCTAATCCAATTCATCTTTCATAGCTTGCTTCCAATAGTCATCTTTACATGCTTCATTTACATTCTTTGGCTCAACTTGAGATATCATGTATAGTTCTTCATTAACTCTACTTCTTGTCATCACACCTTTGTCTTTTCTTCCTATGATCTATTTGGATGGGTGATTCTTTATCATGTTCTTTTTTGAAGTAGGAGTTTTTATCTCAACTCTTGGCTCTACTAAAGGTTCTAAGCTTTATTCGTGCCTTTTCTCTCCATTCTATAAATCATTGTTAGTTTCAAGAAATACCTCATCATTTCTTAGCTTAGTAACAACAACATCATCATCTCAATTTTAATCAACCATTCTCCCTTGTACTCTAAATTTCTCATCAATTTTCACATTAGCACTTACCATAATAGTCTTAGTTATCTAATTATAACATCTATAAGCCTTTCTTTTCAATGAATGACCAAGAAACATACATCATCACTTCTAGCATTGAACTTACCAATGCCATCATCTCTCATTATGTAAACTTACTTCTAAATATTCTAAAGTACTTAACTGTAGATGAGTGACCAAACCATAGTTCATAAGGTGTCTTGTTGGTGTCCTTCCTCTCTTGAACTATGTTCATAGTTTAGACTATTTTATTTACTGCTTCTCTCCAAAATGTCTTGGATACATCATTTTTTGCTAACATAGCTCTAGTTGCTTCTATTATAGATTTGTTTCTTCTCTTTGTGATGTCATTCTATTCAAAGATTCTTAGAGTTAATAGCTATTTCTAAATTCCATTTTTCTCATAAAACATGTTAAACTCATTTAAAGTAAATCATCCTCTATCTAATCTTAAACATTTAATCTTTACACCAAATTCATTCTCAACTCTATTCTTGAATATCTTAAACTTGTAAAATGCCTCAAATTTCTCTTTAAGAAATGAAACCCAAATCATTCAATAAAAGTCATCAACAAGAATCATAAAATACCTTTCACCATAGAATCCTCTAGCCTTTGCAAGACCACTGAGACTTGTGTGTATAATATTCAACTTTATTATAGTAGTAAAATTCTTGCTGGGAATAGAAGTTTTGTTATGCTTTTCCAAAACACACTCCTTGCAAATTGTGTTAGTAGGCTTTACAATCTTTGGCAAATGTGAAACAACAAATATTTTCCTAGTCTTCACAATACTATCAAAGTTTATATAATAGAATCTCTTATGCCATAACCAACTATAATCTACCTTTGCAACCAAACATGTCATTTCAGTGGGATTCAACTGAAATACATTGCCTCTAGATCTAGTTCCTATTCCAATTACCTTTCCATCTTTGTCTCTGATTATGCATGTCTTTTTTGTGAATTGTAACTAATAACCTTTGTCTACTAGTTTTCTAGTACTCATAAGATTTTTCTTTAAACCATCAAAAAATTATACATACTCAGTATTAGTTTTACCATCCAGAGTTATAGATCCAACACCTTTTACTTGACATGTTGCATTGTTTCCCACTTTAGCAATTCCTCTATCCTCACTTTTGAAGTCAAAAAACTTGTTCATATCACCAATCATATGATGTGAACAACCATTTTCAATTATCCAATTAGATTTCTTTTCAACCTATGATACCAAAGCTACCTTCTCTAAAATCTACTCTTTAATTGCCACAAATCCAATTTCATCATCACTAGCACTTAATGCTTGATCATCAAAATCATTATCTTCATTTGCATACAAACAATCTCTATATTTTATAGACTTATGATTTGCCTTATACTTTTTCTCCCTTTTAGGACACTTAGATGCATAATGACTATACTCATCACAAGTCCAACATTTAAAGATTTTCTTACCTCCTTTCTCTCTTCTTACCAAAAGGGCTATTTCTTCATCAATATTTCTATCTTCTTCATATCTACTGCTACTAGCAAAATCTCCTCTAGCACTTGTACTACCTAGTAAGTTAGGTCAAATATTCAAAGCAATAAAAGCTATCTCTATTTTGATTAAATTCTTCAGATTGTCTAAATTCATTCTCAACTGCTTCAACTCTTCCAAGAAATGCCTCCTTTGTGAAATCCTTGGTACAAGATATCAACAACTGTATCATCTAAACTACTGGCATGAATGACGGTGTTAGAGTCTTCAATATCTTCTATATAAGCTCATCATATTCTTTTTTTCCTCCTTGAGCTTTAACACCTGTAGTAATTTTTGATATTCTACCTATATATGTTCTTACAGATTCATCTTCCACCATCTTAACATCTTGAAATACACAAATCCAACTTTGTAGCCTCAACTTCTTAGACTATGCATCACCTTCAAAACTATTTTCCAAATCCTTCCAAATCAAATGTGAAGTAGGAAGTGATTTTACCTAATTGTACTCAATCTCAGGAAGTGTAGTCAATAGTGCTTCCCTAGCTCTCATGTCACACATGAAAAGATCTCTTTCTACTTCAGAGTAACTTTCCAACTCATTTTCTTCAATGATTTTTTTCGTTGATTTTGTCAAGATCCAATATCCCAAACCCATACACAAAAAATGTGTCTTCATCTTTTCCTTCTAGCTATCATAGCTTCTTCCATCAAACTTTGAACTATCTTTCCTAAACATGTTCATCATGGATCTCCCAAAGCTATTAAACTTTTTCTTCAAGAACTTGATGCTCTAATACCAATTGTTAGAAACAATAGTCCACCAAGCTAACTAAGATGGGTGGGGGGTGAATCAAAGATCCTATAATTAAAATACTTATCTTCTTTAAAAAAATTTAGCCATTCAACCAAAGTAAACAATAACCATACAAAGATGCACATAGACAATTACACCAAATATGTTGATTAGGGAAACCCTTGATCAGAGGGATAACCTTGATGGGAATAATGCCTGCAAGATGATGTACTAATATAAATATTCCTTGTTAGAGGATGGACCCTGTTAGGAGTCTATTATAACATTTAGTGCAATGAGTCCCTATTAGGAGACTTTGAATCCATGTTAGGAGATTCCAACCCTATTAGGAGTTGTGGTATAATGTATGCAAGAAGAGCCCACTACCCAAACATGTAATTTCAACTACAAGAAGAGCTCACTACTCAAACAAGTAATTTAATGGTATCTTCTTCATTTCTCTATCATTTCCTTTGTCTTATAAATCAGACTAATCACTGTCAGACCTTGTAGACTAGGTCACAAACCTTAGATCCAAATATCAAACCTCAACAATGAAGTTTCCTTCACTTTCACACTGCTCTGCTCAAATTTGCATTCTCTACTATTTATCATCAATCATTCAATCATATCAACAAACCTCAAGATAAAGGAAAATGTCCTTCCTTTATACCAAGTCCATAAAATAATTCCCTGAGTCTATTGTTAGTCCTTCTCAATTAATTATTATAGGACCTCACTAAGAACACATTACACTTAGTGATAACCTTAATCTTCCAATTTATAACTTGAATAAATTTTTGTACATGCAATATTATGAAAAGAAAGCTTAGCCATGTCATCCTCAACATGTCTTCTTCATGTCCTCAACCTCGATTCTCAAGATATCAACTCTACTAGGAGATATAACAAGTTTACCAAAACATACTTCTGTAAACTCTATCTCAGAATAGACATCGCCAAAACTTACATAGTAGACTTGTACTTTCTACTTTTGACATTAAATGCATATGTAGAATACTCAAAATTATCTCTCATAACCTTAGGTGGTTATCATGCTCAACTAGTCATCTATACCAACTTAATCTTTCCACTATTCTTTTTTCAGATACCACATAAGACATCAAACATGTCATGTTGACATCAATGAAAAAATCAATCATGAATGTAACATATCATCATCAAACCAATCTTGCTAATCTTCCAACAACCTCTAGGTTTAATTCTTGTAATAATATCAAAAGGTGTTTTCCCAGTAATAGTATTCAAAAAATTATTATATGCAAACTTAGCTTGTGCCAATAATATATTTTAATTACTTAGCTTATCTCTAACTAAACATCTCAAAAAATTTCCCAAGCTTCTATTCACAACCTCTGTCTATCCATCTATGTATGGATGGAATGCAAAACTAAACTTCAATTCAATATCCATATTCTTCCACAAAGTACTCCAAAAATAACCATCAAATTTAATGTCTCTATCAGAAATAATACTTTTTCATAATCCATGTAATCTAACAATATCTTTGAAGAAAATCTCTACAATATGCACAACATCTAATGTCTTCTTATATGATATGAAATGTGCCATCTTAGAAAATCTATCCGCAAAGAAAAAAAATGGAATCATACCTTCTTCTTGTCTTAGGTAATCTAAGAACAAAATCCATATTGATGTTACTCCAAGATTTCTTAGGATTGGAAATAGGTGTATACAATCCAGTATTCTGACTTACTCCTTTTGAAACTTGACAAATTCCACAACTCCTAACAAACTTCTAAACATCATTATACATCTTTGGCCAATGGTATTTATCCTTCATCAAACTCAATGTCTTATCAATTCCAAAATGTCTAGCCAATCCACCACAATTCTTTTCCTTAATAAAATTAACTCTCAAATAACTTCTTGGTATACACAACTGAATTCTTTTGAACAACATACCTTCTTGAATGAAATACTCATCATACTTACTCATTTGATTTGATAGATTTGGTGCTCTACACTCTCTCCATGCCTCAAAAAGGTAAGGGTCAGTATCATACAACTCTTTCATTTCATCAAAACCAAGAACTTCAACCTTCATCTTGCTCAACAAAGAATGTCTTCTACTCAATGCATCAACAACTCATTTAGTAACTCCACTATTATGCTTTATCACAAATCTAAAATTCTGTAGGTACTCAACTCACTTCATATGTCTTGGATTTACCTTATGTTGACTTCTCAAATACTATAAAGCTTTATTATCAATATACAACACAAACTCCTTAGGAATCAAATAACATCTCCATTTATTTGGGGCTTGAACAATACCATAAAATTATTGATCATACACAAAATACTTCCTTTTAGCATCATTCAACTTCTCACTAAAGAAAGCAATAGGTTTACCTGCTTGACTCAATACAACTCCCGTTGTACTACTACTTGCATCACATTGAACTTCAAATACCTTATTGAAATTAGGAAAAGATAATATAGGCAACTCAGCAACCTTTTCTTTCGAAGTCTCAAAACTCTAATCAGCTCCATGTGTCCAATTGAAATCCTTTTTATCTCCTATCATTGTCTCAGTCATAGTAATACAAAAAAAAATGAAATTCTTTATAAACCTTTTGTAAAAACTAGCCAAACCATGAAGTGATCTTACCTCACCCACATTATCAAGTGTAGGCCATTCCAAAATTTCTTTAACCTTCTCAGGATCTATTCTCATACAATCAAGTGAAATCAAAAATCCAAAATACCCAATATCTTCTTGCATAAAGGAACACTTTTTCAAATTAATCAATAACTTCTCCTCTTTCAATCTCTGCAAGACTTCTCTAACATGCTCGATATGTTCTTCCTTAGTCTTATTGAATATCATAATATCATCCAAGTAAACAATCACAAACTTACCCAAGAATCTCTTGAGTATTTCATCCATCGACCTCATGAAAGTACTAGGTGCATTATTCAAACCAAAAGACATAACCAATATTCATACAAAGCATGTCTTGTCTTGAAAGAAGTCTTCCATTTATCACCTTCTCTAATTCTGATATGATGATAATAACTCTTCATATCAATCTTCATAAAATACTTTGCTCCACTCAAAAAATCCATTATGTCATCCATCCTCGGCACAAGAAACCTATATTTAATTGTGATCTTGGCAATAGTACTTGAATCAATACACATTATCCATTCTCCATTCTTCTTAAATGCTTATACAAAAAGTAAAACACATGGACTCAAACTTTCTCGGATTAAACCTTTCTACAAAACTTATGTACTTGTCTATTCAGTTCTTCATTCTAGTAGGTTTCAACCTATATGATTCTTTATTCGAAAAATAATCTCTAGGAATTGGATCCATACAATGACTTATACTTCTTACTAGTGGTAAACCATTAGGTATGTCTTTATAAACAATCTCTTTATACTCATTCAACAACCTTTCAATTTTTGCTAGCACTAGACTAAAACTATTAGCTTTTGTTGACACTCAACATCTACTATCTTTTGTTTCTCAGTCATTATCATACTTTTTCATTTGTCCATTACTACCATAACTCGATCCTCTAGGAATCATAGCAAAATAGACTTGGTTCTTTTTCATTTCCTTCTCAAATTACTTTCCACTAACCATGCAAATTCTTATTACAGTAGTATAATTGATCTTATCAAGAGAGTCAATATTCATTCATCCAAACAATATATTATTCAAACTTTCATCATACACAACATGTTTATCATATTGCCAAGGTCTACCCAATAGAATATGACAATAATCTATAGGCATAATATCACATAGAACTTCATCAAAGGAATATCTAATATTTAAATTCACAATGCATTATTCACTTACCAATTTCTTATGCTCATCCTTGATCCATTAAACATGATAGGGTTTAGGATGTTTCATCCTCTACAACTAAAAATTTGTAACTAGATCCTCTAATGCCAAATTTTGTGAACTTCCACTATCAATGATCACTTTGCAGCATTACCTAGCTATCTTACATGTGGTCTTGAAAAGACTTCTCCTATAAACAAGTTATGTATCCTCAATTTTCTCATTTCACAAAGTTCTTCTCACCATCAATTTTTCTCCAACCTTAGGATCACTTTGAGGGTGTATAGATTCACCTTGTATCATAGCATTCCTTCTACCACTTTCATTTTCACTAGAGTATCTACATTCGAAGGATCTATGCCCTTCTTTAACACATCTAAAACAATTACCATGAAATCCACCTCTAGATTAAGAATTACGTCTTCCTCGGTAAGAACTAGCACCTCTTTGGTAAGAATTTCCACCTTTCTATTTGGTCTTACCTTTGTCATCACTTTTCCACTTAGATTTTCCCTTATCTTGCATAAAATTGTCAAATCTTCCTTTTTCTTCATATGATCTACCTCTACCTCTTTGGAATCTACCATCACTTCCTCTTTACCTTTTTTCATTCTTCTTTATCAAGATCTCCTTGGCCTTCAAGGCATATTGATGTGCTTTTTGTACACTTTCCAATTCCTTGAATTGCAGATCTCAATACATTTAGATATGTTTAAACTTTCACATCCTCATCATCCACATGTCTAGATCTGATGTCCAATCTATAGAATTCCTCAATATACTCTTTCACAATCATGTCCTTTTGTCTCAAATTTTGCATATTTCTCAATAAGCTAACTTAGTAATCAGTGGGAAGGAATTTCTTCTTCACTTTGTTCACCATTTTTTAGCCAAGTCCTAATCTTCTCTTTTCCTCTTTTCTATCTATTAGTTTGTAAATGCTCCCACCACAATGAGGCATGACCTTTTAACCTAGTGACTACAATCTTCACCTTCCTATTATCAAGAGTGCCTTCAAACTCAAATAACTTCTCCATGTTAAAGATCCAATCCAACATAGCATTGGTGTCCAATTTTTCATCATAATTGACAACTTCCATAGTAGGATTTGAATGTTCCCTAGATAACACTCTTGACAATCTTTCCTCATCATGATCTTCTTCAAGTGTAGGATTAGGGTTTTGTGTCATTACTTCATTATCACTCATGTCATCATGATGTGCTCCTCTCCTCTAGGTTGTATCCACAACATCTAACCTAGCTTCAATTTGTTTCAACATGTCCATAATAGCACTATTTTCATTTCCTCTACCTGGAACCATATTTACAAATAGGTTCCTATAGGATCGTGACCCTCTAAAAATTATAGGTCAAATCCATAGATCTTCCACCCTACAACCAAACTCAACTTTAGGGTTCTACACAATCTAATCTCCACAAGAATGAACCTCAAGCTCAAATACCACCTAATGCATTGCATGGAGGGTTTGAATAGCTAGGGCCAAAGGTGCACCTAACTATCCTGCCGCCTCACTGAATAAACACAATGGAAGAAAATAACATAGAGAAAAACACCAAGGAGAGAAGGAAAGGTAATACTTTATTAATTAATCAAGTTATTAGCATACATGCCCAGTTGTAAGACCTTTAGGGTTACAACCAAATACCAAATACAACTTCAAAATCCATGATCTAGCTTCAAATTTTCTCTTTTAGAAACATTTGTTCTCCACTCTATTTATGCCTAACCTAAACCTAAGCACCCCTATTTGTACTTGTCCAAATGAATTATAGAAGATTCTAGATCATTACATAATAGAAAGGTTGACCTTAAAATGGTCTACACACATCCCAAGACAAGATCCTAATATTAAATTTATGATCCAAATTAAATACATAAGTTAACTCAAACTAATAATTAATCATAGAAAAAATTTCTCAAAGAAAGAACTGAACATCAACAAACATTGTGCTCACTTGGCACATAAAGGAACATGTGGTCAACACTAGATAGCTTAGCACATATAGGAACTCAGTAATGATTGCAGCTCGGTAACCATTAGAACTCAACAGTAACTAGCACTTGGCAGTAACTGGTAGAATGAACAAAAAATAGCAAGATAGCAAGGTAATCTAGAATGCTCCTACATCAATAAAATCCTCTAACAAGGTGTCTCTCAAAAGGAGATTTGTAAATCCTCTCATTAGAGAGCTTTAACAAAGCTTTAGTAACCCTAATGGGATGCACTTCTAGAAGAACATTTATAGCTCTTAACAGGGCACCCCTTTACATGCATTATAAGGGCTATTGGGTATATTATCCCCACTATGGTTTTCATCTTTATATCAATGGTTTCCACATACAAAAACTTGTGTTTTCTTGATGAATTTGTGTGTATATGTGTTAACTTGTTTTAATCTTTCTGCATTTATTTTTTGTTTGAGCATAAAGTGGGTTGTATTAATATTAGTTGGAAGAATCAGTAGACTAACTAATTTTGCAAGTAGTGTTGATTCACCCCTTGCAACCCCCCCACCCTCCTAGTACTAGTTGGGATCAATAGATTAGTCCATGCCATTATTGGTTTTCCTATTCTAACATCAAGGTGATGAATTATGGCTTTTGATAAAGATTCATAGAATTTTATGCTTAATGGTGCATTATTATGTATTATAATAAGTTTTATCAACCCTTTTGTATATTCACACAACACAATATATCTATCTAGGGTTATTCTTATGGATATGGGTCCTGACCTATCTATTTGTAATATGTTTCATTTTTCTTGGAAATTAATGAATGAATAGGTTGAGTTATGGTTGATGATATTGTAAATAAGTATGGTACTAGTCCTTGCTTAAGTATTTCTTGTTGGAAAGGAGTATTGGACAATTAGTAGATAAAATGATAATAAATAATTTGATCAAAGAGAATGAGATAGCTTAGGTCTATTAAAGTATTATAACTTTGAGGAATGATTAGCTACAAAAGTATCTATGTGGTTGCAGTTTAATATTGACAAATGGTTATGTAATATATACATTTTTAGGCCAAATTAATGATAATATAGTGATATTTATTCCTTTTATGTTCATTCCTTGTTTATTTTTTGTTTATTTTTGTTGTGGTTTAATCTAGTTGCAAGGTTATACATCTCCTTTGGGGATTATCTTCCCTTGACTATGTCATAATATTTATTTAATTTATCCAATAAGGGATAAATGTAAGTTATCATATGTAACTTTGCACCTATAAAAAGTGTCCAAGAGGTAATAGGGGATTGAAAATATTGATATTTGTGGCCTTACTAAAAGGGCATCATAATTTTTCAAGAAAGGAAAATTTTTCCTAATATTCTTAATACAAAATCAAGAAAATTCCTATCTTGGCATGGAAATGGGGAAGCATATGTTTCATGCAGTCATATGTATTTGATAGTTACATATAAATTTGAAATAGTACACCTTTAGGTGCTCACTTTAGAAATTAAAGAGAATTATTCTTAGGTACCCTTGTGCAGAATTGAAGAGTCATGTATTGGGTGCATGTTGGATTTCTAGTTTGTTATATGTTTCACTCTAAAAGAGGGTGTTGCATTTCCAAAGGGCACAAGAATTATATAAAAGTGAGGCTTGGGACAAGCATGATCTTAATTGTGCTCCAAGTGGCCCAAAAAGTAGTACCTCATGAGTAGTTGACTAAATGTATAATTGAATCTTCTAAAATGAATATGGTGATGGAATATCTTCATCTAATAGATAACATAGCACTCTTACCTATAAATTTTTTGTGCCTATGAATTCCTTTGTTGGCACGAATCCATAAAGATGTTGTAGGTCCTTAATCATGAACCAAGAAGAAGCATGCCAATCCTAAAAAGGGCTAAAAATCTAATTGACATCATTTTCATTATCAAAGTATTCTAAAAGCCAAATACACATTGAAAGATTGTACTAAAATGTATATTTATTTTCTCTTAGTTATAAATTTAATTATTAAAAAAAAAAAAAGATCTTTAATTAATAATTTAGATTTAATGAAAACCTATAAACACACCAACTAAGTAAAAAAATATTTTTGTTCAATGTAAGATTTCTCTTCCACTGTAGGATGGTCCCATCATAGAGAAGTACCAATGGGACGTAATATTGTGTTTTATGAGGAAACAAAAGACAAGCTTGTCAATGTTTCTACTTAATCTAATGAAAAACCTATGTGAAAGCTTTATGATAGATGGAAATAAGACGATGCTTTCATATATTACTCTACCATATATGCATCCTTTATATGACCTAATATGATGAATCAATATAGTTTTGTTGTACAAAGTACCTAACCTCTAGAGAAAGGATGCATTCTTTTATATGGTCTAATATGATGAATCAATATAGTTTTTTTGTAAAAATTACCTAACCTCTAGAGAAGGGATGAATATAATTTATATTATATCATATAGAATTAAGTATAATGGAAGAGATGTTAGTATTTTTCATTCTTGAATTTGTGTTTTCAGACTTCATCGGATGGTGGAAATTCTATCTCAAGTGTTTTCCTACTTGGCATGTGTCCTTTTCCCTTTATGTTGAGTCATATACATGCTCAAGTGTGCTAATAGAATTGGATGTAACTTGCACATGTGCCACATATGATTTTTGTTATCCACTTGTACAATGGATATTCTCTCTACTTGTGTCATTTCCTATTGCTCCACATATCCATATTCTTGAGGCCTGATGCTTGTGTATGCATATTTTGGATAGAAGTTTCTATATTGATACTTGTAACTAAAATTTTATACATCTACAGTTAGCATAGGCATTTTTTTATCTCATTCTATATTACTTATTTTCTCTGCAAACTTACAGTTTCCTTTAGTTCTTTGTATATGTATTAGTGAGTAAACTAGCTAGTATTGCAAATGTTGGAAGGTTGTTAGGAATAGTTTTTAGTCATTATATTATCCTAGCTATCTGAAATGCATTTGGAAGATTCATAGGAGCACCTATAACCTATGTTCAAGACAATCAACTTCATTTCTATCTTGTAATTGTCTATTGCAATCCATTTCGATCATTTTGTGTGAAAGAAAGTGTATAAGTGTCATATGGATCAATTTGAGTGAATGCCTCTATTGGGTATGTGTGAATTTTTGGATGAGAAATCTCTTTCTTATTACTTTGGTAATTAATCAATAAGGGGTATCGACATGATGTTGATTCATTTTTTAAATTGAAGGTGTGTGTTTTCTCGATAGAATATTTTTTATCTTTTCGTGGGTGAAAAAGAAAGAGTGTGTTGGCATAGAATTTTTTTTAAGACTATGTGGTATCAAAAGTAATTATTAACTCCAACTTTCACTTGTCAAGTTGGTTCACCAGTCATGTTAACCACCCATGAAACAATTGTTACAAAATTTGAAATGAGGAAACTTCTAGATGATGACGCCCAGTTTTGTATTTTGAAAGAGATTTTTGGTGCTCAGCTTTATTGTTAGGATTAAACCATGGATAGAAATAATAATAACATGAAAATATAAATAATATCATAAAATAATAGATCTCGCAGAAAAGAAAACAAGACACCAAGATTTAACATGGTTCACCCAATCCCTGGGCTACCTCCACCAAACAACAAGTCCAATATTCTTACGATCTAGTGATTACAACCTGATTAAGATCTATAATCCCTTACAGCTCAATACCACTGCAAGAACCAATTTTTGGACCACATAATATGAAAGAATCCCTAACCCTAAGCCCTTTTATACAAGTATTTTTTTTCTTTAGGGTTAAAACATGACGGCCATAAATTGGTGAATAGTAGCCCAAAATTGTGTGCAATTGGCAAATGGCAAATAGTAGCCCAAAATTTTGTGCCATTGGTCAATAGTAGCCCCCCAAAAAAAATTAGCCTTGAACTCCAAAGAATTTATGAAGTATGTATAGTACTTCCATGATCAGTCAACACAAACTAACATTTATTGCCATATTTTATATATATCTAATGTAACTCTTAAAATGATATGGTTCAATAGTTAAATACAATGAATATTTTCCTTCTTGTCTCTAAACTGTGTTATGCTTCAACATTCATGTTTTTTGTAACATGGTATCAAAGCATTCTAAATTTATAATATGGCATCAGAGCCCATGGTTTAAAATCCTTGAGACATGGAGAGTTTGGTGATGATGGTGGATTAGTTCCAATAGTTGGAAAAAACTAAAGGTTGTAGAGTGTAAAAGGAATGAGCCAAGAAAGAGGTAGAGCCCAACATTCAAAATCCTAGAGAGTTGAAGACTTCAAAGCCAATGGTTGGAGATTTTTGAAGAAATTAGTGGAGGAACAAGTGGAGTTCATGATTGAAGATCTTGTAGAGACAAAGGTTTATGTAAGAATTTTCCTTTTGCAAAATAATACCAAGATCAAGAAGCTCAAGCACTAGCACAATATGGACCAATAATGGATGATCATAATAATAATAATAATAATAATGAGAATGAATATCATATGAATATACACTAGAAGTGACTTTATATAAAGGCATCTAGAATGACTAGGAGTTAGCAAAGTGATAAGCCTCACAACTAAGCACATGCCCACCAATAGTGAATTATCCTTTATTGATCATAGGAGTTTGTGTGATGATGAAAGGATAAGCTTACATAGCTGTATCTCATAAAGAGATGTTGTAGACACCATGTGCTCAATTAGAGTGCAAATAATTGTGTTGTCTACATGACAACTCATATGAATATGAAAACTCCTATGTTGTCAACAAGACAACTCATATGACTACACATACTCCTATGTGTTTATATGATAATTCATTTAACCTAAGTAAACTTAATTAAAGAGTAATAATAATTAATTATTTACACTAACAAGTTTGAATCACATGGTATTTTCTTTAGGAAAATTGAGTAGAGGAAGATGAAGCTAGAGATTTTTCCAATGAAGGTAATGACAAAATTTGGTTGCAACATTAAAGCCTAAGTAATGATGTTTGTTGAAAGATGGGTATTGTAAGGAGAAGTATGTTGGTAAGAGATTTGGGTTTGTCTAAACTTAAGAAGTTGAAAATGTTGGTAAGGTCATTATTTATCAATATTTTGTGTTGAGTAGTTAAGATAGCAAATTATAAAGTATATAAGGCTAGAAAACAATATTTTTTTGAAGTAAAAGTCCTACAAAGAGGAAAATGTATGACAACTTGTTTTAGATCTACTATGAAGATTATAGTTGAAGTCACATTTTTAAAAAATTATAGAGAGTGTGTACTTAAGTTTTTAAGAAGTTCATAAAGAAATCTCGAAAGGATACAATAATAAGATGTTAAAAAAAGATAAAGTGAGTTTCATCTTTTGATCTTGTTGGTAAATAGATTTGTCACTGTAAAAATTTCCCAACAGAGTGTGTGTGGCAAACCATTCACAATAGTTGGATAGGCCCTTGGCATGTGGCCTTCCTCTACATTTAGAGGGGAAGCTCCCTCATATGATATGATTTTTAAAGGGTTTTTCGAATAAATAATCTAAAACTTCAAAGATTGAGAGAAAGTCGTTCAGGATGAATGCACCACACAACCTCACAACTTTCTTGGGTAAACAAGAATGATAACAAAGGTGATCAAGAATTACACTTGAAAATAACTAGTATTACCATACAAATTCATTATTCTTAAACACTCACACTATACTGTGAGAATGCTTACTACAACTGTAAAAATTTTGATTTTAGAACAAGAAATCAAAAGCACATCTCATTTCATTTCCTTACACCAAGAACATAATAGAGATTTTTGATTTCAGAGATAAAAACATACTTTCCAAAATTTATCTCTTGATCAAAATTTCAGCATAGTGTTCCCTTATTTTAAAACCAAAAAGTCCCTTTACAAAGCCCAAAAGAGCCCTTATATAGACATAGAGGTTAATAACTACCGTTTTGTGGTTAATAACTATCTTCCAAATATGTGATTTGGGTGAGGTTAATTAACCTCAAAAAAATTAAACAACAATGACTTGAAACTTAGACCTTACACCTTTTGAGAGGAAGATTGAATAATTAATCCTTGTTGATCTCCTTTTGATATTCGAATGATTCATTCAAGTTACATTAATTTATCAATGAATGCATATCCTCCTTCTTATGAAGAGATCAAGAGCATGTGGTGTTTACAAGTGTGTTGAATACTAACTTTATGTTTATGATCTCTCCAATTGTGCTTATCTCTACCAAATGTGCTTTTCTTCCATGATGACATCTATTGAAGGGTCGGCCCTTGTATAGACACAAGCACCAAAATTCTCATCTATCTTGCAATTATCACATATTGTGTGAGAGTATCACATAGCCTTCCATTGAAACAATTAGGTACCCAGTCTATAATTTGATTCATGCCTCTATAAATATTTGATAAAAGCTGACAAACTTTATGATTCATGCAATTACTGCATCCCCAAAAGATAGCATTTTATTGACCAATTCCAATGCATTGACTTCAACTACCTGTGCATGTAAGAAATGTGCCCTTCAAATATATGATGCTATCAATTATGATATATGTTTCTCGATGACCTTCCATAAATAGGCTCTGTTAACAAAATGCCTATCTTTCCAAGTCTTGTCTTCACCAAGATCCACAACTATAGTGGCGGCTAGCTTGAGTTCTCTGAGGTATGTCCCTCCTGCAATTGCATCTAAGAAATCTCGATATCTATTCAAACATTTACATATCACATCATTATAATAGTATGGGAGTTACTTTTCATTGGAGCATTTTGACAAATAATTGTTTGATGCATTTCTCTATCAACATGTTCACTGCTCCAACGAGGACACTCCATTTGCACTCGCCAAAAAGGGAAGAATGATATGTATGAGTTGATTTGCTTGCAATACCTAGGTTTCAAACTGCTCTATAAATTTGGTGAAGGTGATTCTTCCTAATGGACATGGAGGATCTAAGGCATTTTGGAAAGTGACAAATCACATCTGGGAAAGCCAATTATTTACATAGAGGCTTAAGTACTCGAATCTTATCACAATGATATCTCGGGCTTCATCAATTTTGCACTGCAAACTATAAGGAGTTGGAACATTCTATCAAACACTTATTATCCATCATCACCTTTGTTATATTAACTCTTAAGAACAACTTCCAAATGCTTGGGACACCAAATTCAATGCAACTACAAGTGATTAATTAACCAGTATTCTTGGAGAAGACTTTTGAGATATAGTTCATGCAAGTCCTCAAAGATTCTATCCACACACAGACATCAAGAGAAACACACCATATGCAACTTTGTTCTCATTTGGTGGAAAAATAAACATTCTCTTTTTACACATGAGCTCTAATTCATCAAGAAATCCCATATCATTGGCTGGAGATAAGATGAGGTTATTTGGCCATGAAGATTTTGAATCCCCCTATCACCTACTTTGGAACATTATATATTGGGTGAAATGCGATGAGAAAATATTTTGATTTTTCTTCTTTTCTCTTGCAAGGTTATCCCAGCATTCATGAGTGCCAAGGATATGAAGCAATATGATAAAGGTGGTAGAGTGACATGTTTTACTTTGCATTTTATTAGACAATTTGAGAAACGCTTCATTGTCTATGCTTCCACATTGCATTCAAATGGAATGGGTGATTCAACATCACTTATTTTATGCGTTCAAAACCCTCAAATGTCATGCTTTCCATATTCAAGTCCACAACTACATTATGAGCTCAAGTAGAGATGATATCTTTGTCGAATGAGAAGATATGTTGTGAATGTACCATATATTTTCTAAAGCATCCATTTCTATAGAGAATTTTTCACAACTGAAGTAGCTCATTTCATCATTTGGGGTAGCACTGCTACTTATGTCACATGCTTTCTCTTTCATGTTGAGGTAATATGTTATTCCAGGCATTGGTGGAAATGCACTTTGATATTGAATGAAAGTTACACCATAGTCAAACCATCTATGTGGTTTGGATAAGATAAGACTGTCATTTCTCTGAGATAATTGGATGAACAAGTCACATGCAATGTTAATGTTTGTTTAAGCATTTTCTCAAACAAATCACGGACAATATTCTTCTTCTTGTTTCGACATTCACAACATTTTGATCTGCCTGTGTGGAATCTAAAACTCCAAACATTGTTATTGGATACCTTTCACTTGATGCTCGGGAGCCACACCATTGACATCAATAGCTTTGATTTGGTCAAAGAGTTGACCCAAGGAGATGCTAGGCTGTCTCATTTCCAAGTGAATATCTTTGGCTAATGCACCCAATGAATGAAATGACAAGCCTCAAGCTTTAAAATTCTAGAAGATAACTCTTCACTTGTATGATTGACATGTTTTTCTTCAAGGGCCTCCTCGAAGATGGTGACTTGAGGATTTCCAATAGGATTTAGGTACTTCAATGCCAATGTAAAAAGAATCTTCTATAAACATATCCTAGCTCTTTAAAATTTCTTTCCCAATGCTAGGTTCATTAATGCTACTATCATTGTTAGGTTTGTTCAATTGACCATCAAGTTACTCATTGATGGCTATGGAATCTTGACCATACCTCATATGAGAAGTCCAATATCCCTATATCCACTATTCATCTCATGCTCCCATCTCAACACTTCCTTTTAGATGATCCTACTTCTAGTTCTTGACCTTAATCAGCTAAACAAAGAGGTTAGTAACCGTCTCAACGAGGTTAGAGAATACATGATTTTGGAGAGGTTAATTAACCTCCTCCAAAATATGTAATTTGGAAATTATCATTAACCTCTTTGAGAGGTTAATGGTGAGATAGAATATGTAATTTTGGAGAGGTTAATTAACCTCCTCCAAAATATGTAATTTGAATCTTATCATTAACCTTTTTAAGAGGTTAATGGTTAATGATAAACTTGAAAACACATAATTTGGGTCCCTCCATTAACCTACAATAACTTGGGGCTCAGAAGTTGGATTTTGAAAATTTCAAGTGCTGGGCAGAGCTGGGAACAAGCCAGAGATATGACGATTCATAAATTCACAAAAACTCAAAGATAAAATAATCATTTCAATAATTAAAATCAGACGTATTTCACAAATAACCATAGGATCAACAAGGTCAAAATTGAGACATTTTGATAACCAAGTAATAGTTGGCTCTATTTGGGGATGAGGACTGACAAGGATGAAGCTCAAATCTAGAATGACTAGAATAGTGCCTTATCCATTGGGCTATAGAGTCACCTAAGGGATCACATTGCAAAAGGGGGGAAACTAGCACCAAAAACTAGACACAACCAAAACTCCTAACTAGACTATATACAAGGCAAGTTTCCCTACCTCTAGTGACTCAGAATCTAATCATGCAATCCATTCATTGGTTGGGGGAAATAAATATCATGGTGTGCTAACATGTGGCAAATTTTAGGTTCCTATGGACTCAAGTATGAGGTTTCTCTTTGAATTCCAATTTTGAGATTCTTAGCATGCTTCACATCACTTGATAAAGGAATGTATCCAAATAACCATGTCTCATTAAAAATATCTAACTTCAAAATGAACTGAGCTTCTTGTTGCATGTCATTGATGAGTTCATTTTGAAAGAATTTGATGTAGAGTTAGCTTTTTGGAAGCACCAAACAAATCTAAGCACCTTGGAGCTATCAAGAAAAATCAAGTTGCTTATCCAAATTTCTCTAACACCACAGGGTTATTCAATGTTTGACTCACATCAAAAGGAACTATACTATTTTTTACCATTGTCCAACAAGTTTCACAACCTAATACTTCACACCAGGTTGAATCCCAACTTCTTCTCCCTTGTACCAATCAATACTCCCTACACACCCAACTTAAAACAAAGTGGTTTCAAATGCCTTCTAACATCAGCAAGGGCCTAGAAAACATCCAACACAATGCAAACTATACCAAAAAGTGGTCAGATTTATGAGCAGATTAACTATTATCAGCACCAATTAAGAATGCAGCATTTAGCCTTGTTTCACACAAAGTAACAAAAGTGGGATTTTGAGACTTCACGACTCCCAAACACCAGAGAAGGTTTAAGACATCTCCATAATGATCAAAACAAGGGATACCACTAATTAGAACCTCTTCAAATAGAAAATAATGAAAATTGGTACCACAGACCTAGTAGGTAATTAGGTCTCTCAACATTGTTTTTCACCACCAACTTAAATTTGTTACAAAGGAATTCAAAATCTAAGACCAGTTTCAAATACCCTTTTCAAAGTGCTAAAAGAGTCCAAAGTTTGAAAACCTGACTCCACTCCAACATGCCTCAACCTCAACCATGCACCCAAGCCTAATTAGCAATTTTAGGCTTGGTCTACAAGGAAATGGCCAAAGTATGGGTTCATGGATCAAACCTCCAACTTTAGAGTGTCCTCCTAGCCCAACTAAATATGCTTTGTCTTCACACCAAGTCCCAACTTCCCTCCTTCACTACAATTCATCAAATTGCAACAAGTAAGGTCTAATACATGGGAAATATTAGACCTAGGGCTTGCTCCTAAAAATATCTGTTGCAACCGCCTACTTCTAGGCCTTTTTAATATGAAATTACATTGACCTAGCTTGCCCCATACAAATTTGGAAGAATTTTGAACAGTAGGAGTTCAAACTAGGGCCATTTCTTTGGCCAAACCCTTGTTTTGAGGGTTTCACAGGGCAGTGAGAGAAAAAAATGTGTAACTTTCAAATGGAGATTCATCTCCCCTTCAAACCAATGCCAAAATTCCTTAAAATACAACCTCCAACTGATCAATGCAAAACAACAACCTTACAGCCAATAAAATCTGTACAATACGGAAAAATAGGATGAAAATGTTGTAATAGTAGGTTCTCTATTAGATTTTGGAAGCAAAATACATTTGAAACTTCTCTTCTTCCTCTCATTTGAGTGCATAGGCCCTATAAAGGAATTTTCAAATATTTTTAATTGACCAATGATAGTTTTATGGTTATTTGCAAAAAGTTGCTAATTTGTTGGAAAAATTGCTAATGCAATTTTGCAATTTTTTGGACTTTTTTGGACTTTCACTAACCTCCAACCTAAATGAGTTCTAACCATTCCAAGTGATTATTCTAAGACTCAAAACTACTAAACCAACCTAGAAAACAAAATCTAAATCAAATTCCACCTTTGGACCAATCGATGCCTAGGTTCATATTGTCACCTTGGGGTCTTGTGTCCATCACAAATGGTGGATGGCCTTGAGGAGATTTTTGTCAATCCTAAGGCCTTATTACATTGCATAAAAAAAACTAATTGATTAGGTTCTTTGCACTAGAATTGAAGGATAAGGCTCTATTGTTCCTGAATGCATTTATGATCTTTTTCTCTATTTGACAAGCCCTGTACTTGAAATTCTAGTGATTGGTCATCATGAATTCCTAAACTTATTTTTGACACCAGACACTCTTTTCCACAAGAATGATTTTGTTTGTATTCTCTATGAAATTAATCCAACATGAATGCACATTCTTGTCATATTGAATCTTCCCATAATGTATTTCTTCCTCTTCTCCCATCAGATTTCTCGAAGAAGAAAAATCATCTTTTCCATTTTGAAGTGCACATTCTCTAATGAGCCTATTTGATTAGGAGAATTAATCATCAGTTGATATTGATGTAAGGGAAATTATTTTAAAAGAGAATCATCATCTATGTCTTCGTCTTCACATTTTTCAATCATTAGATCACAACATATTTCTTCAAGGCCAAGCACTTCTTTAGTGTGAGATACCATCACAATGTTTTCTACATTGTAGTTTCCACTTGTGAACTTGAATGCTTCAAATTCAAGTTTCATGCATGAGGAAGAGTGAGAACTTGATATGTCATCTTCTCTTACTTGAAACTTATCTTTAATTTCCATGTCCATTATACTTGTAATTAAATATTTATCAATGTTTACACAAGCTTGGTTCATTAATTTTTCTCGATGACCATCTTCACAAAATGGGAAAACTTCATATTCCACTTTCATGTAACTTTGAATAGGATTTCTTGAGAATTCATCATCTTTCTCTTGATAAAGATCTTATACTCTTGTGATGATCATATCACTTCTTGAAAACTCTTCAACATCGTCAAAAGTAAAGACTTCCATCTCAAGAATTAATGGAGATGTCTACAGGATTCACTTGAGGTTATTTCTACATCAATGGTGTTAGAAGATTGCAAAAAATATTCTAAAGAGTTGACTTCATAAATAGAGTCTTCATCATTAATGATTAGGGGTAAATTAATAGGAAGGTCTTCTCCATAGAGAAAGTCATCATCTAAAGCATTTAGGCACCTAGTAGGAATAAAAGTAGTATAAAATTCATCTTAATCTGCATTTCCCTCATCTTTAATCATATCTTCTATAGTACCTTGAGAAATATTTGATATTTCTTTTTCTTTCTCATTAGGATTGAGATGATTTAATATGTTCTCTTGGGTTTTGGAGTTTTCACAATGATGCCTTAATTCATCAATAGACCCTTCTTCTTCCATAGACATCATTTCTTGACCATCTCCTTGATTAGACATAGAATCCCCATCTTCTTTCATGCATGAAGATTTAGATGAGACATTTGGATTTTGTGATGTTGTCTTATCAAGAAAATAATTCTTGCATGGGTTTTCTTTCTCAAGTTCTCACATTGTTTGAAGTAAAGAAGGATGTACATTGTCAAGATCTAGGCATGCATTTCCATAGAATCTTTTTAAAAATTCAACCTGATTAGGATCAATGGAAGCATGATTTTGATGAGCAATAGGTGCAAGAATTGAGGCACCTTTTTGACCACCATTGTCCATATTCAATTCACATGAATCACTTTTCTGATCAAGTTCTTCCTTATGCTGGCATGTGGAACTTCTTTTTGAAAATGATTTTGGCATGTGAGAGAAAAATTAATTATCTTTACCATCTTCTTCATCTATCTTTTGCAAAGCCCAAAGTAAATATGGATGAATCCCTCCTAGGTCTAGTTTTCTTCCACCATAGAAACTCTTCAAGAAGCTTGCCTACTTAGGATCAATATAAATTTGATTTTACTGAGATACTGGTGCATAAGAGACATTTTTAGTATTCTTCATTGTTGATTTAGATGAAGCACATTTTTCAGCAAAGCCTTATTTATCTTTATATGCTAAATCTTTTTCAAATAAAGCCTATTGATCATGAGAAAGAAACACATAATATTCTCCATCATCCTCTTTGATCCTTTGGAAAATTTGCACCAAGCAAGGATGAACCATTCTAGGATCTAGCCTCCTACTACCATAGAAATTCTTTAAGAATTCAACTTGTAGAGGCTCACTGGGAATCTATTTCTTTGAGTATAAAAATTATTCCTCATCACTATTGCTATCACTCTCACTTTCAACCTTTCCATTGTACCAAACCATGATTCTAAATTTTTTCCTTCCAATAGAGTCCCAAATAATCAATCTTTAAAATAGAGTCACCAACCTTCATTCCAAGAAAGGTACCTTTTATCAATCATGTTATTGATTAGTGTTCACTTGGTTTTGGATGTGACCAAGATTTTGCCTATTTCTCCTTGGGATAACTACTATTCTTTCAACAATTACAATGTTTTGACCAATAGGAGCTCTTTGCAAGATTTTCCCGAACTCTTCTTCTTCTTCAAGAACTTGATTTACTTGATGCTATTGATGTGCACTTCATCTACACCTCTAGGCTAGTGTTCAAGTCTGAAATAATATCCTCTTGGGTATCTTGGAAGCCAAGGTTTGGTTGGAGAATTGGAAAAATTTTCTCATGGGGTAGCACCATCCTGCTTCATTATAGGCAACTATTAATCTTTTCTCATTTAGTTTCCCAAGTAGAGTCACCAAAAATTTGTTGGTAAACAGATTTGTCACTATAAAATTTTCCCAACAGAGTGTGAGTGGCAAACCATTCACAACAATTTGATAGGCCCTTGGTATGTGGCCTTCCTCTGTGTTTAGAGGGGCAACTCCCTTGTATGATATGATTTTTAAAGGGTTTTTTGAATAAATAATCTAAAACTTCAAAAATTGAGAGAAAGCCATTCAAGACGAATACACCACATGGCCTCACAACTTTCTTGGGTAAACAAGAATGATAACAAAGGTGATCAAGAACTACGCTTGAAAATAACTAGTATTTCCATACAAATTCATGATTCATAAACACTCACAAAATACCATGAGAATGCTTACTACAACTATAACAATTTTGATTTTAGAACAAGAAATCAAAAGCACATCTCATTTCATTTCCTTGCACAAAGAACATAATAGAGATTTTTTATTTTAGAGATAAAAAATGTACATACTTTCCAAAATTTATCTCTTGATCAAAATTTCAGTATAGTGTTCCCTTATTTTAAAACCAAAAAGTCCCTTTACAAAGCCCAAAAGAGCCCTTATATAGACACAAAGGTTAATAACTACCCTTCTGTGGTTAATAACTATCTCCCAAATACATGAGTTGGGTGAGGTTAATTAACCTCAACAAAATTAAACAAGAATGACTTGAAACTTAGACCTTACACCTTTTGAGAGGAGGATTGAATAATTAATCCTTGCTAATCTCCTTTTGATATTTGAATGATTCATTCAACTTACATCACTTTATTAATAAATTCATATCCTCCTTCTTATGAAGAGATCAAGAGCATGTGGTGTTTACAAGTGCACTAAATACTAACTTAATGTTTATGATCTCTCTGATTGTGCTTATCTCTACCAAATGTGCTTTTCTTCCATGATATCTATTGAAGGGTTGGCCCTTGTATAGACACAAGCACCAAAATTCTCATCTGTCTTGCAATTATCACATATTATGTGAGAGTATCACATAGCATTCCATTGAAAAAATTAGGTACCCAGTCTATAATTTGATTCATGCCCCTACAAATATTTGATAAAAGTTGACAAACTTTATGATTCATGCAATTACTGCATCCCCAAGAGATAACATTTTATTGACTGATTCCAATGCATTGACTTCAGCTACTTGTGCATGTAAGAAATGTGCACTTCAAATATATGATGCTATAAATTATGATATATGTTTTTCGTTGACCTTCCTTAAGGTGGCTCTATTAACAAAATGTCCATCTTTCCAAGTCTTGTCTTCACCAAGATCCACAACTATAGTGGCAGCTAGCTTGAGTTCTCTGAGGTATGTCCCTCCTTCTACAGTTGCATTTGAGAGATCTCAATATCTATTCAAACATTCACATATCACTTCATTATAATATTTTAGGAGTCACTTTTTATTGGAGCATTTTGAAAAACAATTACTTGACGCATTTCTCTATCAACATGTTCACTGCTCCAATGAGGATGCTCCATCTACACTCACCAAAAAAGGAAGAATGATATGTATGAGTTGATCTTCTTTCAATGCCTAGGTTTCAAATTGCTCTGTAAATTTGGTGAAGGTGATTCTTCCTAACGGACATGGAGGGTCTATAAGATATTTTGAAAAGTAACAAAGCACAACTGGGAAAGCCCATTATTTATATAGTGGCTTGAGTACTTGAATCTTGTCCCAATAATATCTTGGGCTTCATCAATTTTGCACTATAGACTATAAGGAGTTAGAAAATTCTATAAAACACTTATTGTGCATCATCACCTTTGTTATATCAACTCTCAAGAACAACTTCCAAATGCTTGGGACAACAAATTCAATGCAAATATGAGTGATCAATCAACCAATATTCTTGGAGAAGACTTTTGATATAGTTCATGCAAGGCCTTGAAGATTCTATCCGCACATAGACATCAAGAGAAACACACCATATGCAACTTTGTTCTAATTTAGTGGACCAATAAACATTCTCTTTTTACACATGAGCTCTAATTCATCAAGAAATCTCATATCACTGGCTGGAGATAAGATGAGATCATTTGGCCATGAAGATTTTGAATCCCCCTATCACCTACTTTGGAACATTATATATTGGGTGAAATGCGATGAGAAAATGTTTTGGTTTGTCTTCTTTTCTCTTGCAATGTTATCCCAGCATTCACGAGTTCCAAGGATATGAAGCAATATGATAAAGGTGGTAGAGTGACATGTTTTACTTTGCATTTTATTAGACAATTTGAGAAACACTTCATTGTCTGTGCTTCCATGCTGCATTCAAATGGAATGGGTGATTCAACATCACCCATTTTATGCATTCAACACCCTCAAATGTCATGCTTTCCATATTCAAGTCCACAACTGCATTGTGAGCTCAAGTAGAGATGACATCTTTGTCAAATGAATCACAGAGAAAATATGTTGTGAATGTGCCATATATTTTCTAAAGCATCCATTTCTATAGAGAAGTTTTCACAACTGAAGTATCTCATTTCATCGTTTGGGGTAGTGCTACTACTAATGTCACATGCTTTCTCTTTCATGTTGAGGTAATATGTCATTCTAGGCATTGGTGAGAGAGAATAAGTGATTTTGGAGAGGTTAATTAACCTCCTCCAAAATATGTAATTTGAATCTTATCATTAACCTTTTTGTGAGGTTAATGGTTAATGATAAACTTGAAAACACATAATTTGGGTCTCTCCATTAACCTACAATAACTTGGGGCTCAGAAGCTAGATTTTGAAAATTTCATGTACTGGGCAGAGCTAGGAATGAACCGGAGATATGAAGATTCAAAAATTCACAAAAACTCAGAGATAAAATAATCATTTCAATGATTAAAAGTAGATATATTTCACAAATAACCATAGTATCAACAAGGTCAAAATTGAGACATTTTGATAACCAGGTAACAGATCTCAATGGGAAAAGTTGGTAAAAGAGTAAGGAAGGAAAAATATAGTTTAAAAGAAGAATTGATGAGTATCAAAGAGTCTATTTCATAATTGATAAAAAGTTTCAAAGAAGTTGGAAAACAAAACTATGAGTATTTATGTCAAGTTCATGATTTAGAAAAATAATTGATCAAAGTGAAAGAGAAAAATTAGAAGAAATGTTAAAGTTGTGTGATGATGTCAAATATAAAAATGAGAATTTAGAAGAGAGGTTAAAGTTGTTTAATAATATTGAGAAAAAGAACAACGTTTTAGAAAAAAAGATGAAGAAATTGGAAAAGGAGAATAGTATGTTGAAGAAGGAAATGTCTAATCTAAAACAAAAGAATGAATGTTTGAAGTAAAAATCATTTATATATGATGCATCATGTGACAAAAATGATTTGTGTGATTATTTAAATGAAAAATGTGATTCTATTGAAGCTACAAGTGTTTGTGATAAAGAGTGTAAGCAAGAAAATGACAAGGAGTTTGCATATTTTGTTTGTTATGATAATAAGAGTGTTGTCTTGAAGATAATGAAGAAGATGGGCTATGAAGGAAAAGAATTGGGAAAGTATGAATGAAGGAATGAGAGAGCCTATTGAGACCATTTGGAGAGAAAAAAATGTGGGTCTTGGATATAATAATGCTGATAATAATGCTCAATATGATGTATATGTGAAAAAATCAGCACAAGGAAAGAAAGAAATCAAATGTTCTCATTGTACTAGAGAAGGCCATAGTAAAGATATGTGTTGGGACTTGCACCCATGCAAAAATTATGGTTTGAAAAATCATTCTAAAAAGATGTGCTAGAATAGAGAATGGAAGAAAGAGTCAATGGAAGAGTGTGTAAAAATGAACTGTGGATGGATTGATGAATCTAATTGGACAAGGATTATAGAAAAGTTCAAAAGGTTATATAAATTTTCATGTGTGAAAAATGTCATCAATTATAAAAATTTTGAAGGACTACCACAACAATTGGAAGATTGGATGTTTTAAAAATGGAAGAAAAGATGATGGAAAATGAAGATACAATGATAGAAAATAAAGAAGTTTGTTTGGGTGCGTCAATGGTTGAGTGAGAAATGAAAAATTGTAAATGTACAATGTATAATGGATTAATAAAAAAAGGCTACAAAAATCTATGGAAGTGAGGTCATAGAAATGATAAGGTGCACGAAGAATGTGTCTAGAAAAAAAAAGTTGAAGAAGAAGAAGAAGAAAATATAGTGTATAAGATTATAAAGAAAAAATGGCAAGTGAAAGTGAAAGAATACAAAAGTAAAGAGAGAAAATATGACAAGGTGGATCAGAAAGGAGATATAGTAGAAGGATGTGATGACAAGAAAGAAATTGATGAAAATGGAAGAGGAAAAGAAAAATATATTTTTTAAATGATCAAGTAGATTGGTTTGATGATAAATAAGATGATATAGAATTTAATCAATACTATGATATTGGAGGAAATATATAAAAATACACAAATGGATGGAGAAGATGTTATTGAAGAAGATGAAAAAAATGAATCAAAGGTATGCTCATTGAATGGCTAAGAGAAAGAAAATGATTGTAGAAATAGAGAGAAAATCATTCATGTTTGCACCCTATAAAAATAAAAAAACAAGAGGATTTGGGTGAACCAATCACATTCCACCCTACAAAAAAAGAAGCTAGTGGATTTGGGAGAACTACTCATGTTCTACTCTACATATATAAAAAGGAGAATCATTTGCATTCTTCCTTGCACCAACAAAAGGAGAACCAATCATGTTCTACCTTGCTGATATAAAAGACGGTAAACTAGTCATGTTTACCATGCTGAGCCAAGAAAATACTATAGAAAAAAAATCAAAGTGGACACATCTCTCTCAGCAAAAAGGAAGCAATTGTTGACATTATGGTTAAATTTGTTTATTAGTGACTCACACTTAGTCAATTGGTTAAGCTACTACTAAGCTTATCTTTCAGTTTATAGTGTTAACTAAGTGCTACAGTTACTACTGAGCAATATAGTTGTTACCGAGTTATACAGTTGCTACTGAATTCCAAAATTAGTATTCAGTTTACACTGTGCAATATCTACTGATTTGATCAGTGACAGTGCAAACTAAGCATTACAGTATTAACCAAGTTGCACAGTGTCAATTATGGTCTCCAGTATCTACCAAGCTTGCAATGTCAATGATGTGAATCCAGTGTTGACCAAGCCAAGGAGGGTCAACCAAGTAATTTAGTTTATACTGAGCTCATAGTGTTAGTGTTAACTGAGCTATGGAATGTCAACCAAGTGATTTAGTTTATGTTGATTTTCACAGTGTTCACCAATTCACCAGTGCTAACCTAGTTTAGACTCTTTGAAGTGATTATTATGAATTGAGCTTCTACGTCTACCAAGTGCATAATGATGCTAAGTGTTGACAATAGTTTTCGATTATCAAAACCTCACTAAGTTTGTCTTCAAAACCCAAGTGCCAACAGTTGATCCAACTTTGTGATTTTATTGGAAATCTATGTTGTAGTCGACTTTGATGAATTGTGTTTTAGATTGGTATATATGAAATATATTGTATCATATCCATATAATATGTAATTATGAAGCGAATATAAAGAGAAGTGTGAGTCAAGAAGGCTACAAGTAGTATAAGGGACCACAAAGATTTATCCATCACAACAAGGTGATCATTACATTTCAAAGGAATCTCAAGCAGCAAATTAGAGTTGTCAATTAGAGATCAGCCACTAGTTCGTCCTAATAGGTGTATCAGTGAAATCCTTTAACAAGGTAGATTTAATATTCTTTTGCAAATCTCTTTACCGAGTGCATACTTCATTGTATATTTTGTAAATCCTTTAAGAAGGTGGACCTAGCAATCCTTATTGCTCCTAATAGGGTAGATCATCAAAAGTGATTTATTGTAAGCCTTAATTGGCCAACTTTATATTGTAGTACTAAAGCTTGTGGGTATCATCCCCACCCCCTTTTACTTTCTATTTGGAAGGTTTCTAGGTCATCGTATCTTGTGTCAAAGTGTTATGAATGTTTTACTACTCTCAGTCTTTCGTGCATGTAACTAGATCAGAATATACATGAAGGATTAATTGGTAAATTAAGATTAAGTTTTATTGGTTCCTAATTCACCCCTCCCCTCTTAATAACCTTTCCTATCTAATATTTCCAACAACAATATGGGATTGCAAAGTTTCAAGAAAAAGGAAGAAATTTTGAAAATGTAGCAACATTGGTGGAGTCAAAATTAAATGGGAGTGTTAGAAGTAATTATTGAATCCAACTGTCATTTGTTAGGTTGGTTAACCAATCATGTTAACCATACACAAAATAATTGTTACAGAATTTGAAATGAGGAAACTTCTAGATGATAGCACCTAGTTTTTATTTTGAAATAGAGCTTTGGCTCTCATCTTTATTGCCCTATTTTATATATATCTAATGTAACTCTTTAAATGATATGGTTCAATAGTTAAATACAATGAATATTTTCCTTCTTGTCTACTATGTTATGCTTTAGCATTCATGTTTTTTGTAACATGGTATCACGACATTCTAGATTTCTAACATGTTAACTTTAAAAGGGAGCCAATGTCATGGGTGGGCAGGTGGGGTATTTTAGACTTGATACAAGAATAAGAGGTTGTCCTACAAAAAGAGATTGGAATATGTTGTAGTGTTGAGAAAGTATCTGCTATATTCTATGAAGGTTGCATGTTATTTAAAGTACAACATGATCTTTTGGTGTATTTTTTTCTAGTGTTTTGTTTTGAATACTAATGGCAAAGTGATAGTTTCTCTTCATTCAAAGGTATGGAACTAAATTGGGTTCATGTCTCAAACAAAATAAGAAGAATTTCACAAAGTAGAGTCTATGAGTTAATCCAATAAATGGAACTCATATATACAAGGGATGTTTTATTGTTGCAGCAATTAAAGAATAATTATATCTTCTCATTGGATATTTTATCAATTCTTGGCAAAATGGTAATTTGAACTAGGTTCATAATATTGTTACCATATTACTAAATGGTGTGGGTAGGATCTATTTCAAGGATGATTGTAGGTAGTAATCCATTTTGTTGGAGTTTATTGATATTGTGGTTTTTACCCAAAAGGGTTACCATGAGACAATTTTTGTGTTCTTGTATTCCTTTCTTAACATTTAGTTATTTAACTATTTTAAAGTTGTTAAAATACTAATTCATCCCTCACCTCTTAGTATTTTTTAAAAATTTTAAATTGGTATCATAGCTAGGTTCTCTCTTTGTAAGGCTTAAAATCTTGAAATTAGGTTTGTTATGTGTCACCATGAGTGCCTTATAAGGTCTAGCCTCAAATTATGCTCCATATTTTGATGGGACTAACTATGCCTTTTGGAGTGTTTGTATGAAAACCTACATTATGTCATTAGGATTTGATGTGTACATGAGTGTAGTGAATGGATACATTGTTCTAGCTCAACTCCCTACTAGTTCTAATGCAAAAAAGGATTTTGAAAATAATAACAAAGCTATGAATGAATTATTGTGTGGTCTCTCTAAATCTAAATTTGTCAAAGTTATGCATTGTGACTTGGCCAGAAAACTATGGGATAAGTTTTTCAATGATTATCATGGTGATGATAAAGTTTGGAAGGAAAACATTCAAACTTATAGAACAATTTTTTAAGGCACCTACATGAAGGAGAATGAGAGTGTTGAAACCTACTTCTTAAGAGTTGATGAAGTTGTGAATGTATTAAAAGGTCTAAGTGAGACTATTGATGAGAATACTAATGTTGAAAATATTTTATGTACTCTTCCCATCAAATTTGATGCCAAGGTTTCATCTATTGAAGAAATGTCATATTTGGGCACTCATGCTATGGAAAAATTGCATGGTATTCTAATTACCTATGATATGAGAAATAATGTTGAAGGGACTTTTTAAAAGTGAGATGGAATTTAAGGCTACTAAGATTATTAAGTACAAGGAGAAAAGGAAAAGTGAACACTTAGATGAAGGTTCAAATGAGGAAATTGTTGGCCTTGTTAGGAAGCTAAAAAAGGGCCTTAGTAAGAGAAAATGCAAGATCAATTTGAAGTACTTCAATTGTGGAAAAATCAGTCATTTTGGATCAAAGTTTCCCTATGATAGAGAAGATGACAACCAAGATGAACAGAATACAAAACTACAAGGAAAATAATATTTTCCAAACATTATTGGAAAGTTGATAAATTAAAAAGAGTGTTGTGTTATAAAGATGGTAGAAAAGATACTTCCAGCAATGAGGATGATCTTCAAAATAATACAATTTTATTCATGGGTGTGTATTACGTAAACATAGAAGAGTGTGAAAATTGTGAGGTTCTCAAATTTAATAGCTTGAATTTCACTATTTCAATTTTTAGATTATTTGTATCAAGGATCTTGAACTTGATGTTTAGGAATGCATTTTAGTTGAATATGTTCCTCCCATTCATCTTCCAATTTCTAAAAAGGAAGTGACAACAAATGCAATGGCAATGATTTCCATCATAGTTTATTATCCAATTCTCACTATGGAAAAATCTACATCTCAATACAACTAAAGGAATTTGGGATTAATTACATGCTACATATGGAAAATATATTCAAAAGGATATGGATCGTATATGTTAATCTTAGATTGATTTTGACAAGACAATGACAAAACACTTAATCATTATCTAGCACTATTATAGGGCATGCTAAGTGATCAAAGAAAGCCAAGGAATTAGTGCAAGTTGAGTGATCAAATCATGTTGAGCATTAATTGTTAGAGTATACATGCTAAGAAATATACCTAGTATGTGTCAAGACACTAATGAGCCGAGCAGACTATACATGTTGAGTGATTGAGGAGTCAAGTAAACAATGTATGTCAAACCATTCAAAAGCCAAGTTACAGAATTGAGAATATAGCGATGGACAAGCATCAAAGCCTTTAGATTTCAAGTGAACAATTTTGGACATAGTTGTTTGTAATGGAACAAACTTCTATGTAAACCATTTTTGGGCCAACTTAATGATATTTTATGATTCTAGAAGATATGTATGGAGGTATTTTATGAATCCCTATGTAGTACATGCAACAATTAAAATTAAGGAATGTTTATGTGGCAATATGGATCAACCTTAGTCATTGATTCCTACCTAACTCTAGCCCACCTATGTTTTTTTAAGGAGGAAAACCCTAAGTAGTTTGTAAGTAAGAGTGCATGCATGGAAGGAGATGAATACTAAGTGAAGAGAGAGCATTCATGGTGGCTATGGAGGCCTTGGGGAGGTGGCATCCACATAGGTGCCACAAGGGAGACACATGGGCTAAGGAAACAAGCCATGCAAAGGTCAACATAATACTTTTTGGTGAAAGAGATGGCTCAAGGTTTGCTCACACATGTGAGTAACCATGGAGAAAGAAAAGGGGGAAAAGTGTGTAAGAGTGTAAGAATTTTTGGACAAATTAATAAAAAAGGGGGTTTCCTGGATCCTGAGTTGCTCACACATGTGTGAGAAAACACTTAGGAGCTAAAAAGTGTTTATGAAGGTGTTTAGGATAAATAAGTGGGATTAACTAGTGGATAGGCTTAGAAGGATGAGAGTGATGGGTTGTAGACTAGGTTTTAGGATTAACTTAAATAGGATTTAACTTAATCATAGGATTATAGAATTTAATAAAGTAGAGGGAATTAAATAAATTAGAATTTATTTAAAAGGGGATTTATGGAGCACTATGCATTAAATAAATTTAACACATTAGAGGGGAAATATTGAAATTAAATTTAAATACATTAGGGAAGTGACCCTATTTAATTAAATAAGTAGAAGAATGTGACAAATATAATTAATTAATAATTAATTAATTATAGTGTCAAGGGAGATATTAAATCAATTAATATAGTGTTTAGGATGATTTTAAGTGTCTATAAAGGGTTTCTGGGTAACAAATTTATTATGTTATGTGTTGTTTGTTTCATGCTATGGATGAACATGTGTAGTTAGCTATTTCAATTTACATGCTAAATTTTGAGATGGATGTGTGGTGAATGTTTTATGGTTAAAGTTTTGAAGTGTTGATTCACCCCCACCCCCACCCCCCCCCCCCCGCCCAACCCCAAGTTTAATTTCCCATTGTTATTTCCAACAATCGGTATCAGAGCCTTATTCTCTAACAAGAAATTTTTATAGCTTTGGAGGAAAGATCTTGAAGATGGAAGTCTACAAGTTGGGAAAGGTTATTGATAACTAGAAGCTTGAAGTAAAAATTTCCCTACACCAACTCAATGAAGCAAGAGATGAACTGCAACATTCATTGAAGAGAAGAAAGGAACTGTTTATTGACCTAAATGACACTCATTACCAAGAAGAAGACACTATTGAATTATTTAAGGATGGAAACTCAAGTGAGTTTGATGCAGTTGTTGCAGATCTGATGAAAAAGAATAATGCCCTAACTGAAGAGGTTAGAAATCTTAAAATAGAACAAGAAGTTCATTCAATATTACTATATGAGGGGACAAAATAGAAAAAGAAATTTGAGATAGGAAAAGTCATGATTAAAGATTAAAAAAGAACACTGACCAAAAAACTAGAACAAAAGATGTCAGATGTGCAAAAGCTTGCTAACATGCAACTGGATACAATGAATCAATTGATGATTGCATATAATAAATTGAATAGAAAGGACATTGAGATCACTATTGATCTCATATTGGTTTTGACTAATGAGTGTCTCTACACTTAAGTCATTTTCTTAGTTCATGTCAAACAAGTAGTACATGTCAAGCACAAAATGTATAAAATAGAGCATGTCAAGTCCATAGTGAGTGTCAAGTCACTCAAGTGTCAAGAAAATAGTGTATGCTGAGTGATATAGGAGCTGAGTAAGAAATGCATGCCAAGTCATTAAGATGCTAAGTCACAATACAAAAAATAGTAAATGCTAAGAATTACAATATTTTGATAATAAGGATGAATCTTAAGTTGGAATCCCTATGAACTGCATGCATCCAATTAGGAAAAGGGAAGATTTAAGTGGCAAAATAGATGAATCACAGCTATTGATTCATCCCTAACCCTAAGTCACCTAGATCTTCTTAAGGAGGACAAACCAAACTTCATATGCATGTAGAAGAAGTGAAGAGAGAAGTTTTCATGCACAAATAGAGCATTCATGGCGCCTAAGGAATTGTGAAGTGAAATTGCATTGCAAAATTAGTTAAAGGAGAACATAGGAAGGGAATAGTATACAATAGAGGGACATTTGATCAAGAAGGATCAAGACTATATCAGTTTAAAGGTGATCTATCATCAAGAAACAAAGTACCAACCACAAGATCAATGTTGAGTCATTCTAATAGGTGAATCAGTTAAATCTCTTAACAGAGTAGTCCTAATAGGTTGTATTGAAATCCTCTAATAAGGTTCTTACTTAATTGTGAGTTAAAGTTCTTTAACAAGGCACACTTCTAACAGGGTGTTGAAATCCTTTAATAGGGTAAGACCTAATAGTCTTTGTAAACCTTTAACAAGGTAGACCTTTCACTAGGTAGATCATGTTTCATGATCAAAAATTGTAACCTTCATTAGATACACTTTATTACTATAGTAGTGAAGATTTGTGGGTGTCATTCCCACCCTAGTTTTACCTTCTCATTGGAGGGTTTCTAGGAAATCATATATGTGTGAATTCTTACTTGTTTACATGACTTAGATGTACATACTTTACATGGTATTTCAATTTACTTATTGAATGTATGAGATGGATGTGTGGTGAATGTTTTATGGGTCAAAGTTTAAACTATTGGTTCACCCCCCCCCCCCGAAGTTTACCTTTCTTATTGTAATTCCAACAATTGGTATCAAAGCCTTGATCTCTAAAAGATAAGCTTTGCAAATTTCAGGAAAGATCTTGAAAATGGAAGTCTACAAGTTGGAAAAGATCATTGAGAATCAAGGAATTGAAATACAACTCATTCTACATCAACTGAATGAAGCAAGAGAAGATCTAAAGAAATATTTAAGGAGAAGGAAGGAAATTTCTATTGAGGAGAATGAAATAGAATATAGAGAGATGGAAACTACTAAGATATTTGCTAATAGAGACTTCAATGAATTTGATGCAGCTGATGCAAATCTAATGGAAAAGAACAGAGCCCAAGTTGAAGAAATTGGAAATCTCAAGTTAGAGAAAGAATCATAAGCCATACTACTATGTGAGGTGACTAAATAGAAAAAGAAAGATATGGAAGAAAAAGCCATGATTGAAGATTACAAAAGAATTTTGATCAATAGACTAGAGGAGAAATAATTAGAGCTAACTAAGATTTCTAACATGCAATTGGATACTTTGATTCAAATGATGAATGCCAACTATGAATTGAATGTCAAGGACATTGAGATAACAACATTGAAATTGTAGAATTAGCAATTGCATAATGAAATAAGAAGGGGAAAGGAATTTTTTGAAAGTTTCAATAAACCAAGTGAAGCCATGAAATACTTTCAGCAATTATTGAAATCCCCTAGATCCAATAATGATACATCTGGACTGGGATATACAAGTACTAAAGAAAGGAGCAAAAAAGGTAAGAATTTCAAGGCCACTTATCATAATTGTGGTAAGAGAGGACATACTGCTTGTAGAAGTTGAGAAAACCAACTTCATAATTCACCAAGAATACCTACATGCAAAAATAACCTGTTGCTGGAAGGAAACCAAAGAGGAAAAAGAAAAGCTTGAAAATCTCAATGGAGTGAGAGGAAAATGTATTCCAAGATTTCAAACAATAATTACAAGAGTTCAACCTTAAAGGTGAACAAAACCCTAAAGCCTAAAAAAGCTAGGTTGTACATTAATAATTAATAAAAGAATTATTTATCAATGCACCTAAGAGAAAGCTTAAGAACTAAAGAGTAATAACTTAACTAATTAAATCAATATGATTTAAATAGTAAGAAAACAAAATATTACTCTAACACCCCCCTTAAGCTAAGCACAGGGGTAAAGCTAACCTAGCACAATTATGAAAGCAAGAAATGGGTCATAAAAATAAGGCCTAGCCAGGTACCCAATATAAGGAAATCTCTATAAACTAGAGACGAAGGAAAAAACCCAGTGGGGAAAACTCCTCTCCAAAAAGAGATAGAAAAAAGCTAAAAAAGCAAATGGCTAAAGAGACTCTCTCAAAACCATAAGTACAACTAGCCTCCCCATGAGAGAGAGAAGAGACACCAAAGCCCCCCCTAGAATGATGGAGCCCTTGTAGAAATGATCGAACCAATGGAACTCCAATGCACAAGAAACAAAGGCACAGAACAAGGAAACCCTTGAATGAGAGGTGAAACTAGAAGGCCTAACTGATGCTCAAAGGAGAAAACATGAGGATCCTAAAATGGAATCCTCAATGTAGGTGGGGTGATAGGTGTGCTGACATTGTCATGAAAGAAGAGATGAATGTCCTCTTTAGAATCCTCAACAAGTGCACCTGGTGGCTTAATGAATGGAGCTGAAGGGTTAGGTAGAGCTGAAGAAGAATCATGCTAAGGAGAAAAGACCTCAATAGGATGTGGTGTGGTATTCAAATCGGTGATCTTGAGAACAATACAAAGGTTTAAGTGTCTTGACTATACCACATGATGCTCTCATGAAAGAGAAGAGCTATGATCTAACAATGGAGATGGTGGACCAAAGTGTGAGAAGGTGTAGAGATGGGTGGTATGATCAGTTGTCCCTTTAGCAATAAGGCCTCCTATTGCACTATCTCAAATGAAGATTGAATATGTAGTGAACTCAATTGTCTTCATTGTTCCACTGTGTGTAATTTGATAAATCAAGAGAAGGTTTATAGACAGAGATGGAACATATAATACATCATTGAACATACCATCCTAAATTCCTACTAAACCTTTCTCATAGATTTTTAGGGAAATGTTATTCCCCATGAGAATATGAGGAATGGGAGAAGCCTCAACAATAGAGAAGACCCCTTGAGAAGATGCCATATGGTGAGAAGCACCTGAATCCAATATCCAAGGGACCTAGGAAGGGGATGCAATGGATGCCTATAATGCATGAACCTATCCAAAATCCTTGATATCAAAGATATGGAAGAAAATTCAAAAGCAAACCCCTGTGAGGTAGAAGAGGATGGAGAGGAAATAGTGCTCTTCTGAAGAAGAGCTTGAAAATCTACAATCTATTTCTCATAGCCATCAAATCTCTTCCAAAAATAATGTGACTCATCATGAGGTCCCTTCCAACAATATGAACATGTAGGAATCTTAGTATTCTATTTCTCCTTATTAGAAGAAGATGATGGGCCAGTAGAGTGCTAAGAAGAGGAATCAGATATCTACTTCAGCTTTTGCTTCTATGCACCTTGAGGTGTCTTGGCAAGAAATGCCTATGACTATGAACCTATAAGTGAATCCATTTGAGTGAGCTTGGACTACTCACAAGTCAACCTATCACAAAATGTCTCAAAATATGGAACACCATGTCATGCACCTAGTGTTGTTGGAATTCTTTTAGAATAACTGAGAGGCGGGGGAGAATCAGTTATTCAAGGTCCAGATGTACAAATAATTTTTTTCACAATTTAGTGAACCCTTAAAACTTTCTCAACCATGCATGCATTCATTGTGTATTAAACAAAATTGATATGTTACTATAACATTAACATGTAGAAGTATAAAGCATAAAACACAACATATCCATCAACACACTTGTCACAATGATTTAATGTGGAAACTCTATTTGGGAAAAACCACCAGTAAAATGCTACTCATTTTTTACTCTTCTAAAGTGATGCCCTATTAAAGGCCAACCCTATTAAAGGTTACAAAATACACTATTAAATGTGACTCTATTAAGAGATTTCAATCACCCTATTAAAAGTGAGCCTTGTTAGAGGACTTTAGGCCATTCACTTGGAATGCCACCCTATTAAAGGATTTTCCAATGATTGTTAAGTCAACCTTTCTCCAAAGAATTTACCCTAATCTGATACAATTGTTAGAAAGTAATAGTAGAGATTTGATCTGATACAACTTACAACCTTACTTGTAAATTTTAGATCACTATTTAGGCCTCAACTCTACTTGGTTTCCAATTTTTGTAGTTCTGACAGCTTGTTCACCCTTCAAGCATTCATCCTCTTTAAGCCTTCTTGCTTAGTTTGTCATTGCAGACTTCTTTTCTTATGTCATTTGATGAATCAAGCCCTCTTCCTTCACCTTGTTAGATTTTTGCATCCAAAAACTCTCTAACCTCTATCCAACCTTACTTCAAGACCAAACATCCCTTCATATAGGAAATTAGAACTCTTTTCCCACTTATTATCCATCTCAAAAATGAGGGTTTTTGATGGATCAGGTAGGATACAATGTATCTACCCCATATCTTGTCGTCTCTAGAAACTTCTCCTAAAATCCATTTGAATTTGCCTCCAAAATAGTTTACATAAGATTTTGTGCCTCTAGCTCATTAATCTTATCTTCCTCCTGATTCACAAGTTCCAAGAAAACAAACTTGTCAGCTTTTATTTGGTGAATCTTTGATCTTTTCATAATGCAGTAGCTTGACATTATCAATTTATTGATGCTCGACACATACTGTGTTACTCAACTTCTACTTTAAAATCAATTGGCATCAACTAGATTTTACTGGTGCTCAGCATCAACTAAAAATCACTTAGCTTCAACTATCTTGTTCAACATCCACTAGAAATTGCTTTCGCTTGGCTCCAACTAAATTTTTGCTCATCTTGCACTACCTTTTCTCGACACCTTCCATCAACTTGGTCAAGCTTAACAAATGATCTTTGTCCAACCTTTTTCCTCTAAACTTTCAAAGTGTAGCCAATCATTTTGTAACCTCAAAGTAGATCATGAATATATTATGTTATCACCATCTTAACTAATTCATGCACTTCAATACATAATCATAACTCAACCTTTCCTCTACGTACTTTTTTTATATCTTGTTGATGAAATCCTCCTCATCAATCAACTAAGTGATAGTGATTGAAACATATAAGCAATTTTCTTACCAACATGTAGCAGGTTTGACATTAGTGACAAAAAAATGATTGAAAACACTTCTTCAATAGTTCTCTAGCTCAAATGATCTTTTCAATCATATATCAACAATCTCCCTCTTTGGCATTGATGGAAAACCAAACGGATCAACCAGTCAAAAAAATGATGAACATCTTGTTCTATCAAACTAACTAGGTTAAAATAGTAAGGCAATACCAAAAAGAAATCTTGTGAATAACACTTCTCCCTCTATCGGCAACTCCTTATGTTACAAAATATCCTTCTAATCTGATTCTCTTCTATCATGGATCAATAGAATATCAGAATATCTCCCTCTTTTATTTTCTACTTTCTCCCTTGTTATTGCTTTCAGTCTTCTGATCTTCTGATGATGAACTCTTCTTTACTCCTCTTGTGCATTGTACTTTATTTGTACTTTCTCCCTTGATTATCTACTTTGATCATCTCCCTCTTGCTTAATAAGCACTTGATTAGTTTATCTTCTTTGTCTCCCTCTTTGACAACAATGCCAAAGACATATACTCAATACTTGACATCTTAATATATGCAAATATAAGCCTTTGCAGGTTCGTCAATTTTACTCCCTCTGTCACCTTGCTTGTGACTAATTTGAAATTCTAGCTCTTTTGATTACTTTGGGCAATTTCCTAAAGTAAGATCCACTACATCAATGTATATGAAATGAATATCAGCTTGTTTGATATAAGGTACTCCCTCTATCTTTTAAATAGCCTTTGATAGGGGTATCACCCCTAATTTACCTCTTAGATACTCATAAGCATCCTTAGATAATGCTTTGGTGAAGATATCAGCAATTTGTTCCTTGGTGTTAATATATTCCATCTTCACGTCTTTGTCTTGAACCAACTCCCTTACATAATGATACTTTATTGCAATGTGCTTTGCCTTTGTATGCATTATAGGATTCTTTGATATATTTATAGCACTTGTATTATCACAATAAAGTGTCATTGGTTTAGTGATTTCTTCCTTCATTCTCTTTAGTAGCTATTTGATCCATACAATGTTTGTGCAATTGTTAGCAGCAACAACGTACTCTGCTTCAACAATAGATTGGAAAGTACAACTTTTATTTTTTCTTGTCCATGTAATAAGTCTTTTTCCTAAGAAAAATGCTCCTCCACTAGTGCTCTTTTTGTCATCAATATTTCTAGCCCAATTAGCATCAGTGTAGGCTTTCAGTTCAAACTTTTCATTCTTCTTATAGTATAAGCCATACTCTTCTATTCCTGCCATACTCTTCTATTCCTTTCAAGTATCTCATTATTCTTTTTACTGCCATCAAATGATTCTCTCTAGGATTAGTAGAGAATCTAACAACTATCCCCACATCTAATGCAATATCAGGTTTTTTGTGTACTACATATTGCAACTTTCCAATCATGGATCTGTATAATGTTTGATTGACCTCAGTTGATTCATCATTCTTTGATAGTGTGAGTTTTTTTACCATAGGTGTACTTACTGATTTTGAATCCTCAAGCCCACATGTCTTCAATATCTCTTTGACATACTTTGACTGAATGATATATACACCATATTTCATTTGATGGACTTGTAATCCCACAAAGAATTTGATCTCACAAAACATTGACATTTCAAACTCCTATTTCATCTAATTTGCAAAATCTTTACACAAAGCATATTGTCCTCCAAATATAATGTCATCAACAAATATTTTAGATAATAGTATACCTTTTTCTTCATTTGTCTTCATTTACAAATTGCTATTATCATCTATCCTTTCAAATCCAATCTTTACAAGATAAGTATGAAGTCTCTCATACCATGCTCTTGGTGCTTGTTTCAATCCATATAGGGCTTTGTGCAGTTTACATACCATGTTCTTATTGTTTTTATCCACAAATCCTTCTAGCTATTCTATGTAGACCTCTTCTTCTAATATTTCATTTAGAAATGTAGACTTAACATCCATTTGATAGACTTTAAAACTTTTGTATGCAGCATAAGCAAGCAGAATTCTTACTCCTTCCATTCTTGCAATAGGGGCAAATGTTTCACCATAGTCAATTCCTTCTTCTTGTGCATACCCTTTGCAAACTAGTCTTTCTTTGTTTCTTGTCACTTCACCATTCTCATCTAGCTTGTTCCTAAATACCCATTTTGTACCAATCACATTCTTATGTTTTGGTCTAGGAACTAGGCTCCAAGTCTTGTTCTTTTCTATCTGCTAAATTTCCTCTTCCATAGCCTAGTACCAACCATCATCTTCCAATGCATCTCTCACTATCTTAGGTTCCTTCATGCTTAACAAACATGCTTCACTTCTCAACCTATTTCTTGTTATTGGCCTTATATCTTTGTCTTCAATGATTTGATCTATAGGATGGTTTCTTTTAACTTATTTGGATAATCTTGGCTCAATTCTTGTTGTTGCATTCTATCTCTTAGCTTTAGTATCACTATGTGCATCTTTGTTAGGTGTTTCAACATTTCTTTCATGTATGCTAATCTTAGAGTTAGTTTGTGCATTCTCCTCATTTTTCAACTTGGCATCTAAATGAACTCAACATTCATAGGATGTGGCTTGGCAGTTGTTGAAACTTGCTATTGACTTGTTGCATGATTTGTAGCATCTTCTTTAGTAGGCATTCCTCCATAATAGTATGCAAATGTCTTGTAGTCTTCTGATTCTCTCATAGCTTCAGCCTCATGTGCTTTTATAATCTCATAAAAATTCATATTTGCACTTTCCACAATTTTTTTAATGTTAGTAATTAAATACTTATAATCTTTACTTCTTGTGAAGTAACCAAGGAATATACCTTCTTCACTCTTAGCATCAAACTTTCCACTCCTAACATCTTTAAGAATATAGCATTTGCTTCCAAATACTTTAAAATATTTCACATTAGGTGAATTACGATACCATAGTTCAAAAGGTGTTGAGTGAGTACCTTTCTTTACTTGTACACGGTTCAAAGTGTATACTACAGTACTTACAATTTGTCTCTAGTATTTTAGAGCAACATTTTTCTCTATCATCAGTGTTTTAGCACAATCCATTATTGACCTATTTCTTCTTTCAACAATTCCATTTTTTGGAGGGGTCCTAGGTGTTGATGTCTGTCTCTTGATTCCTCTATCATTGTAGAACATCTTAAATTCATGTGAAGTGAATTCACCTCCTCTATCTAATCTCAAACATTTCAAGCTCTTGCTTGTTTATTTCTCAACTCTTGCCAAGTACCATTTAAACATTTGAAAAGCATCTAATTCTTGTTTTAGAAATATGGCTGTCATCATTCTAGAGTAATCATCAACAAGTAACATAATATACCTGTCTCCTTTGTAGCTTTGCACTTCAATAGGTCTACACATGTCAGTATGAACAATTTCTAGTATTTTCTTAGAGGTATAAGCCTTACTTTTAAAGCTTGACTTTGTCATCTTTCCTAGTTGACATTGTTTGCACATTACATTTTTTGGTTTTTTCAACTTAGGCAAACCTCTAACTCTTTTCATGTTACTGATACTAATCAGATTATCAACGTTAACATGACATAATCTTTTGTGCTAAAGCCATACATCATCAAATTTTGCAATAAGACAAGTAGCATCTTCTATATCCAAATAGAACAAATTACTCCTAATTTGATCACCTTTTCCAATTAAATTTCTATTTGTATCATATATCTTGGCTGATTTGTTTTCAAACTCAACTTTACATCCCAAATTATTCAATTGTGACACACTTAACAAGTTAGAATTCAGTCCTTCAACATAGTAAGCATTGTCACATGAGATCCTATCTATAAGCTTAATAGACCCTTTTCCTTTTATTGAACATGGTGCATCATTACCAAATCTTACACTATTTCCATCATAACAAGTTAAGGTAATGGACTTACTTTTGTCTCCATTCATGTGATGCAAGCCTCCACTATCAATGATCCATTTGTCATTCTTGTTTGCACAAGTAATAAGTGCAGTAGCTTCATCCTCATCTGATTCATCCTTCATAGCAACATATACCACTTCATCATTATTTTCATCAGAGTTATGTTCATCAAAAATGTAGCATGACTTCTTACCTTTATCTTTGTAGTCTCTTCCATCATCTTCTCTTCTATTTTTGTGCTTGTTCCCTTCTCTAAAGTTTTTCTTCTATGTACATCTTGCTACAATATGATCAACTTCATTGCAATTAAAAAAAATGATAGGCAACTGACCTTTAAATTTACCTTTTCCTTTGTGAAATATTCTAGCCAAAAATGCTTCCAATTGTTCAATGTCCTCTTCATATGTATTTTTTTCATTGGATGCATATTTTATCTTTCTTTTCTTCTTCTTTGGCTTTACCTCCTCAAAATCCTTCAGTAGCAATTTTTCTTTGAAAGTTGATTCAATACTTTCTAGTCTACAGTTGTCAAAATTAGATAACTCAAAATTAGTAAGTCTTCCTACCAAAAATTTAAGCATTAGATCATTCCTTGGCATGCATCTTAACTCTTGGATTGCAAACACTCTAATTTCATACATAGGCAACAATGTTCTTAAGAATTTACTTAACATAGTATCATCATCTATTTTACTAGATGCATCTTTTATTGCACTAAAAACTTCTTTTATTCTAGCAACATATTGAGCAATATTTTCACCTTCTTCCATTCTCATGTCATCAAATTGACCTCTTAGGCTCTTTGACTTGGCTCTTTGAACATTTTTGTCTCCTCCATAGATTGTGGCTAGGGAATCCAACATCTACTTTACACTTTTAAGGTCTTTGATATCATCAAACTCAACATAGCTTAGGGCAAAGGAAATCTCCAACATTGTCTAATTGTGTTCTTTTTTTTCCTTCAAATATTTAGTAGTTAGGGTTCCTATTGGATCAACATATTCTACTATAATGCAAGTTTTTGCATAATCTCTGAGTCCTCTAAGGTGTAGCTTCATCAAACTTTTCCATGTAGAAAATTTATCTCTATTCAGCTTGGGTAATGCTCTTTTTGACATCTTGATCTTTGTGCTTTTAGTACCTTAAAACTAATCCTCTTAAGCAACTATGCTCTGATATGAATTTTTGGAATTCTTTTAGAATAACTAAGAGGAGGGGTGAATCGGCTATTCAAGTTCTAGATGTACAAATAAAAAATTTCACAATTTAGTGAACCTTTAAAACTTTCTCAACCATGCATGCATTCATTGTTTATTAACCAAAATTGATATGTTACTATAACATTAACATGCAAAAGTATAAAGTATAAAACACAACATATCCATCAACATACTTGACACAACAATTTAATGTGGAAACCCAATTTGGGAAAAATCACCAGTAACATGCTACTCATTTTTCACTCTTCTAAAGTGATGCCCTGTTAAAGGCCAACCATGTTAAAGGTTACAACACGCACTATTAAATGTGACCTTGTTAAGGGATTTCAATCACCCTATTAAAAGTAAGCTTTTTTAGAGGACTCTAGGCCATTCACTTGGAATGCCACCCTATTAAAGGATTTTCTAATGACTGTTAAGTCAACCTGTCCACAAAGGATTTACCCTAATATGATACAATTTTTAGAAAGTAACAGTAGAGCTTTGATCTAATGCAACTTATAACCTTACTTGTAGATTTTAGATCACTATTCAATCCCCAACTCTGCTTGGCTTCCAATCTTTGAAATTCTAATAGCTTGTTCACCCTTCAAGCATTCATCCTATTTAAGCCTTCTTGCTTAGTTCACCATTGCAGACTTCTTTTCTTGGGTCATTTGATGAAGCAAACCCTCTTCCTTCACCTTGCCAAATTTTTGCATCCAAAAATTCTCTGACCTCTATCCAACCTTTCTTCATGACCATAAATCCCTTCATATAGGAAATTAGAACTCTTTTCCTACTCATTATCCATCTCAAAAATTAGGATTTTTGATGGATTAGGTAGGATACAATGTATTTATCCCATATCTTGTCTTCTCTAGAAACTTCTCCTAAAATCCATTTGAATTTGCCTCCAAAATGGTTTACATAAGATTCTATGCCTCCAGCTCATCAATCTTATCTTCCTCCTGATTCACAAGTTCCAAGACAACAAACTTGTCAACTTTTATTTAGCAAATCTTTGATCTTTTCATAATGCAGTAGCTTGACATTATCAATTTACTGATGCTTGGCACATACTGTGTTACTTAGCTTCTACTGTAAAATCACTTAGCATCAACTAGATTTTATTGATGCTCGACATTAATTGAAAATCACTCGACTTCAACTATGTTGCTTGGCACCTATTAACTTGCTCAACATCCACTAGAAATTACTTTCACTTGGCTCCAACTGACTTTTTTCTTAGCTTGCACTACTTTTTCTCGACACCTTCTATCAACTTGGTCAAGCTTAACAAATGATCTTTGTCCAACCTTTTTCTTCTAAACTTTCAAAGTGTAGCCAATCATTTTGTAACCTCAAAGTAGATCATCAATACATTATGTTATCATTATTGATTCTTGCACTTCAATACATAATCATAACTCAACCTTTCCTCTATGTACTTTTGTTACATCTTGTTGATCAAATCCTCTTCATCAATCAACTAAGTGATAGTGCTTGAAACATATAAGCAATTTTCTTACTAACATGTAGCAGGTTTGACATCAATGATAAGTCAATGATTGAAAACACTTATTCAACAATTCTCTTACTCAAATGATCTTTTCAATCATATATCAACAAGTACATCCATAGTGGAGTAGAAGGTAGAAGTAAAAATCTGATAAGGACCTAAAATCTTTAAGAGTATCAAAAAGATACACTCATCATCTGACTTTGTCTTTCTAGCAACCTATAAAATAGATCGAAGGGACTTGAACTTCATCAAGAATCCCACAATGCTAGTGAATAATTCAAGTACCAAGGAGGTGAACTCTATATCTATCTATAGAACCCTAAATTGATTCATTGTGCCAAACAAGGTGGAAAACTTGTCCTGCATAGCCCCGGATGTGGTCAAACCATCCAAGTGAAATAGTAACCCATCTAAAATATTTAGTGCAATGAGGCCTATTGCCTCATCCATCTTATTTCTTTGCATAAGAATCTCATAAGGCCTCTGTAGAACTAGCAGAGCTACATCGAGGCATGGTCGTAACCCCTTTGCCATAAGTAATCTGGTCATCTGTCCTTTCCAAGTGTGGTAGTTGTAAGGTCTAAGGCAGGTGATAGAAGAGTCCACCATTGAGATAAAGTAGACAAAAGTAGAAGGATCTCTTTAAAATAAATGATAGAAAGAGAATTTTTACCCCCCACAAAATATTATAGTATCTCTCATAAACTAAAGAAACAACTAAGGAAAGCACAAGGAAAATTAGAAGAAAACCTAAACACTAGATGCAAAGATGTAGGAAACTAAAGCCTCTACTTCAACACAAAAAATAGGAGCTTAAATGGCCAAATAATAAAATAAAACTAGCATCATCATCTCCAACTTGGAAATAGCTTTCTGATGATATTTTTTTTCAAAAAATGGACATTGTATTCAAAAGATATGGCTAAAAAACCAAATACACCTCCAAACAATAAGCTTATTGGAAAAATACAAAGACAAGAAAAAATTTGACGGTCGCATGACTGTCAAATGACTGTCTACCAGAAAAATATTTTAGCTACCTGAAAAAAATTTTGATCACTAAAAAATTTCAAATATTGCCAATAAAATGACATCAGTAGCCAAATTGCTAATTTCACTTGTCAGCAATCGGTGGGCAGTGACTAGGTGACATTGGTAGATAGAGGTGGCACTCGGTTGGTGTTGTGGTGGCAATAATGGTGGGCACGACTAAGCAGTGGCATGTTAGTGGGGGTAGAGTGGGAGCTGGGCCACAATGTTGCACTGGTGCCACAATGGTGACGCGTTGACTACATGTTGTTGACATCCAAAAACTTAAAAAATGGTGCTTTTTTTTATTTTTTTCAATTTGTGTGTTGTACAGCCTAGGGTAGAGAATATTTTTATCCTATCAGTCACTATGGCCAAAAAATGCAAGTTTTATATGGATTTTGATTGTACTGGGCCTTCCGAGCATAATGGTGGCATCCATTTTTTCCTCAAAATGCACCAAAAATAGTGCCTCCTTCATATTGAAGAGAAACAACCATGAAAAGCTAGGTTTTTCATCTTCAAATCATGGTTTCAAGATCTCCAAACCAGGCAGCAATAGTAAGGCTCTAATACCATGTAAAAGTTGAGAAAACCAACTTCATAGTTTGCCAAGAACATTTGTACACAAAATAACCTATCACTAGAAGGAAACCAAAGACGAAAAAGAAAAGATTGGAAATCTCAGTGAAGTGAAAGAAAAATGTATTCCAAGATGTCAGACAATAATTACAAGAGTTCAACCTTAAAGGTGAACAAAACCCTAAAGCCTAAAAAAGCTATGTTGCACATTAATAATTAATAAAAGAATTAATTATTAATGTACCTAAGAGAAAGCTTAAGCACTAAAGAGTAATAACTTAACTAATTAAATCAATATGATTTAAGTAGTAAGAAAACAAAATATTACTCTAACACTACTAATGTGTGTAGGAGCAAGCCTGTAAATCAGAATGTCAAGCATAAGAGTATGATTCACTGTCATAAGTGCAACACACAAGGGCAACAGAAACATGAATGCATAAATAAGACCATGCACACTCAAAGATTTGAAGGATATTGGTATAACTACTAGAAGTATGGACATAGAATTTTGAGTACAGATCCAAACCCATGTGGTCATCAAATAGAAAAACAAAGGTAAAGAACAATGGCAACTCCTATGACTAGGATTATAATACAAGATATAACGATCATTATTGTCAAGATTGTGGACATTTTGTTTATAATTGTATTAGAACACACTTCATAAGTGACTACAAAAGGTGTTTGAGTCAAACCACATGTTTTAGTTGTTTGAAGATTGGTCACATCAGTTAATATTGTCCAACAAGGTCAAAGGCACCAAGTTGTGAGTTCAATCAAGATAAAGGCAAAGGCAAGGTAGATATTGAAAATGTCAAAAATGAAATGAACAAGACATGGAAGAAAAAGGAGGATTGCAGCACATCAAGTGGAGAAGGGATCACTTCACCCAATGGGTCAAGCAATCACACCTCATCAAACTAAGAAATCAAGAGGTATGTTGGACTAATATTCAAGAGTCATATCATACATCAGTTCCAAAGGATTTAGCACTAAAAATCCTACATAATCATGAACAAAGGTGAAAGAAGTTATTAGGAACCAAAAAAAATCTTAAAATTTTCATGTTACTGTAGACACCTAAATTTGATTACACTGCTTTGGTAATCTAATTTAGCCATCTCTAAAGGCATCATTAATTAAATTCTTATTTAATTAATCCTTTGCCATCCCTAGTTGATTAATTTAATTAATCATCTATAGTCCTAATTGATAAATCAAATAATCTATTATTTATCAATTAAATCCTATTCTTCTATCTAATTCCAAAAATCTCCATTTATTAAATAAATCTATTTGATAAATGAAATCCTCAAATTCAAAAACCCCTAACCTATCTCTAATCCTCCATTTAGCCTAATCCACCCCATCCACCCATACTAACCAAGCTTAGCCACTAACTCACCCACCCTCATTAATGCCATCCACTTGTACATCTCTAACATCCCTAATCTAATCCTAAACCCAAGCCTAATCCACCCCCTAATGTTGTCACATTCCCTAAACAAGTTTAAGACTTCCCTAATTCAAACCAAAGTCTCCCCTCAAAAATCCCAACCACTAAGTCATGAGTGCTCTTACAAAACATAAAAGACTCTTACAAGCCCACTCATGACTCTTACACCCATCTTCTACACTCTTTCCTCTTCCACACTCATTCCTCTTACATCCCTCTTACATACTCAACCCCACTCATCATGCCTTTAACCAACCCTTTACCCTACCCTCTCACACTCATCCTCCTTGTGACAAGTTTCACCTTCCCATTGGTGCTAAACAAGCACAATCCATGTGCTCCCCTTTGAGTGCATCTTAGCCCTCCTTAAGCCTTCATCCATCCTTGCATCTAAGCCCTCCATCCCTCTACCCCTTAGCCTATAAATTGAATCTCATCCCAAGCCATTTCATCAACAATCTTTGAGCTAAATTTACCATGCCCTTTTGAGAGAAAAAAGCCATACCCATACCCTTATAATGCCAAATTGAGAGCTCACAAAGCTACCAATTTTCCATTACCCATCTCCATTGAAGCAGCTTTTGAGCATCTTGAGCATACATCCACAGCAAAAGGACACATCTACAGAATCAAGAAAGCATGGAGTGTTTTCTCTTGTGAGGTTTGCACTTCTTGTTTTCTTTCTTTGTCTAAGCATATATGTGAATTTAGTTTTTGGTTTGTGAATGTTTACTTTATTTGTTAATGTTCTTTGCATACTAATTCTTGTTCTACATTTTGGCACGCCCGGTGGGACCCCACTATGGGTCATTTAATCATCTATTTTCATCTATATGTCATTTTTTCTAACCATCTAATGTTTGTTGTTGTTTGAGTGTGTTGTAGGGTGTTTTGCTTGTTTTTGCAGGTTAAAGAACGCACTTAGGAAGAAGAAATACCATCTAAAAATCCAAAATAAGCAAAAAAATTTAAAAATTCTGAAAAAAAAATTTGCATTTTTCAACTTTTTTTGCGCAGTGTTGTCTCTGTAGTTTTGGCGTCTGCGCCTGCAACCTGTTCTGTCGTCTCCGCCACCGCCAATCCAAATCGTCGTCTGTGAAAATTTGCATCTGCACAAATTGGCGTCTCTGCTTGTCACCTATTTTCTGCACCGCAAATCTGTTCTATCGTCTTCGAATACTAGTGTCTCTGTATTTCAGCGTCTTTGTATTTTGGCGTCTCCGCTTGATAGACTGTCATCTCTACCTGCTTATGTTTCATTTAGACCATTTTAAGCATTTTTACGCGTAGAAAAAATAGCAAAAAAAGTTTTTAAAAAAATTTCCATAGTTAAGCTCTCATTTTTGAAGATTTTGGCTAACTAACTAAATTGCTTTTTTTTTTTTGTCTCATTGCAGGTTGGAGCACATATGGAACAACTAACCATGTTTCTTGCAGGTTTTCATGTTGCTAAAAAATGAACTTGAATGTTTAACCATTTGTCTTTGAATGCATGTTGCTAAAAAAATGAACTTGAATGGTTAAACACATTTTCCATTGAATGAATGTTGCTCAAAACACACTCTTGAATGTCATGGATTAAAATCAACTTTCCTTGGAATGCATGCTTAAAACAACAAATCCAATCTTGAATGCCAAGGATCAATTAACCATTGCAATATCAAACACTTCATTTGGAGCTTCTAAAATTGAACAAAACAAATCTCTTTTCCACATGCAATCTAGGTAAAGTTTGATTTTTGGACATTTAAGAAACTTTGTTAAGTTAAAATACAAATTTAAAAAAATCAATTTGAGTAGTTCCTTGGACTCACCTCTTTTCTAATCACCCATCAAATATTAACCATTGGTTGCAATCTCAGTACCATTTATGGGGATTGGTCTACTTGAAAAAGGTGTTAAATGTTCCACAATCTAACTCACTCACTTGGTCTTTGAACGTTTTCTTTAACTTTATCAAAATTCTTAAATGGCCAAAACTCTAGATTAAATCGATCACAATTCAAGTTTGGGCACTAAAATTGAGCAACAACTGACGTGGAGAGCCTCTGGGTGCGCGCTTAAAATTTAATCTCACACACTTTGGTTTTGGGCTTAAAAAAAACTCACACTCAATCTTGAATGCCTTAAAGAAAATTAATCGATACTTGACGTGGAGGGCCTCCGAGCGCGCGAGTTTGATTTTGTTGACCCTAACTCTTCTTATTGTTTGCATTCTTCGATCGATTTACTTTTGTTGGCACTTCAAGTTGGAATTGAACATCGTCTCTTAAACATGAGTGCTTGCAAAGTCTAGATTAGCACACATAAGAGTCAGTTGGTAAAAGAACAAGCGTGTTTTTTAGCCCAAGGTCATCCAAGTCTTCTCTCCCCTTGTCATCTTTCGAGGCCATCTTGGGTGCATAAGATTAGGATCCAAAACCTTGTTTCTTTTTAGGAGGCCTGCTTGGGGATTTCATCACCCCTTGGATGACCTCAACTCCAGCGTTCCAGCGGAGTATAAGAATCGGGAGGTGAATCGAAAGACACCTCTCTTGGGATCAAGATTTTTTCATTCGGGCTAAGCCTCAAGGAACTTTATACCCTTGAGTAGTGAAAGAGGAGAAGTGGGTTACCACTCCTCTCGGCTGTGTGACATCCTTTTGGTCTCATCTATGGATTTGGGCCTCACGTACCTTGCATATATCAAGGACTCCCTAGCTAAACCAATTGTCAGCCTTGCAGAAAATCATCTAGGATGTTAATGTGTTTGGAGTGACTGATCGAAACATTTGTAGAACATACACACTCCTCGGCGCAGGTATCACATTCTGAGAACCACAAACTTCTATCTAGGTGTTCCTATCTATTGCTTGTTTTTATTTATTGAATGAATGTTTGCCAAACTTGGTCAATCCTAGCTTAGGGCACACTTAGCATAGTCACTGCCTATTTTAGAAGTTGAACAGGTTGAAGCAAAACAACCAGAATCTCCCAAAGCCAAGCAAATTCAGGAATTTATGTCAGAACAACCCAAACCCAAACAGAAGTTTCACAAAGTCAAACTCAAGCCATCTCTAGCATACCAAGAACTTTCAGCCAAGAGAAAAGAAATAACACCAAGCCCACGAATTTCCAAACTCCACAAAGCAAAAGAAAAAGCTACTGATGAAGCACTTCAAGAGGCCTAGTTAGAGCGCACCATCAAATTTAGCCAACATCCAAGAGTTAATACTACTTATGCCTTACCAACTAGGCATAATTTCTATGATTAGACACCCTTGTTTCTCCACATCTTCTTGGATAAGCTTCACTTTAGAGTCATCTTTGTAGAAAAGCCAGCCATCTTAGGTTATCCCCTTAAGCATTATTAGCTCATCCATCTCATTTAGAATCAAACCATCTAGCCAGCAATCAAAAATCTGCACATCTAAGCTTTCAAAATTGTTGTCACCTTGCTAAAAGTTTGCCATTCCTAAAATCTTCCAAATCCACCAATCTCACCAAGGTTATCCCTTTGACAGAGCTTTGTCTAGGGTAATCTAGCTTTGTCACTTGTTATCCCTCATCACCTTGAGCTAAAGGTTGGGATCCGCCTTAAGTTGACACAATCACCACCAAGCTTGCACATAGGAAAGTAGACCTTTTGTGCTTTGACAACATATCTTTGAAGTTAGAATCCCCAACCCAATCCTCCTTAGGTTTTTTCATATAGCTTTGCCTCAACCTAGGAAATCATTTGCATAGAAAAGCCTTCCCCCTTTTGCATCCATTAGCATTATTGCATCTCATCCCTAGGAGCATTTTTCATGCCACCTGTCACTCGCTTAGCCAAGAAGAAAGAAACAATGGAGCCCTATCATTTGGATCGAACAGCCTCACCCCCCTTGAGCACTTAGCCATCCTTCAGCCCAGAGCCAGCTATGCCATCACCTACTAAAATTGAAGCTTTCATGAACCAACCAGGAAATGCAGTATTGGTAAATGCCATTATAGACAAAAACAAAGAGACAATCATGGCTAATTTTCAAAGGGACAATGTAGGAACCTTTGACTTTGGAAGACCCCCTCCATTATCAGATCCATCTCACCCATTGTTTGGGCAACTGCCACCACCCATAGGCTCTTATGATCCAAATTATCCTCAATATATTCCAAAAGAAGAGCCTCCAGCCAATCCATATGACCCAACAGACCCAAACATACCATCATCCACCCAAGTTGAAATCTCCATGCCGCAAGCCAACCCAGCCACCACCACTCCATCCTTGGTTCATACCTCTCTGCTCTAAACCCCCTTTACCCAAAACATCTCACCGTTCACCCCCTTCACTATTGCTGCTGCTCCCCAACCCAGCCTTCCAAATCCACCCATCTCCCAAATCAGTGCTAGCATCTTTGGCCAACCTCAGCAATATACAACAGGGATGCCACCCATGGGGCCAAGTAATCAACCTTTCATCGCCCCCAACTTGTTCACCATAGCCCAAAGCACAATCCCATCATTTCCATTAGGTCTTGGGAGCTCAATACCACCAGCCACAAATCCACAAGCTACTACCTTCACTCCACAAAGCTATCAAATCCCACAAGCTACTGCCAATCTTCTACCAAGCTCCCAAGTGACCCCAGCTCCCGCCACCACTATACCAAGCTTCCAAATCCAGCCACCAAGCTATCAAACCCCATCAATTCCATTCCCAAGCTTTCAATTCCCACCACCTCCACCACCAACTAATCCATTACCTCCTATTACCAACTACTTTTCAATGCCATTTCTAGGAGGTAATCCACCACCCCAGCCAACCACCAATTATTTGCAGATACCATCCCAAATGGGGGCACAACCCACATATATTGGTCAAACCCCACAAGCCCCCTGATCCTTTCCTCAAGCCTCACAACCATCTTATACCTTACCTCCACAAAGAAATCCATTTATCCCATAGCCAGCTTATGTTCCTCAATCCCAACCTCAAATCCCATATCAACAGCAAGCCTCGCAGCACATGCAACAATATGTGCCACCTCCCCCTCAACAACCCATCATCCACCATGCAGCTGCCCAAACAATGTATAATCCCTATCAGCAAATCCCTCATAACCATCCATATTCAATGGCCCCATCTAGCACATACCTACCTCAAGGCACTCCTACATTGGGGGCACCCCAGCCATCACCTATTAATTCAGAATGGGAGCAAATGAAGACAGCTCTGAAAGCCATCCAAGAAGGGAATGATCCAAAGACATTCAAGTTTAAGAATGTGTGTCCTTACCCATTTGACAGAGCCATTACCATGACACCATTTCCCAAACACTTTGAGGTACCTAAATTTGACAAATTTAGAGGAAAAGGAGACCCTGTCACACATATCAAAGAATTTTACATGCACTGCAAGGACATGGCATACAATGATGTCTTCCTCTTGCGCCTTTTTCCCAAAAGCTTGGCTGGACCAGCTCTTGAATGGTTTTATAGAATCCCCTATGGCACAATTAAAAACTTTGCTGAATTATCTGAGGCATTTGTAGCCCAATATGCCCATCTTGTTGAAATAGAGCTATCAATAGTTGATCTTGTCCACACCAAGAAAAAAGGTGGAGAAAGCCTTGCCAAATACCTGCAAAGATGGCAAACCCTTACCACCCGCATATCCTACACCTTGCCAGAACGCCATGTGGTGAAAATGTTTATTGATAATGCACATCCCAGCTTGGCTCACCACATGACCATGAACTGTTTGCAGACCTATAAGGATATCAAAGAGAAAGGAATGATCCTTGAGCAAGGACTCATCAAAGATGGTGTGGTAAAAATTAACAAAGAGGCCAACCAAAATCAATCACATTCCAATGACAGGTCTAGGTATTGGAACAAAAACAAGCATGTTACAATAGATGGGGTTACTGACACCAGACATGTGAATATTGTTGGTCCTTCTCAAAACCAGTCTAACCCACCCTATCAAACAAACAACCAACAAGCTATCAATTACCAACAACGAAATAACCAAAGCTATCAAAACCACAATACAAGACCCAACTTTCAAGGGTCTAACAATCAAGCTAATGCCATCAATGTAGCTGCAGGGCAAAAGCCCAGATTCCAACCTGCACCTAGAAACTATACACCCCTTGGTGAGCCATTGGATGTTATTTTTGAGAAATTGGCTAAGGAAAACCTCATCAAATTTCCTCCTACCTAGCAAATTGATCCAAGCCAATCCAAAGCTGCATGGTACAAGGACAATGAGTATTGCAAGTTCCATAGGGTAAATGGTCACACCACCTTCAGATGCATGAAACTGAAAGACTATGTACAAGACTTTATTGATCGGAAGGAAATCACTGTTGGTGCCCAAACCTCTCCCAATGCAGGCTTACAGATTTATCAAAATGCTTTTCCTCCACACAACAACCAAAATCCTGGAAAAGCACCTATCCAAAACAACACCAACAACTGCCAGCCAAACCAACAGTATGGGAAGAACAATGACCACACTTCATCCTATATAGACTATGGTAGCTTGATAGGTTGTATATCTGAGAAAGAGCCTTCTGTCAATGTTATCAATATCCGAGGACCAGACAATGAGTGTGTGGTCACCACTCGAAGAGCGCAATTTAACATCGCAAGCCCACCAATTTCATCAGCACCATCAGCTCCATCAAAAAGCTGGTACAATATCTTGGAACACCTTGGGAACATGCCAGCCCAAATCTCCATTTTAGACCTTCTCCGGACTAGTCCTGTATACAAAGACATCCTTGATAGTGCTCTCATAGAATCCCGTTTCCCTTCTGATATCAATACTACTAATTTTCTTAATCTTGTTGGACACCTTTCATCCTCATGTGCCCTATCTTTCAAACCCATCGACATACCCACGGTTGAGCCAGATCACACCCTTCCGCTTCGCATAGCCATCATGGTATCCAATTTCACCGTGAAAAGAGTAATGATAGATAATGGATCAGCCTTGAACATTTGCACCCTAAAATTCATAAAACAAGCTGGGTATACTGAGGCAGATATGATCAGTGAAGTTATCACCATCAAAGCTTATGACAACTTGGAAAGAACCACAGAAGGAACTATTTTGCTACCAATCAAGGTTGGGCTAGTCATCCAAGAGACAGTTTGCCATGTTGTTGATCTAAACCTACCATTTAACATCCTCCTTGGTCACCCATGGATTCATGCTATGAAGGCCATTCCATCCACCTACCATCAGTGCATCAAATTTCTGCATCAGGGCACTGAGGTAACCATCCATGCCAATCCAGAACCCTTTGCTTACTACAATGCGGTTGAAGCTTCATATACAAACCATTGCCCTAGAATAGACATCGGCACATCCATCGCCAGCTCATCCCACACTTGTAATGATGTAGAAACCATCCTCGCCTCCACCCTATCTACCGTAAAGATCAACAACAAAGGTTGTGGAGAATATAGTCTGTCAGGTGCATTTGCTGTCAGAGCAATCCCACTTGATCCACATACCCATGGATGACCGACATATCACAAAGCTAGGGATATTCCACCTCCTCGATACAAACAGTTTGGCCCAACCACCTTTGTGTCCTCAAAAACCCCTCTTCATGAAGAGCTCACTCCAAATATCAACAATTGGTTACATAAGGATGCACCTCCAAAAAATCAAGCACACCTTGATCACTTCAGCCAAAAGTATCCCCAACAACATAAGCTCATCACTGAAAAATTGAACTATCAAGGAGGTGGACTAGGACCAGAAGAAAGGGGCATGCAATGTCCCATCGAAGCACATAATTGGGAAAAAAAGTCAGGACTTGGCTTTGGCATACCCACAACTGGGGGCACCAACGAGAATGGTCATGCTTTTTTGAACATCCACCGCAACCTTGTCGAAATCGAAGACATTCCTGAGGAAGTTGAAAAGAGAGCCTACGATGATATCCCAGACCAAATCTTCCTAGGAGACTCTGTTCTCCAAGAACTATCCATCCATCTCATTGACCTACCACTTGCTCATCCACAACTCATAGATTGGGACCAACCAAGTGTCATACATATTGATGAGTTTGCATCAGAGGAAGCGCTTCTAAGATTCATGGGAGCCGAAACTCCTCATAAGAAGACAAAGACAGATTTTTCCTACATCTACAAGCTAGATCCCAAGGGGTATTTTGGAGAAAATCCCCAACCTACTTCTGATACACCCAAAACTAGAACTAAGGTAAATTTGGGACTAGCTAAGGTAGCGAAGAGAACCCCTCGGCAAGAAAATCCAGAGCCACAAGTAGAACATGAGGATTTAGTATTGCCTCCTCAAGATAATCGACCAGAGGTGTCTTCTATTCTAATAGAGGATACTAGAGAAGTCAACATTGGTTCTTCAGAGATCCCTAGAATTGTTCACATTGCTGCATCCCTATCACAAGACCAAGCTGACCTCCTCTTTGAGGTTTTACGAGAGAACATTGGCCAATTTGCATGGTCATACCAGGACATGCCAGGACTTGATCCAAAGCTTGTAGTTCATCATCTTGCAGTTGATCTAAAGATCAAGCCCGTAAGACAAAAGCTTAGAAAAATGCACCCCAAGGTGGCCTTACTAGTCAAAGCTGAACTAGAAAGAATGTTAGCTGCTAGGGTTATCCAACCTATCGACTACTCAGAATGGATCTCCAACATGGTCCTTGTCAGTAAGCCTTCTGGTGACATCAGAATCTACACTGATTTTAGAGATCTTAACAAAGCTTGTTCAAAGGATGATTTTCCCTTGCCCAACATAGATATGATTGTAGATCTTATAGCTGGACATGAAATTCTGTCCCTTATGGATGGATTTTCCGGGTATAATCAGATCAAGATTGCAGAAGAGGACCAGCATAAGATAGCATTCACTACCCCTTGGGGAACCTTTTGCTACACCATGATGCCTTTTGGCCTAAAGAATGCTGGGGCTACCTATCAAAGAGCTATGACAGCCATTTTCCATGATCTTATCCATAGCATTTTGGAAGATTATGTGGATGATATCCTAGTCAAATCTCACACCTTCATGGATCATCTTGCTGACCTGGAAAAAGTCTTTGATAGGTTGGCCCAATATCATCTCATGCTAAATCCCAAGAAGTGTGTCTTTGGGGTCACATCTGGCAAGCTTCTAGGCTTCATAGTTTCTAAATGAGGTATAGAGATCGACCCCAAAAAGGTCAAGGCTATCTTAGACATGCCTCCTCCCCAAACACTGCGACAGCTTTGCTCTCTTTAGGGAAAACTTCAATCTGTCTGGCGCTTCATCTCCCAACTTTCAGATAAGTGTACACCATTTTCACACTTGCTAAAGAAGAATGAGAACTTCAAGTGGGATCTTTTGTGTCAGCGTAGCTTCGATCAGCTCAAGTAGTATCTCACCAATCCCCCTATCTTGGTTCCACCAGTTCCTGGTCGTCCCTTGATCTTGTATATATCAACAACACCTACTGCTCTAGGGGCACTTCTAGCACAACATGATGATTATAGTAGAGCGAGAGCCATCTACTATATCAGTAGAAGCCTAGTTGGTTATGAACTCAGTTACACTCCTATGGAAAAAGCTTGTTTGGCAGTTGTTTTCTCAACTAAAAAGCTTCGCCACTACATGCTAAGTCATACCATCCAACTAGTCTCTAAGATTGATCCTCTCAAGTATATGCTCTCTAGAACAGCACTCACAGGTCGGCTAGCAAAGTGGGTTATGCTACTAAGTGAGTTTGACATCCAGTATGTGGACAGAAAGGCAATCAAAGGGCAAGCTATAGCAGATCACCTAGCTGATGCACCTCTAGTAGATCCATATCCTTTGCTCACAAAATTTCTAGATGAGCATATCTGCCTAATTGAAGAATAGCCCCCATGGAAGCTTTATTTTGATGGCTCATACACCTCTCATGGATCAGGGGTAGGAATATTATTAGTTACACCTCAAGGAGATTACATTCCAAAAGCCTTCAAGCTACAATTCCCTAGCACCAACAATATAGCAGAATATGAAGCTCTTGTAGCAGGCTTAAAGATAGTTGCAGAATGGAATATCACTGAGTTAGAAATCTTTGACGATTCCCAGCTCATCATCAAACAAGTCTTAAATGAATATCGAACCAAAGATGAAAATCTATTACCCTACAAAGAGCTAGTTGATCAACTGACCCAGCATTTTACAAAGCTTCAGTTTACACAAGTGCCTCGAATGCATAATAAGGCAGCAGATGCCATGGCCACTATCGGCTCGCTCTTGGAAATTCCCCAAGAAGCTACGCAGTATGAATTTTTAGTTGAGCAGCTTCTCACACCCGCTTATGCGAATGAGGATTCAAACCGTGTTTGTATCTTGGTTGGTCCCCAATCACCTTGGTACCATGAAATTCATGCTTACCTTAATGATGGTATCATATCCCCTCACCTCACACGCACCCAATGCCAGAACCTTATTCAAAAATCATCTCGCTATGTTATCATAGCCAATACCCTATATCGTCGGGGTTATCATGATACCCTCTCTCGATGTTTAGATGAAAATGAGGCCGCGATGGCATTAAAAGAAGTACATTCCAGACTTTGCGATGCCCACACGAGTGGTATTGTCCTAGCACGACAAATCCTTAGAGTAGGCTACTATTGGCCTACCATTGAAGAAGACTCTTGTGACTTTGTCAGAAAGTGTCTCCCATGTCAGCAACATGCAAATCTTGTGCACGCTCCAGCACAGGATCTACAGCCTATTGCACCACCTTGGCCTTTTTCTTGTTGGGGCATTGATCTAGTTGGAACTATCACACCTCTCTCATCTGATGGACATAAATGGATAATAATAGCTACAGACTATTTCACTAAGTGGGTGGAAGCAGTCCCCCTAGTCTTAGCTACAGGAGTTCAAGTCTCCAAGTTCATCTTGTACCACATTGTTTGCCGCTTCGGCATCCCATCCACCATCTTCACTAACCACAGAGGTAACTTTGAAAATCTCAACATGGAAGAATTATGCACTTCCCTCCGCATCCATCACCGCTTTTCTAGCCCATATTTCCCACAAGGTAACGGCCAGGTAGAGGCAACTAATAAAACCCTCCTCAAAATCCTAAAGAAAGTTGTCAATGATTTCAGCCGTGATTGGCACCTCCAAATAAATCTGGCTCTATGGGCCTATCAAACTTCCTTTCATACATCCACAGACACAACTCCATACTCCCTAGTCTATGGTGTCGAAGCGGTATTACCTATAGAAGTTGAACTTCCCTCACTACGCATATCTTTGCGAGGGCAAATCTCAGATGAAGAATACAGAGTAGCTCGACTAACCCAACTAGATCTCTTAGACGAGAAGAGACAACAAGCCTATGACCATCTCACAGTCTATCAAACTCGTCTCAAAAGGAATTTCAACAAGAAGGTGCTCCCACGACACTTTCAGCCAGGTGACATGGTCCTCAAAGAAAATATGAAAGTCCAAGCAGATCGAGAAAAGAAAGGCAAGTTTGAACCTACATGGCTTGGTCCCTATGTGGTTACTGCCTCCTTTGGCTCTAGAGCCTATCAATTATCTACACCAGAAGGAGAACTCTTGAATGATCCCACTAACATCATTCATCTCAAGAAGTTCTATGCTTGAAGATCCTTGGTATACCCAACTTTTGAAAAATACAAAAAAAAAAATAGTCAAGAGAAATAAGCATCCAATGGTGAAAACTTGGCAATTCAAGCGCCTTGGACAGGTACCTTGGTGAAAACTTGGTAATTCAGGCGCCTTGTGCACTAAAGACTAATCCATTATCTACCACTATCCTATCTCTCATCCATCCACCCACCATCCCATAAAACACCTGCTTATTCCCTTGGTGTTCCAATCAAATATCCAAAATTTGATGGAGCTTGTCAATACCTCCTGTACAGCTTGTAAATCTTGTACTAAAGCTTGTATTATACCTTGTAAATCTTGTACCATACCTTGTATATATCCGAATCTTGTCCAAAGCTTGTACCATATTCTAGCTTGTAAATAATCTTGTATCCTAGCTTGTATCCTATCACATGCACACACAAAATCCCATTTTCCTTAAGCTTTTCACAAACCATCTACCTATCCACCTATCAACTATTATAGACATCCCATCCTTCACAAACATTTCCATCTCACAAAAAACCAAAACATGAACAAACTTGTACATTTGTAACATATCTTGGTCTGTCAGCTTGTACATCCTCTTTAGCTTAGTACCATTGTATCTATCTAGCGTTCGTGTCAGTTTGTCCTTGATCAACATCTTGCACACATCGCACACCTTGGTTAGCTATTCCAATGCATCCTTTAGCTATATCTCATGTCACCAAAGTGTTATCCTTCTTAGTTTAGCTTTCCAGACACATCACTCATCCAGATCCATCAGCTTAGGTGCTCTCTGATAGATCCTTGCAGGATATAGCTTTCCTCATGTCTGATCTTGGTCTGTTAGTACCTTGTCCTACCCATCTCGTTGGCAAACAGTTCTCTTTTAGATTTTTGCTTTCTTTTGATTTGGGATCTCCCCTTTTGGGTCTTGAAATATCTTTTCCAAGCAATCTCCTTGTTCCCTCCTCAAGGTTGCCACGATCTTCCATATCATGGTATGCTGCGAATGGGGCAATCAGAGCGTAAAGTCTGGATCAGGTCTTTTGCTCATTTTCTTTTTCTGCTTGTGGGTTACCTAGTGTCATTTCCATGCTACTTCCTCTGGGATTCATGTGTGATACTGGGGCAATCCTTGCGTGTTTGTTTCGAGTCAGTTCGTCAGTCCTCTGGACGGTTGGTGAAAAGGCCTTGATGTTCTTGGTAACCTTGGCAATTAACCAATAGTCCTATAGCAAATCTAGTGCTCAACTACATGGTGGTACTTCTCTTTGAAGTATCCCCCCGCTCAAAAAGCTCCAATGGATTCCCTTCATCTCCATTATCCCCCATCTATATCCTGCACCTCTCTCTCCTACCCTAGCTTATGCATCAGTATCTCTTTGAATCACTCCTCACGCTTAGCTTTAGGGATCCACAATCCTAGTCTTAGGGATCCACCAATCAAATCAATCCACCAAGCCTCATCTTTCGAGATCCACAATCCTAGTCCTAGGGATCTTCGAAACCCATCTTCCGCCAATCTGACTCTTTGAAATCCTATTGCATCAGCTTTATCATTCTGTCATCCATCTCCCTACCATGGATTCCTTTTATAGCTCTCTGCTCCTCCTCACCCCCCCCCCAATCCTGGAAAGTCTTAAGCTTGCTTTACTGTTGTGCCCTTGATTTCCCTTCATCATTCTCCCATAGTGAGAGTTTGAGCTGATTCAGCCCCTTCTCTTTTCCAATCTGTGTCTTAGCTCATCTCAAATTCTTGTACTTTTCAAGAAGTTGTCGAGCCTCATTTCTCTCCCCACCACCTTCTTGAGGGGGCATCATCTGAGTCTAGTCTCTCCTCTTCTTATCCAAGACTAGGGAAACCTTGTTGCTAAAACATCTTCTTTGTATCGTCTTCATTTGAACTTCTTTGAAATAGTGTTGTCTCAACACTATGTCAAAGAGGGGCAGAATGTAGACACCTAAATTTGATTACATTGCTTTGGTAATCTAATTTAGCCATCTCTAAAGGCATCATTAATTAAATTCTTATTTAATTAATCCTTTGCCATCCCTAGCTGATTAATTTAATTAATCATCTATAGTCCTAATTGATAAATCAAATAATCTATTATTTATCAATTAAATCCTATTCTTCTATCTAATTCCAAAAATCCCCATTTATTAAATAAATCTATTTGATAAATGAAATCCTCAAATTAAAAAACCCCTAACCTATCTCTAATCCTCCATTTAGCCTAATCCACCCCATCCACCCATACTAACCAAGCTTAGCCACTAACTCACCCACCCTCATTAATGCCATCCACTTGTACATCTCTAACATCCCTAATCTAATCCTAAACCCAAGCCTAATCCACCCCCTAATGTTGTCACATTCCCTAAACAAGTTTAAGACTTCCCTAATTCAAACCAAAGTCTCCCCTCAAAAAGCCCAACCACTAAGTCATGAGTGCTCTTACAAAACATAAAAGACTCTTACAAGCTCACTCATGACTCTTACACCCATCTTCCACACTCTTCCCTCTTCCACACTCATTCCTCTTACATCCCTCGTACATACTCAACCCCACTCATCATGCCTTTAACCAACCCTTTACCCTACCCTCTCACACTCATCCTCCTTGTGACAAGTGTCACCTTCCCATTGGTGCTAAATAAGCACAATCCATGTGCTCCCCTTTGAGTGCATCTTAGCCCTCCTTAAGCTTTCATCCATCCTTGCATCTAAGCCCTCCATCCCTCTACCCCTTAGCCTATAAATTGAATCTCATCCCAAGCCATTTCATCAACAATCTTTGAGCTAAAGTTACCATGCCCTTTTGAGAGCCAAAATCCATACCCATACCCTTATAATGCCAAATTGAGAGCTCACAAAGCTACCAGTTTGCCATTACCTATCTCCATTGAAGCAGCTTTTGAGCATCTTGAGCATACATCCACAGCAAAATGACACATCTACAGAATCAAGAAAGCATGGAGTGTTTTCTGTTGTGAGGTTTGCACTTCTTGTTTGCTTTCTTTGTCTAAGCATATATGTGGATTTAGTTTTTGGTTTGTGAATGTTTACTTTATTTGTTAATGTTCTTTGCATACTAATTCTTGTTCTACAGTTACTACCGAACATAAAAAGTTTCCTATGATTTCTAAGTGATATGCTAGAGGATGTCGAGCTAATAGATTGGCAAGTTGATGTTGAGCTCATAATGGTTGTTGAATGAATGAAAAGACTAATGGATGTTGAGTGAGCCTAAAATTAGTTAATGTTGATCTTATAGCTGTGTAAGCACTCAACATTAATTATAGTGCTTCAAAGGGTTATTTGATTGATTTCAACTCATTTTACATCATTTAAAAATCAAGAAAGAGCTAGAAGAGCAAGTGAAAACCAAGAAATTCATTTGAAGATACTATAGAAGATTTGAATATAAATCTTTACTCCATTTCATTAGATTTTGCAAGGTATTTATTGTGTGTCAAGCTATGTTGTTTCTATTTTCATGAACCCTAGCTTTGTAGAATGGCATCTAGTTCGAAAGGTGTAGATGGTAAAGAAATTTTGAATGTTCAACTAGTTAGCAATGAACTGAAACAACTTATTTTCAAAGCCATACCAAATATTAAATATAAATAAGATCCCTCTAGTTCATTATCCATGATACCACCAAAAGTTCTAATGGTTTAGGATGTTAAAAAATGTTACAACTATAAGATTGAGAGTATTGGAGACATGGAGATTAGACAAGCATATGATAGACTTTGTGAAAATGGGGTGTTAAGGGAAGAATTTGAGATTGTAGAGAAGAAAGGATTAACTCATGCCCTAGATTTCCCAAATGTTTTAAAAACTAAATGGATAAGGATTATATTGAGTAGGATTCATGATAGTCCACTTTGGTTAGATAATGGGCCTATCAAGATCACCAAAAGATTAATCCATGGGGTAACAAGGTATCCAACCCTAGATTGATCTAAGACTTTGAGGAGTGATTCGAAAGAGGTTATTGAAAAGAATACAAGAGCTATGTGGAATAAGAGAGGAATGACAATTGACACCATCACAGATCCATTGATAGATTTTGTAGTAAGGGTAATTGCACATAAGTTTTACCAATCAAGTAGACTGAACAATGTGCCCTATATTACAGTGGATGTGGGTTACAAGATTGTCAAGATGGATCACACATATGATCTTGCTGAGCTATAGTTATAGAAATTGATTGAAAACCTAGGAGCAATAAGGAAAAAAAAGAGTTCTCAATGCAAATTTGGATCTATCTTGATATGTATCTTCTTTTATGTTTAGAACACATTTCCTACATTTGGTACTATGGCATGGAAAACAAATAGGTCAGTAGTAGTACAAATATGAGAGTTCATTGAACAACTAGGTGAAATTTTGAGTTAGTAATGACAAGTTACTTTGAGTACTTCTAGAAATCTATTAAAAAGAGATTGAGGATTCCAGTATCATTAGTGGAAAAATATTATGATGATGCTTGTTTCCTAGTTGATGTTGATCATACATTTGTTCAAGTAGCAACTCCAAGGGTAATATGGATAAGGCCATTTGGCTATTAAATTAATGTAGATGAGGCCTCTACAACAATAACTACATTACTTACAAAATATATAAATAAGGATGCCAAAGAATTTGGTAATTATGAGATGGCCAGATCCGAGATCACTATGGAACTAATGACTGCCTCTATCATAAAAGAAAAAGGATAAATTAGTAAAGAATTGAAAGCTAAATTTGGTGAAGGTGTCAAGTAGGAAGAGGACAAAGAGGAAGAAGATAGTAAGATCCAAGCACCACTTGCATTAACAAAAGGAATAGGTGAAGATTAGCAAGAGGAAGAGACAAAAACTATAGAATGTGTTGAGAAAGAAGAAGCTAAGGAATCACCTACTCCTACTGATAAGAAGATGATAAAGGATAAGGCTCAACCAATGACAAGATCCATGAAGATTTTCAAACCAAGTCAACCCAAACCTATAGCACCTACCACAAGTGCTAGTGCATGTGTCACTGCACAAAAGGAAAAAGAGAAGATCAAACCTACAAAGCAAGAAGGAGGAGCATTGAAAAGATCAAGGAGAAAATACATTTCTCAAGCTGAATTTGATGAGTAAAGAATAGAATCAGATGACAATAGCCAATTCCAAGTGGTGAGTCACAAACTAGCTTCAGATTTAGACAACTTATGTGAGAATGTTAGAAATAATATAGATTTGTTAGGATTTTCTCATATTGATTTTGATAATCTTGGAAAAGTTGAGAAGATTCAAGTGGAGGAGGAAATATATGCCATGATGGAAAATTTTAAGAAATCCCCACTAGAGCTTGCAAACTCTATGCCTAAAAGTTTATATGAAAGAGTGGAGCAAAATGGTGTTATTGTTTGAACCTAGAAAGACAAATCAAGGAGACATCCCTTGCTCAAGTTATGCCTAAACTTAGTAAGGCACAAATTTCTAAAGCAATGAAGAAATATGTTGTTAGATTTGTTACCAAATATAGAGCCTTTAGCATATTGCAGAACAATATTAAAGATGTTGTGAAGAAGTCCACACAAATGTGGAAAATTACATATGGGTTAGCTATAATAAAAGGAGGAGAATAGCAGCCCATTGAGGTTAAAGATGATGAAGAAAATGACAACAATGAAGGCATAGTTGAGGATGTACTTAAATGCATATAGATGACAAAGAAATAGTTGAGGTAGAGCAGCAACAAGAACAGAGTGTACATGATACACAATTTCCTAATGTTAGCCCTCAACAAATATCAAGTGTAAATATTGAATCTATCATAGTTAAGGATTTTTGTTTATCTCACTACTCAGAACATCAACCCCCTAACAAAGGAAGATCTGAAAAGGATACTTGATTAATCTACACTATAGGATAAACTATGTGATACCCATTATTAGTTAGTGTAGATGAAATTTAGAAATTAATGAATGACACTACAAGGGAAGAGGTGAAAACACAAGAACCACCTACCATAACCCCTCAAGTAACTCATGTACAACCTTTAGATAAAGCACAAAAAGCTACATGAACAAAGGTTGATATAATTGGAAAGGATATAGTGGAAACCTAAGGCACTACTAAAACACAGAGTCAAATAGGTCAGATAGATTTATCTACACCTCTAGGACAGATTCAAGGTACAATTCAAGGTATTGTGGTAGAAAAGGACAAGCTTGAAGGGACCGAATTGACACCCAAGCTGAAGGAGGAAGCAACAATTCAAGCCCTAGTAACTTTACTAGAATCTGGCACTCCTTCTAGTTACACTCTTTAGAAGTCGAGCACAAATGCAACACCTTTGCAATTCTCAGTGTCTAGTCCAAGTTCATCAAAGGTAGAAGAGGTAATACAATATGGAGATCTAAGCCTTGATGAAGAAATTATTTTACCAAAATATGATTATGTCACAATGACAATAGAGCAGATCAACATACTCCAAGAAGCCCTAGCTAGAAAGAACCATCAAGAACTACTCATAAGGGAGCATAGGTAGAAGCAAGCACTGCTTGATATTAAAGACATCTTTCTAGATGCATTCTGCATACCTACTCTAGATGAAACCAAGCCACTTATTGAACAAGTGACAAATATAGTGGAAAAGGTAAGTGATGCAGACCTTGATACAATGCTAAATTATTAGAATGGTCTAAAAAAAAATTTCAAAGTAAAGTGAATGATAAAATATCAAGTAACATAGCACTTACACAAGTTGCATTGGCAACTAAGGTAGAGAGTGTGAAGAAGGTACTTGAGAACATTTTCTCACTCTACACCAAACTATGCCACCCCACTATTAGAAATTTGATTGAAAAGCTTATTGTTGAAGATCAAAGAGGGAGATTGTTGGAAAGAAGGAAGATTTTTGTTAAAAGAATGTTTTCAATCATTTTTTTTCACTAATGTCAAACCTGCTATTTGTAGGGATGATATTTGCTTATAAGATCCAAGTACTATCACTTAGTTGATTGATGAAGAGGATTTGATCAACAAGATGTAACAAGAGCACTTAACGGAAAGGTTGAGTTATGATGTTCTAATGAAGTGCAAGGATCAGTTAAGAAAATGGTTAAATGATGTATTGATAACATACTTAAGGATACAGAGGTTGGTCACACTTAGAAAAATTTGAAGGAAGAAGTTGTAAAAAGGTAGAATGAAAACTTAAACTAAGATCATTAGTGGGTGTCGAGCAAGTTAGTTGAAGCTGAGAAAATTTTTAGTTGGAGCCAAGTAAAGAAAATCTAGTGTGTGCCAAGTGATCTTCAGGTACTGAGTGATCTTTAGGTGCCGAGCATCAGGAAAAACACAATGAGTGTCGAGTAACATATTATGTGCCGAGCACTAGTATTTCAATAGTGTTGAGCTACTACATTATTTCAAATGATGAAGATTTACCAAATCTGAGCCAACATAATGGTTACATTGAATTTTTTGAATGAGTTAGAAGATAAGGATGATAAGCTGGTGGCACAAAATCTTATGTAAACCTTTTTTAGCTGAATTCTAAAGGATTATTCAAGAAGTTTCTAGAGGAAACAAAATATGGGTTAGATGCAATGAATCCTACCTAATCCATATGAATTAAAATTAAAGTGTGGAAGAATCAAGAAGGAAAAGGAACTCCAAGATTTTTATTTAAGAAGTCATAGACCAAGAAGCAAAAGAGTTGTTGATATTGTTGCTGCTAAAGAGCCAAATTTGAAAAGTGGTGAGAAGGGTGTCAAGGGGGAGACATCTAGGAGATGGAAGAGCATAGAAGCTTTGCTTCTATGAGTGGTCATGAATAGATGATTGCACTGGTACATTGAGCATGGAGACTCAAGGAGACTAAGCTTGAAAGGAGGGCAAGCTGTCAAAGTTGTAGAGACTGAAGGTTAGGCAAGGGTATGAGTTGAGAAGTGATCTAAGATCTACAAGATAAGTTGTATGTTGTAGTCAGGTCATGATTTTCTAATACTCTCTAGCAATTGTATTAGATCTAGAAATCCTATAGACTTAGGTTGGTTTAATAGCCATTTGTAAATCCTTTAACAAGGTGGCATTCCAAGTGAATGTTCTAAAGTCCTCTAACCAGGCCCACTTCTAATAGCATGGATAAATCCTCTAACAAGGTCACATTTAACAGTGTTATGTAAGCCTTTAACATAGCAAGCCTTTCATAGGGCATCACTTCAGAAGAGTGAGAATTGAGTAGCATGTTACTGGTGGTTTTTCCCAAATTGGGTTTCCATGTAAATCACTGTGTTATGTGTTGATTTCTTATGTGTTATACTTGCATGTTGATTTACAGTAACTTGCTAATTAGTAAAGTTAAAGCTTGGATGACTAAATGGTTGAATGAGCTCACTATACCTAGTGAAAAGTTTGAATAAGGACATTTGGACCTTGAATAACTGATTCACACCCCCCTCCCCTGCCCCTGTTATTCTAAAACATTTCTAACACCCACACTCTTCACACAAGAAATAAGGAGAGACATTTTGAGCTTGGAAAGTCAAGTTAATGCATCAAGTGCTAAATTATCAATAACTCTAGCTCAAAGTGAGAAGCATTTTACAACTTTGTTACAAACCCAAAGTTAATTAGCAGCATTATCTACAAAAAAAAACAACATAAGGGAAAAATTGATTAGCATCCAAACAAAATTGACTCTTCACATGGAGATTTTGCACAAGGAGTTAGGCTATGTAGAATCTCTTATGAAGAAAGACCCCAATCTTTCTATATTAGATGGCCTAGTCTACCTTGCTACTGAGTTGGCTATCCAAATTAAGTCTTTGTATGTAGCTTGTGAAAATTGGGATGTGGCTCTTAAGATTATACTAGAAGTCCATAAATATTTCTTGGACAAACACACTATTAGTGTATAGCCCATTGACATCAGTTTCAAAAAGGGGGAGAAAAAGTGAACTTAAAATAAAGGAGGAGAAAGAGAACTCACCAAAGGGGGAGAAAGTCATAATAAGAGCATGAAAGAGTATCAGTGAATAGCATAGACAACATGAAATGAAAGAGTATCAATTGAGGCATATCTACTTAGCAGGAGTAACATTTTGAGTACAAAACTAGATCTAATAACTTCGGGGGAGAACAAAATTTTAAGGTATAAGTTGTTGTAAAATTTTGAAATTTTGAAGTTTTGTATATAAGCCCAATAAAAGATATGTTATACTAATATTAATAGTGATATCAATGCATGACCAAGTGTTTTTGACACTCAAGTCAAGGGGGGAGATTGTTGATCTCATATTGGTTTTGAGTAATGATTACCTATACACTTAAGTCATTTTATTAGTTTATGTTGAGCACAACATGTACAAAATAGAGCATGCCAAGTCCATAGTGAGTGTCAAGTCACTCATGTGTTGAGTCACTCATATGATGAGTCACTCAAGTGTTGAGTAGACAATGTATGTTGAGTGATATAGGAGTCGAGTAAGTAGTGAATGCTGAGTCATTTAGATGCTGAGTAAGATAGTTTTGTCATAGTTGTTTGTAATGGCATAAAATACTATGCAAACCATTTTTTAGCTGATATAAAGATTGAATTATGATATTTTGATGATAAGTATGAATCTTAAGCTAGAATCCCTATGAATTGCATGCATCCAATCAAAAAAAGGGATGGTTTAAGTGGCAAAATGGATGAATCACGATCATTGATTCATACCTAACCCTAAGTCACCTAGATCTTCTTAAGGAGGAAAAATCCTAAAATTCATATACGTGTAGAAGAAGTGAAGAGAGAATTTTGCATGCACAAAAAAAGCATTCATGGTGCCTAAGGAATTGTGAAGTGAAATTGCATTGTAGAATCAGTTAAAGGAGAACAAAGGAAGGGAATAGTATACAACAGAGAGAAATATGATTAAGAAGGATTGAGAATATATTATTTTATAAGTCATTTTTCATCAAGAAATAAAGTACTAACTATAGGATCAATCTTGAGTCATTCTAACAGGTGAATCAGCTAAATCTCTTAAGAGAGTAGTCCTAATAGGTTATATTGAAATCCTCAAACAAGTTGCTTACTTAATAGTGAGTTAAATTCCTTTAACAAGCCACACTTCTAACATGGTGTTGAAAACCTTTAATGGGGTAAAACCTAATAGTCTTTGTAAGCTTTTAATAGGGAAAACCTTTCATGGGGTAGATCATGTCTTATGATCAAACATTGTAACCTTCATTGCATACACTTTATTACTACAATAGTGAAGATTTGTGGGTGTCATCCCCACCTCAGTTTCATTGGAGGGTTTTTGGGTAATCATATCTAGTGTCATATATGTGTGAATTCTTACTTGTTTACATGATTTTTATGTACATGCTTTACATGGTATTTCAGTTTACTTATTGAATGTATGAGATGGATGTGTAGTGAATGTTTAATGGGTCAAAGTTAAACTACTAATTCATCCCCCCCCCCCCCCCTTCAAAAGTCTACCTTTTATGTACATGCTTTACATGGTATTTCAGTTTACTTATTGAATGTATGAGATGGATGTGTAGTGAATGTTTAATGGGTCAAAGTTAAACTACTAATTCATCCCCCCCCCCCCCCTTCAAAAGTCTACCTTTCCTATTGTAATTCCAACATCACAACCCTAAAATTATAGAATGATCAACTAAGGAATGAACTAAGAGCAAAAAATGAATTTGCTGAAAGTTCCAATAAACCTAGTGAAGCCATCAAATACTTTGAGAAACTGATGAGATATTCAAGACCTAAAAATAATATTATTGGAATGGGGTACACTAGTACTAAGGAAGGGGAATTGTCTAAAAGTGATGAACAAAGAAACAACAAAGGTAAGAACTACAAAGCCACTTGTCATAATTGTGGAAAGCTAGGTCATACAAAAAATATTTGTAGGAGAAACAATGCAAATCAAAATCCTAAGCAAAAATACATGGGTTATTTTCATAAGTGGAACAAGAAAGGATGGCAGGCACATGAATGCAAAATCAAGACCATGAGAACTCACAGATTTGAAGGATACTATCATAATTGTTAGAAGTATGGACATAAAACAAATGAATGCAAATCTAATGCCAAGTGGACATCGAACAAGAAAACAAAGGTACAACAAAATGGAAAATCCTATGATTGTGATTACAATACAAGGTATAGTTGTCACTATTGTCAATAATATGGATTCCTAAGAATTGCATTAGAACACATTTTAGAGGAAACTACAATAGATGGTTGAGTGAGACTACATGCTTTAGTTATCTCAAGATTGGTCATGTCAGTAGAAACTATCAAACTAGGCCACCATCACTGAGTAATGGAAATAATAATGGCAAAGAAAAGTTCAATATAGAGAAGGTCAAAGTGTAGATGAGAAAGACATGGAAGAAGAAGGAATATTGCAACACATCAAGCTCAGATAAGGTCACTTCATCCAATGGATTAGGTGATCACATCACCCCCAACTAGGCAATTAAGAGGTATGTATAAGACTAATATATCAAAAGTTATATTATACATTAGTTCCAAGAATCTAAGATCTAAAAATATTATATATGTATGAATTAAGATGCAATGTATTGGTTAGAATACTGGAAGAAATATATAGTTTTGTTGTTTTCCATATTTTTTTCGAGCATGAAAAGTTTCAAAGTTATTGATGAATGATGGAATTTTGATTAGTATTGGCCAAGCTCTCTATGTTAGCGGAGCATACTTGAGATATATGTTATGAGATTTTCCATTTATGGCAATATATATTCAGCATTTCATTTATGCATTTAGAGATAGCAAATTGTCTAAGCAATAGACAGTTTGCAATAGCACAGAGAGCATTTGTGATGTGTACATATGACTCATTGAGAGTTAGCTTATGCATAGTTGAGGAAAGTTCTATGATAGTTTCATGTTGATGTACACTAGTGCGTAGGTGTGTATGAATAGTACAGTGTGAGATATGATTGAAATACCAGTACAAGTATTAAATAGTGCAAGATAAAGCATAGCAAAGAACTGAATTGTATGACTTGAGGAATTATTTTACTAACATAATAATTAATAAGCCATGATGAGCTGACTATGTGGATATTATTCCATAAGTTATTTTATATTTTTTCAAGCGTGTGAAAGCATTAAGGCCGACTAAGCAGAAAACTATGAATGCATGGAGTATAAGTAAAGATCTTATCTTGCGAAGATAAGTGTGTGACATATGTATGATCTATGTGGTATTTTTGATTGATGTGAATTCGATGAGATGATATGTGAGATCTGATGTATGATTATAGAAAATGCAAATTATAGTAGACAGAAAGTATTGTATGTATGTTTATTCTTGTGAAGAAATGAATTGTATAATTGCATGTTAGGGCAGTGGGCTCTTCTTGCATATTTTATATTTGATCTACCAACTCCTAATAGGATTAAAACAACTCCTAATAGGGTTGAGGCTTCTAACAAGGCCTATTCCTCTAATAAGGACTCAAGACACTATATGTACTTCTTAGACTCTTAACAGGCTCAATATTCGTAACAAGATCCTTTTGTTTAGTGAATCATCTTTTGGGTATCATCCCCACCAAGGTTTTCCCTTGGCTAGGGTTTCCCTAGTTAAAAAATAATAGTGTTATGAGTTCTCTATGTGTATGGTTATATTTATTGTTCAACATTGTTGGTTTACTTTCATATGCAAGTTATAAAATGATTAACAATATCCAGTTGTGGGAAAAAGTTTGTAGAATAATGATTCACCCCCCCTCTCAGTATTATCTACTTCTAACAATTTGAGCATATTGGAGATCATGTATAAGCTGAGTGATGGAAAGTCCTAAGATAGCCCAGCTTATAGTTGTGTAAGCACTAAGCATTTATTGTCAAATGTGAAGGGTTATTTGACTCATTTGCATTCATCAACAATTGAAGAGAGCACAAAGGGAAATTGGAAAAGGAGATTCTAGCATTTACGAATTAGATTTGACTGCTACTTGACAAAATTCATCAAATTGAAATGTATTTAACTATTGTCTAGTTACATTGTTTAAATTTTTGTAAACCCTAAGTAGTCAATACAACAACTAGCTCTTCTTCAAATGTAATGTTCAATTAATAATTAATGACATAAGACAACCAGCTTTCCATAAAATACCCAAAACAGCATATAAAGGTGATCTATCTAGTGTGTTATTAATGATACCACCAAAAGTTCTCATGATTCAAGATGTTAGGTGTTGCTACATGGGAAAGATAGGAGAAGTAGGTGACAAGGAGATGAGATATTCCTACAAAAAACTATGTGATAAAGGAGTCTTGAGGGAAGATTATAAAATTGTTGAACATAAAGGGTTAAACCATGACCTAGATTTTCCTCAAGTGTTTAAGACCAAATGAATACAAATTCTTTTGACCTATATACATGATAACTATATCTAGTTAGAAGGTGGACTAGTTAAGCTCACAAAGAGGATTATCAGCAAATTATTAGGGTACCCTACCCTTGATTAACCTAAGAGCATGAAAAGTGATGCAAAGGAGGTGATTAAGAAGAATATAGATGCAGTATGGAACAAAAGAGGGATGTTTATTGACACAATCTCATATCCCTTAATTTCCTTTGTGTTGAGAGTGATTTCTCACAAGTTCTTTCAGTCTAGCTGATTGAAAAGTGTATCATGTATGGCTATTGATTTGGGATACAAGATAGTAAAGAGAAACCATTCCTATGACCTTGCCAAGTTGCAACTACAGCAACTACCAACAAACTTGTAGGCCATTAGGAAAGAAAAAAGTGCATCATGAAAATTTGGTTCTTTACTTATTTGCATATTCTTTTATGTGAAAAACACCTTCCCCACCTTTGGTATAGTTGCTTGGGAGACCAAAAAGCCTATTGCACTATAGATTTTAGAATTCATAGAGAAAGTAGGTGATAATTTTGATTTAATAATGACAAGTTACTTTGAGGATATTATGAAATCCATGAAATAGTGGTTAAGGATCCCTGTATCACTTGTAGAGAAACATTATGATGATGTGTATTTCTTGGTAGATGCTGACTATACATATGTGCAAGTAGCTATACCTAGGGTCAAATGGTTGAAGCCCTTTCCATATGAGTTAAATGTAGATGATGCCTCTATAGCTATTACAAATTTATTAGCAAAATAAATTGACAAGAGTGCCACCTCATTTGGGAATAATGAGGAGGCCAAATCAAGGATTAAAATTGACTTGAAAATAGCTATTGTTCTTAGGAAGAAGAGCAAACTAGGGAAAAAATTGAAAGAAAGATTTGGTGAAGGAGATGAGGAGGAAGAAGAAGAAGAAGATTATGAAGAGGAAGAAAAAGGCCAAGCCCATTAGCATTAACTCAAGGTCAAGGAGAGGATCAAGAAGATGTAGAAGGTTTCGAGGGAGAAGAATTTGAGGAAGCACCAAAAGACATAAAGGCCAAGAATAGAAAGGCAAAACAAAAAATAGTGGAGAAACCTGAAAAGCCTATAAAGAAGCTACAACAAAAGCCTATAGTACCTACTACTAGTTTTCGCACAAAGGAAACCACTATTCATGCAAAAGAAGTTGCAAATCATAAAGGCAAGAGGACATATGAAATAGAAGAGTCAAGTGAGTATGTTAAGAAAACATGCAAGAGATTGAAGAAGAAGTTAGTACCTCAACCTGAGTCAAATGAGGATAAAATAGACTCAGATGACATGAGTCAATTTAAAGTGGTAAGCCACAATCCCCCCTCTGATTTTGACAATTTGTGTGATAATATCAAGTCAAATATAGATTTATCTAGTTTCACACATATTGAATTTGATTAGCTAGGGAAAGTTGAACAAAATACAATAAAGGAAGCCATATATGTCATAATGGCTACATTTAAATCAGCTCCTCTAGAAATTTCCAACTCACTACCCAAGAGTCTATATGACTGAGTTGAGTAGAACTCACAATATAGCTTGCAAACTAAAAGACAAATTAGGGAATCAAATTTAGCCCAAGTTATGCCAGAGTTAGATATAAGGAAGATTGCTAAAGCTACAAAAAAGCACAAGACTAAACTTTCCCCCAAATATAGAACTTTCCATATCTTGACAAAGAATATTGAGGATGTGGTTAACAAAAGAAAAACAATTTGGAGATCAGTATATGGGTCATCCACTCTAGAAATAAAAGAAAAAGGTGAAAAAGCAATGCAATATCCTAAGAAAAGTGAACAAGTAGTAGTAGAGACTACACAAGAGGTTCCAGTCAAGGATGGTAATGTAGAAGCTACTAAGGAGATAGTAGTAGAAGAGGCCACAATTGAGAAACAATAGAAAAATACATGTGATATTCAAGATGAAAAAGTTTCAAGTGCCATTCCTCCACATATAGACCAATTGAGTCCATAGGACTCATTAAAAATTAAGGAAGTTCTTCATTATTTAGTTGAGAAGATCAATCCTCTAATGGAAGAAGACTTGCAAAAGATATTGAAGGACTCCACCATGATAGCACAATTATGTAATAATCCTATACTAGTGTAAATAGATGAGATTGAGAACAAAAAACTTGCATATGTAGGGGAGAAACCATAAGAAACATCCAATGTGCCCCCTCAATCTACTAAGGTAAATAAGATCGATTCATGGAATAAACAAGCAAACCAAAGTGTAAACCAAGAATAGTAGGATGCAACACACTAGATACCATATGTTATGCCTACTATTATATTTACATTGAAAGAGGCAAAAGCACAAAACGTCACACCATCAATTCCAAGTCTCTATAGTTATGATTTACAAGATTTGGTAACAACTAAGAAAGATGGAAGTGAAGTGAAATTAGGTCAGGAAGCAAGTGTTTTACCTACTCCATAAGAATAAGGTGAAGCTCAGAAAGAAGAGAGTCAAGATGATAAACATGAAGAGTTGCAAGTGAATACTACACTAGAGGAAAAAATTTCCATACAGATTTTGGTTACACTACTAGTTTTTGTTACTCCTCCCAATAGTCAATCTCTTCAAAGGCTAAGCACACATGTTACACCCTTGCAAATATCACAACCAAGTGCAAATACATCAAGGAACATAGATGATACATATTTTGGAGATGTCAGTTTAGATGAGGTTATTGAGTTTCCCAATTTTGATCTGGCAAAAATCACAATTGAAGAGATGAGCATTCTTTAGGAAGCTCTACAAAGAAAGAAGACACAAGAAATATTGAGAAGGGAGTATAAGAAAAAAAAATTTCATGAGATAAAAGACATATTCTATTATTCTTATGTCTCCCTAAGATGAAAAAAGACAAGCCCATCATTTAACAACTTCTCACTATTGTTGAAAAAATAAAAGATGAAGACCTAGACACAAATGTTAAACTTTTAGAATGGTTTGAATGTAAATTTCTCACTAAGTTACTTGAGAAGATATCTAGTGCTATTGCACTAAGATAGGTTGATCTAGAAACCAAAATTGAGTGTGTGAAGAAGGTGTTAGAGAATATTTTCTCTCTATACACCAAGATATGTGATGTGAATCTATTCACACAAGAAGTTTAGAGGGCTATTGACCAACTACAAGGAGATTTAAAAAATATAAGTAGTACTAACATCATCAAATTTCCACAATCCATTTGTAAATAAAAAAATTCTAGATTCGATTGTGTGTGCTTTTTTACTATCGAATCTAGAAAACTTTTTATTATAGGTACTACTCTTAAGTTATCTCCTAGTCAAAGACAAGCTCATTTTTAGATATTATTGTCCACTCAAGGTACACTTGCTGAGCTAAAATCACAAGATGCAAATTTTTGAGCTACCTTGATAAGTATTCAATCCATGTTGACTCCACACACAGAAGTGGTGTATAAGGAACTAGCCTATGCTGAGACATTGATGAAGAAAGATAACCAACTTTCAACTCATGATGGCTTAGTTGACCTTGTTGCCTAGCTAGAAATTTAATATCAATCTCTAGAGATAGCATGCAACAACTCGAATGTAGCCCTAAAGATCATAATGGAGATCTATAAATCATTTTTGGATAAATAAACTATCAATGTACCAACCATGACATAAGTGTCAAAAAGGGAGGATTATGAAGTTTTGGGAGATTATGAAGTTTTGAGTAAGGGAGAGTAAAAATGTAGAAATAGGGAACAACAAATCTACTAAGCAAGAGTATCAAATTCTGATATAGAAACAAAATATTTACTCATGGGGAGTAATGGAGAAACAAACTATGACAATTAGTCATCCATTTTGCAAAATTTTTAAGTTTTGAAATTTTTTATGAGAGTCGAGTCAAAGATATATATTGTCTAAGTTATGCTCATAATAAGGATTGTATATACATGACAATGTGTTTTTTCCACTCATGTCAAAGGGGGAGATTTTTAATATCATATTAATTTTGACAAGGCAATGGCAAAACACTTAATCATTACCTATCAGTATTAAAGTGCACATTGAGTGATCAAAGCAAGATGAGCAATTAGTGTGAGCCAAATGATCAAAGCATGTCGAGCATCAGTTGTCAAATAATACATGTTGAGCAATATACCTAGTATATGTCAAATCACTAATGAGTTGAGTAGACTATATATGCTAATTAATTTAGGAGCTGAGTAAACAATGTATGCCAAGCCATTCAAAGTTGAGTTATAGCATTGAGAATATAGTGATGGCCGAGCATCAAAGCCTTTAGATGTCGAGTGAACAATTTTGGACATAGTTGTTTGTAATAGCACACACTTCTATGTAAACCATTTTTGGCCTGAATTATTGATTGTTTTACGATTCTAGAAGATATGTATGGAGGTATATTATGAATCCCTGTGCATTACATACAAACAATCAAACTAAGGGATGTTTAAATGGAAATATAGATCAACCTTTGTCATTGATTCCTAGATAACCCTAGCCCACCTATGGTTACTTAAGAAGGAAAACTCTAAAGATTTTGTAAGTAAGAGTGAATGCACGGAAGGAGATGAATACTAAGTATAGAGAGAGCATTCATGGTGGCTATGGAGGTTGTGACAATGATTTGAATTGTAGAACCAGTTAGAGAGAACGGAGGAAAGAAAAGAGAGGATAGAGGAGACATATCTAATCAGAAGGATCAAGGATTCATTAGGAAAGAGAAGATCTAATATCCAACAATAGAGTGTTAACCAAAGGATCATCGTGTTGAATCATTTTAACAAGTGATATAGAGTGAATCTCCTAATAGAGTAGCCTTAAAAGACTTGTGTAAATATCTTAACAGAGTACTTTCTTATTGTAAGTGTAAGTCCTCTAACAAGGCACACTTTTGGTAGGGTGTTGAAATCTTATAATAGGATGAGACCTAACAATATTTGTAATCCTTTAATAGGGTAGATCCCTCACAGGATAGATCATAGTTTATTGTCAAACTTATTGTAACCATAATTAGCTACACTTTATAGCTACAATAGTGAAGATTTGTGGGTGTCATCACTATTACCCATGAATGATCCACAATTTTTCTTACACATAATCATGGTAATATTTAAGCTTAGGTAAAAGGATGGTCTATTATGGAATTCCCATCATTAATCTTAAATTTTACAGCTTTCTTTGTTTTTAAGTCTCACAGTTGAACAAATCCTTGAACTTGAACATTAAACACTTTGTTCAATGTTTAAGTTTCATAAGTTCATCGGTTCTCTTGGTCGAGTTAGAAAAAATTAATCTCCCCATCGATATTGTTGCTCATCATTGATGTTGAACTTGAACATTGAAGACCTTGTTCAAAGTTCAAGTTCACAGTTTTACCTTTGTGTCTAGTCTATTGTCATGAGCATAGTTTCCAATATATTGCAACTATTGAACTTGAGCATTGAACTATTTTCTAGTTCAACTATTCATCTTCACCCAGTCATAAAGATTGATGCCTATGGTGCCAAGCATCCATACAAATAGCTCAATGGGAGTGTAATGTTTACCAAATCTATGAAAAATATTTGTATTAATTGAAAGTTAAAGGTAATGATGTTAAGGCATGTTGTGGCATGTGCAGATCTTGGGTGAGCTTTTAATGATTTAAATACTTGTCCCATCATCTACCTTATCACCCATACACATGCTTCAAGTCCAAGTTTCATTTCTTCTTTTGGTAAAGATTACTTTGTCTTATCTAGATGTATGTGGTGATAGCTTAATATTTTTGTCTCTACAAGTTTGCATGCACTTGGAAAGGTGAGTTTCTAGCATTTCATCTTTCAAGTTTCATTTCTTTATACATTTCTTAAGGTTGTTCATTTTTTCCAATTCTATTTTGTTCTAGTTAAACCCTTGTCATGGCCATTCAATTCTTCTTGAAACTACTTGATAAAGTTAGGGAGTCTATTATTTGTAGTATCCTACCTAATATGAAAGATACATTCCTTAGTAAAGAGGACATAAGAAAATTTCTAACTAGATTTGAAAACCCAAAATCTAGTTCAATATCTAAGAAAGCCTCAAATAGTGGTCTACTCCAAGCATCTTCTTTCCCAAAAGCTTTCCCTTGTCCTGAATTAGTCTTGGCATACAGAGATAGATATGATGTAGTCAAAAGTTGTATTCATGCTTGTAATGGAAAGGTCCTAGTGTATGTTAGTTGAGTTTCTATCATGGGCACTCTAAGCATTCCCTCACATGAAATTTATGAAGACTGGACTATCATTTCTTCTTATGCCCAATTTTCCACTGATGTCACAAAATTTAACAACATTGTGAAAAGTTGTCTTTTCAAATTTGAGAGAGGGGGTTCCTACCTTGCACACCCATTGACTAGAGAACACATGATCCCTAAAATTAAGGATGCCATCACATTGTTGAATAGGGTGAAGGGTAACCTACATGCTTTTCATTGGGAGAACTGGATGTACTTTTTCATTTAGACTATTCTGGGGGAAGATAAGTTCATTGATTAGGAAAACATAATAGCTTCTAGGCTATAGGAGGAACTCTTTCAAGCTTTTGGAATGTCTAGTTTCTATATGACCTCTTTTTTTTAATATCCTAGCCTGTAATAGGGAATGGAAAGTTTTACCACACTTAGACTAGAACCCAAGTATGCCTATCTATGAGATTTACCCTCTATTGCATAAGAGTAAAAACCTTGAAGGTTTCAAAATAGTCCAAGACACTTTATTAGCCAATTTGGTGTTTGAATTACAAGGAAAAGAAAATGTGAGATTAACAAAAGAAGCCACCTAGTTAATTGATATCTATGATAGTTTCTTTATCCAATTTCCCAAATTCACCTATCTAAGGATCAAGGGATGTGAAGGAAAGCTATTGAGGATACCTCAACATTTCCTAGACCATTTTATCTTTATTGAGATATGCAGACAAATGATAGAGTTTGAAAAGAGTTATAAAACAAGGAAAGGTAGGTTACACATTTCCAATCAATCTTGGACATTATAAATTCAAAACCATTCAAGACATCCTCAAGATCAAAGTTGAGATCAAATCCATGAGCTTACTAACTTACTCTGCTAAACCCAACTTTGACAGTAAGGAGTTCTCTCTAAAGTACTCAGAGCTAAGTTCCTCTGCTCTCCACATTCCCCATTTAGAGGATTTTTGGGCCGATTGTTAGGATGATTTTGGGGTTAGAAAGAAGCTTTAGTCTAGACTAACACTAACATAGATTAAAGACTTCAATATCTCATTTGATATCTTAGGAGTAACCGAAGAAGAATATAAGGAGATTGTTGACCCTTCTTATATTGAAAAAGTAGAAGCTTACCCATTTTTGGAGATTGATTGGACAATATCAGAGGAAGATGACTTGCATTCCTAAACTTGTCCTGTCCTAACCAGAACATGTCAATGGCTCATAAGAAAGAGGTAGTCAAGATCAGTGGCTTGTAATGTCCAAAGGGTTCATGTCTTTTCAATTTCACGTTTAGTTGTTCTAGGTTCTAATGAAGTTGTTAATTCTCTCACTGTAGGAAAGCCAAAGTCAAGTATTGAACCTAAACACTCCATTCAAGGTTTAGTTCATCTCCCTCCATCTATTAAGTGGACCCATTCTCATAGTAGGAAGAAGGAGCTTCAAAGAGATTGAACAAGACTTACGGAAAACTAGTAACAATAGAGCTTGACCTAAGAGAAGAGACAGAAGAAATCTGGAAATCTCTAATTGGTGAGATGGAACAAGGGTGTCAACAAGTGATGGAAGATGCTAACACTTTGAGTGCAATATCTCTCAATTCATCATTTGTGTTACAGACTCCTCCTCCCAAAGAAAATCCTCCCATCCCAAATTGGTTTGAGCTGTCAGTTAGTAAGAAAAGAAGTATAGTGCCAGTGACTCTCCCTATGGGTGACATGGTAAGTAAATGCCTTGAGAAGACTCAAGATCAAAAGGCCAAAGATTGAAACTATGTTGAAAATTGATGAGGAAACAAGGAATAAGTTGCAGATGTAATGAAGCCAATGACTGAGACTAGCATACATGAAATACAACCCCAAGATTATGTAGTGGAGAAGACTATTCTTGGCTCTACGTCAAGGGCCAATGATGTGAAAATATGGAATGTGGGGAACACAATAATTTGCTAGTTGATATGGAAGATTGGAGGGATAAATAAGATTTAAAGAAATCAATGCAAAAAATTGAAGAACACATTCATGAGTTGTAAAGCTCACATGTAGAAGCCCTGCCTACTGTCATTTTTTTTATTGATGTTGTGTCTCCCTTGAATAATAGATTTATCAAGTAGGTCAAGAAGGATCACTCCATTGCCCAACCTTATGGTGAGTGGTTGAACACTGTCCATGCTCAAGCAACTAGCTACTTCTCTTATTCCACTAATACTAGTGCAATAGTGGATAAATTGACTAGAGCTTTAGAATCATAAATGAATGCTTGGGAATCCAAGAAGATCAAATGGGATGAGTATATCATTGACAATTCTAAAGTTTAGGAATATGGCATAGAAAATTTTGTGAAAGAAAATCTAGAAGCCAAGTACAATTCTAATTTTTTGTTCCTTGTCTGAGCTAATCTAGAGTGGAGAAACATAGTGATGGAACACAGGTTAGAAGAATGCTCTAAACTACTATAGGAGGTAGGATGTCTGAAGGAATTCCTTGTTGCTGATATAAATTGCATTGATGCTAAGATTATGGGAAATGAGGATTGAGGTGAAAAGTCCCTTGGGGAGGTGGATACAACATTTTTCTCCAAAATTAAGCTACTAAAATAGATGAAAAAATTCTCATTCCAAGATTGAACTGTCATCGCCAGGGCAGATTCTATGATGATTATTTGTACTGATCACCTAGAGTTACAAGAAATTTTTTTGGATCATATCTATCAAATCATGCGGATGTGGAAACTTTGCATGGAACAATTAGGTTTCCCACAATAGAGGGAGTTGGTTGGTTCCTCATAGCACATAAAGTGTGGAAAGAAAAAAGTAGCAATTGCTCTGGTGCCCAAAAACCTCGTGCCAATACCAATGATATAGCCGAAGCCTAAAAGAGAATTGAGGGGTCACCCGCATCATTTTCTTAGTTTAGTTATTTATTTTTAAAACTATGTTGGTTTAAAGAATGTTTCCTTATGGGAGTTACTTTATGAAGGAATTTGGAAATCCATGATTGGCTATATATGTAATATTTTAATTGATCTAAAGGGTCATCTCTCTAGACTTAGTATTGTTTTTCTTTTTCTAGTAAGTTTTAGTTATTTCCTTTTGGTTGTTGTTAAAAAGTGAAGTTAATGATAATAGAAGTGATTGTATGGTTATTTTTGGTGTATCTATTTGAAAATCATGTGGATATCTTTCTAGTGGTGAAATTCATATGAAATTCATTTCTATTTCATTAGCAATGTTTGTGTCCTTTCTTGTTGTTGGTTTGGTGAGCTTGATCATAGTTTTGGAATTTTGAACTATCTATCATATGGCATATATATTGAATGTTAGTAATTAAATCTGCAACATTCTTTTATGGTTATGAGAGGATGTTTTCTTTTCAATTGAGTTCTTTCAGGTTAAAAGAAAAACTATTATAATCCATTGACAAAAAGAACTGCATTAATAATTTATTGTGGAAGGGAGTTGTGCCTTTAAACATAGAGAGTCTGTGAAAATCTTAAAAACCCATTTGTGGTAAAAATTATTTTTCTTGTCGATATAACTTTAAAGTAACTATGAGGAAAAACTATTCACTGATAGTTTTTAGTGACTCTGCTAGGGAAGGTGATGATATTTACTCAATAATGGTCTTACCTCATCAAGATATTTTCCTAGTTCTTTAACCTAATCTAGGGTTTGACAACACTCAAGAAGATATTATCTCTAATTTAAATACCCAAGCTTGGAATAGCAGGAATAGCAAAGAGCAATACCTATAATTTAGTCAAGTTCTTGAAGATGAAGAAGAAAGAGCTAAAATAATTTGAGTACCTATAGCTCAAGAAGAAGAAGAAGTAGGAATATTAGTTTGGCAAGCTCTGAACCTTGCCTAATAAGCCTAGTATCAAATCCTTGCTTTGTTAGGTTGGCTGGGAGAAAGTACACCAAGGGGATAAAAATAACAGCTCCATAGATGAATCATTTGAATGTTTAAAGTCCCTAAATTTTGCCCCTGATCATACTCTTAGGAGAAAGGGAATAATTGAGTGTAAAAGTAGCCCTGCATCTCCTACTAAGCCTAAACCAAATGTCACTTCCTTGGAAGATTTAGTTCTATCTAGGACCCACATCCCTATATACTTTAATATTCAACCAATCAACCTTTGAATACCATCCATGGCTATAAATCATCGGGGTGCCCAAGTGGGACCTTTAGCCCTAAGACCTAACCCTAATCCATTACCTAAAGGATCTCCAGAGATTCTTCCTAAGTTTAATGGAGATGGGAAGAAATCCACTGATGAACATCTTAATGCATTTAATATGGCTTGTGGGGTTATTCTTGTCAACTCTGAAAATAATGTAACCAATTTTTTTGTGCAAACCTAGACATAAGTCATTGCTAATTGGTTCCACCATCTTCCTAATGGGTCTATCACTGACTAGGCTTCCATGAGGACTTATTTTGAGTCTAGGTTCAATGTTTTTGATGATGAACATACTCTTTTGTTACAACTCTCGTAGCTCAAAAAGGAGGTTCAAGAACCCATTCATGATTTCATAGCCAAATACAACAAGATCTTGTACAAGATCCTTGCCACAAAGAGATCAAATAATGAGAAAAGAAAATATTTCTTTGTGAATTCCATACCTCATGACATAAGCTTTCACTTGAGAAGGAATGGAGTGGTAGATATTGATATAGCACAAAGGTTAGCCATGAAATTAGAAGATGATTATTTGGCTATAGGTAAATGGAGATGAGAGATGAAACATTCTCAAAATCAAGCATCCACTTCTAGTTCAACTGACTCTGTTGTTCAAAGATTATTGAATGATGTTTCAAATATGAAAAGGAAGATGCCTAGGATGAATTATTGTGATATCCCCATAAGTTTTAATCAACCAAGAACCCAAGGAAGACAACCACATATGTTGTTGGGAAATTAGAGATTAGAAATTGAAGGACCTTCCCCTAAGAAGGAAAGTATGTGTATTTTTCATTTGACTGATGAACATGATGGAGTACCTTTCCTAGAAATGATTTATTCTAGAGAAATGGGAGTTAACAAATAAGTTATAGAAGAAATACATGTGAGTAAGGAATCCCTTGGAGGACCTGGTGACTTTGAAAGTTACTAATTTGAATATGAATTTGACTTAGAATGAGGTGGTGATGTATATACTACTCTAGTGGATCCTTCCTATATAGTACTCACTAGGAGTAATCATAATGATAAGTCTCCTATTTCTTCATCCTCTTCTATACCAACTACTAAATGGCATGATCAGGCTAGAAAACATAAGGGAAAATTCAAAATCCAAAGGAATCTAGTTCAAGAAGAAAGGACACCTAAGGAAGTTGGTTCCAAGTCCAATTTTTGATATAGTGGAATTTTTTAAGTCCTCTTGAATTCAAGTTTCTCCTTTTGGTTACCTAAGATCCAATCCTGATGAATTGGATAGATTAGTTGAATGTGTTAAAAGTTCAATTCCATCAGATAGTTTAGGAAACAATTTTAAACCAAGTATTAATCCTACTATAGAAATCAATAATGGTGAAACATTTGTTCATGCTTAGACATCTCAAGTGTATGCTAAGTCTAAAAAACTTAACCCATTTTATGTATCCCTAATTTTCCATGGTCACAAAATGATCAATTGCATCATGGATGTTGGGGCCTTTGATAACATTATGCCTACTACATTAGCTAAATGCCTTGACCTACCTTTGACTAAAACCTTTAGTAAATACCATGCCATGGATTCCAAAAAAGTTCCTCTCATAGTACAAATAAAAGATGCATAGGTAGCTCTAGCTAAATTCCCTAAAAAATGACTCAAATTAACCATCTTAGTTGCAGATATCCCTGCCAGCTATAGGATGCTCTTAAGTAGAACCTTTTGCAAAGACTTGAGTGGAGAGGTAAGATTAGACTAGTCTCTGGATACTATTCTAGTTGGAGATAAAAAGGTTGTGCTTAAACCTAAAAGTAAAGAAAATCACACAATCCTAACCTTTGAAGACCCTAGATCCTAGATCTTCTACACAGAATCTAATTTTGCTAACTATTTTGTTTAATCTAAGGAGTCAACAGAATCTAGAAAGGTGCCTTAAGAGGGTTTGTGGACTTTGTAGTTTGGAAAAAGCTATACTTCAATTGGCATAGGTGCCAGAGTGGTTCTAATTTCACCCTCAAGTGAGATTATCCCTAAAGATTTCAAACTGGAGATTGAGAACACAAACAATATCACGAAATATGAAGCCTTACTTCTAGGTGTTGAGGAAGCTAAAAGGAACGGGATGAAGTTGTTAAGAGCTAAAGAGATGTCAAACCCATGTTTAAACAAGTGAAAAACATCTTCACTATAAAGAATCCCAAATTGAAGCACTATAAAAATTGGGTCTGGGATGAAATTGAAGATTTCAAAGCATTCTCCATAGAATCTATGCTCAAAGAGTACAATACCAAAGCTAATTCACAAGAGGGATCTGCATCCCTGACGATACCACATCAAGATTTTTAAAATGATGTTTATATGATTAAATTGGTTCATCATCCTAGTATACCTAATAATGCAAATTCCTAGAAATTTTTTGATAATGATGCTCACACTAATACATTCCTCCAAGGTCTAGACCATTTAAATATTTGCACTTTGAGGGTTCAGACTTTAAGAATTCTAAGATTCCTATGAATCTTGAAAAGGATTTTGTTCAATTGAAAGAAAACCACATCCCTAAAGGCTTAGTCACATTGGATTCACTCTTTGATCGAAGGGATTTTTTGTCATGTCCCCTTTTCAAATAATTAAAAATAATAAACTTTGCTAAGGCAGGTAGGCTCCAAAAAGGTGAAGTTTTGGCAAAAGGGGCTAATCTTTGGAAACCAATGAACTAATAAATAAAAATTATTATTAAATTATATTTTATTAACCCCTCTTGGACGTGAGTTAGGGTTATGCCCTCTTTTAAGGGGTTTGGAGGCATTTTGGGCTCATTCTAGAACTTGATTTTTGCTCATTTCTTTGTTATTCTTCAGAGGCTGCCAAACCTGTGGAGAAGGAGACTCAAGAATGGGAGTTTTTAGGTTTCTAGGAAGGCTAAGGATGGGATTTTGAATCCATTCCATGTGCATGCTCATGCAGAGTTTGCCTTTGTGCTAAACAGTGCAGATTTATGGTTTTTCGGGTGTGATTTTTTTAAGAGTTTGGTGTTTTTGGTTGAGTATTTCATATCAGTTTGGGTTTCTATTGTATGTCAGACATTTATATATTAAAATAGATCTAAATATATGTATTTTTTCATGATTATACTTCTATGATAGATTATCAGTGCTTTTGTGGTGTTTTCGGCTATTTTGTGTTGTCTTCGGGAGCTCGATGAGCATTGTTTTTGCCCTCCATTTGGGAGCTGTTGTGTAAATTTTATATAGAACTAGAAATTTAATTTTGTAGGCTTTTATGCTTCTGAAATTTCTATTAAAAATTTCCACTTTCAGATTTATTAATAATATGTGAAGCTGTGAAGTTTTTTGGCATTATTTTTGGCATACCCGATTTGGGGTTTATTGAGAAATTGGTAGATCTTTGAAATATTGGTTGTTTGATATTAAAGATCTGATTAGAGGTTTGAAATATCCTACAAAATCAGTAAAGGTACATTACAGTAGTATCAGAGCAATGATCTTGTCAGCCTGAGGGTTTGTAGAAGTTTGCATATCAATTTTGACAACTACCCAGATCTTGCATGTCAAAATTTATGGTTGCATGCTACTTCTAATCATTTGCATGTTAGTTATTGGTGAATTTGGTGGTTTCATGTTTCTTTTAATCAGTTGCATGTCAAAATTTATGGTCACATGAAACTAAGTGAAAGAGAAAAAAGATATTTACAGCGAGAAAACAATAAAGAAATTTTGATCAAACCTCCAGTTGAAAGTAAAAGTACAAAATCCAAGGAAGGGAAAAGTATGGATGATCCAGATGAGATGGCAAATAAATTCTTGTAAGACATCCAAAATACTCAGAAGCAAACAGTGGATAGTTTGGCAGAAACTAGAGAGGCTTTGTGAATATTGACAAAAAAACTACAAGGAGTTGCATATATTAATCAGAAAGGGAGCACTTCAGAGGAGCCAAGAAATTTGAAATCCACACCATCTAAATCAACCAAAACTATTTTCTTTCCTACAGATGAGCCACCAGTACCAAATTCAGCCATTAATCCCATGGAAGAGGTTACAGGTAACTTGATTGTATTAAGAGCTACTTACAATGGCTTAGATGATGACTTTCGTAGTTCGGTTCCTTTTAGAGAATATGTGGATATGATGAACACTTTGATGCCCAAGAAAGAGAATAGGAGGGAGCATGAAATAAGTGGAAGAGAGCTCAAAAATAAAATAAGCAAGTTTACAGCACCTACTTTTGATGGAACAAATAAAATTTCAGCTAGAGCATGGCTACAAAAATTACAAACTTTCTTCACACTTAACCCCATAAAGGAGAGTGATGTTGTTCAATTTGAAAGTCTACACTTGGAAGATGCAGCCTATGATTGGTGGTATCATGGAATGACTACTCAAGGTCATGATCAAGTAACTACATTTGATGATTTCAGTCAAAGAGTGATAGATAGATTTGACCTTAGGGATGATGAAGAGTACTTTAAATAATTGTCAAAGTTGAAGAAAACCAAATCAATTAATGAGTATATAGAAGAGTTTCAAAAAGTGGCTATTATGGTACCTGATATGAGTGAAAAGAGGATTGTTTATCTTTTTCTTAATGGTTTAGAAGATTCTGTTAAGGGTTTGGTTAAGGATTTCTCACCCTCAACCTTACAGGAAGCTATCGAAAGAAGCTTGCAACTTGAAACTTGCGTGCCTATGAAATCAGTCACTAATCAAAAGCCCCCAAATCTTTGGCAACATAAGGGAAACTTTCAAAAAAATACTTTCCCAACATGACCACCAAAAGATGTGATAAATGTGGCAAAAAAGAAGGTAGATGAAGATACTAGGAGTGAATTACGAAGGAAAAAGCTTTGTTTTACTTGTAGAGAACCATGGGTTCCAGGACACAGATGTTTGGGGAAAGGTCAAGTGCACTATATTGAAGTTGCTTCAAAATTTGATTCAGATGAGCATGAGGAATTTCATGACACTAAGGAGGAGGTAGAGGAAGAGAAAGAAAAAGAAATCAGCAAGGATGGCACTTTAGCAGCATTATCAGGAGTCCCAAGATACCATCCCTTTCAAATTCGAGGGGTACTAGTAGGGAAAAGGTTGACAGTTCTTCTTGATAGTGGGGCAACTCACAATTTTATTGATGAGGGATTTGTCATGAAAAGAGGGCTTAAAGCAAAATATTTTGAGGGATTCAATGTTATTGTAGCTGATAGATTCACTATGCCTTGCACACGGGTGGTGAAACAACTCAAGATGACCTTAGGAGATTATGAGTTATGCGATGACTTCTATGTGGTTGGTATTGGGGAGACAGATCTTGTATTGGGTGTTCAATGGTTGCACTCTATTGGAGTCTATTACATGAACCATCAAACTATGGAGTTTAAATTTCATTCCAATGGGAAAGAAGTCATATTGAGAGGCTTACCGAATGGAGCACCTAAGGCGGTCTCTACAAAGAGGATAGAGAGGACTTTTTGAAGAGGACAAGTAGCATGGGTAGTAGGAGTCATAATCCATCCAACAAGCTCTCCAAAGAATCAAGGTAATTTCCATTTTGAAATTCAAAATATTCTTGATAAGCATAGTATAGTTTTCAATGACTCCCCTCCAGGATTACCACTAGATAGAGGTTTTGAGCATGTTATAAAGTTAGAACAGGGTGCCAAACCAGTTATAACAACCCCATACTACCATCCAAGAGGTTATAAGGAAGAAATTGAAAAAACTATTAAAGAACTCTTAGACATGGGATTCATAAGGCCTAGCTCTAGTCCATTTGCATCATCTATGGTACTTGTCAAGAAAAAGGATGGTACAATGAGAATGTGTATAGACTACAGGGATCTAAACAAGAAGACCATAAAAAATAGGTATCACATACCATGCATAGATGAACTCATTGATGAGTTACATGGTGTTGTATACTTCTCAAAAATTGACTTAAGATCAGGGTACCATCAAATCTGAATGAGGAGTGAAGATGTAGAAAAGGCTACTTTTAGATGTCACTATGGGCACTTTGAATTTCTTTTTATGCCATTTGGCCTCACTAATGCACCTGCAACATTCCAATCTTGTATGAATAAGGTATTTAGCTAGTATCTTCAAAAATTTGTTTTGGTATTTTTTGATGATATCTTGATTTACAGTAAAACATGGGAAGAGCATCTAAAGCACATAGACACTGTTTTGGGAATCTTGGAGCAGCAATCCTTCTATGCTAAGCTATCTAAATGTGAGTTTGGTTTGACAGAGATCCTATATTTGGGACATATTATAAGTTCTAAAGGAGTACAGGTTGATCAACAAAAAATCTAAGCAATTTTGGATTGGCCTCCACCAACTAATCTTACACAGTTGAGAGGTTTCTTTGGGTTGTGTAGCTACTATAGGAGATTTGCCAAGGGATTTTCTCAGCTTGCTGCCCCCTTGACTGATTTGACAAAGAAAGGAGCTTTCATTTGGATAGAAGAGGCACAAAAAACATTTGATAAGCTTAAGGAGGTAATGAGTTCATGCCCTGTGCTTGCAATTCCAAATTTCTCTTTACTTTTTGTTGTTGAATGTGATACTTCTGGAGAAGGTATAGGGGCTGTCCTAACTCAAAGGAGACATCCAATAGCATTTGAGAGTAGAAAATTAAATCAATCAAAGAAAGGTTACTCCATCTATGATAAGGAAATGTTGGCAATCATGCATGCAGTTCATAAGTTTAGAAAATATTTGGTATGTGGGAGATTCATTGTAAAGACAGACCATAATAGCCTCAGGTTCTTCTTGAACCAAAGGGATTTGAATGATCATCAACAAAAATGGGTAAGAAAATTGCAAGCTTATGATTTTGATATTGAATACATGAAAGGAAAGAATAATGTGGTTGTTGATGCTTTCTCAAGAAAGCCCACTTTGTGTTCCTTAACATCTATCTCTGTTGATTGGAAACTCTCCATAATTTCAGAGTATGCTAAAGATTCCTTTGCCACCAGAATTTTGGATAAGTTACTGGATGATAACAAGTACAAGGTTGTTGATGAATTGATTTATTACAAGAACAGGATCTTCTTAGTGCCAGGATCAAAAACTAAGGAGAGGATATTGAGGGCCTTTCATGACAAACCTTTGGCTGGTCATTAGGGATACTTCAAGACATACAGGAAAATTTGAGAGCGGTTTTCATGGAAGGGTATGAAGGAGGATGTCCTTAAACACATTAAGGAATGTATGGTATGCCAATAAAGCAAGAGTGAGCAAAATTTTTCTGTAGGGTTGTTGCAGCCACTTCCTATTCCTGAACAAAAATGGGAAATTATTTCCATGGACTTCATCACTAGGTTGCCCAAGGTTCAAGGTAAGGATTGCATATATGTGGTGGTAGATAGACTAACTAAGTATGCACATTTCTGTCCTATCACATCTGATTTCAAGGCATCACAAGTGGCCGAATTGCTCTTCAAGGAAATTTTTAGATTACATGGCTTGCCTAGAAACATTGTTAGTGACCAGGACAATAGATTACTTAGCTATTTTTGGAAGGAGCTCTTTCATTTGGTAGGAACTGAACTCACTCCCAGTACTAGTTATCACCCTCAAACAGATGGACAAATAGAGATAGTTAATAAATGGATAGAGGGATATTTGAGGAACTATGTTTCAAATCAACAACATGCTTCGTTACACCTAGGGGAGTATTGTTACAATACATTTCATCACATGTCTATTGGTATGCCTCCTTTTTGTGCTCTTTATGGTTATGATGCCCTTTCCTTTGTTGATCTAATACTTTTCGATAGCAGAGTACCTACAGCAAGTGATTTTGTCAAGCAAAGCCAAGACATAATAAGGTCCCTCAAGGATTCACATGTCTATTGGTATGACTCCTTTTTGTGCTCTTTATGGTTATGATGCCCTTTCCTTTGTTGATCTAATACTTTTCGATAGCAGAGTACCTGTAGCAAGTGATTTTGTCAAGCAAAGCCAAGACATAATAAGGTCCCTCAAGGATAATCTACAACATGCACAGAACCAAAAAAAGTTATATGCTAATAGGAAAAGGATTGAAAGATCTTTTGAGGTGGGAGATTTGGTATTTGTTAGGTTGCAGCCATATAAGCAAAGCACCTTGAAGAGGAGTGGGGCAGAGAAACTCAAGCCAAGGTTCTATGGGCCTTATAAGATCATCAAGAAGGTAGGAGAGGTAGCTTATGAATTGGAGCTCCCACCAAATAGAAAAATACATAATATTGTCCATGTATCTTTCTTGAAGAAGGTTCTAGGCCAGAAAATCATAGTATTTACAGAATTACCACCTCTTGATGATGAAGGAAAATTAGTTTTGATACCAGAAAAGATTTTGGATACAAGAGAGAAAAGATTGAGAAACAGGAGCATCATAGAGCATTTGTTCAAATGGAAAGGATTACCACTAGAGGATGCAACTTGGGAAGGAGCACATATTCTTGAGAATTCCAACCTTCATTGCTTGAGGACAAGCAATATTTGAGAGGGGAGGACTTGTCATGTCCCCTTTTCAAATAATTAAAAATAATAAACTTTGCTAAGGCTGGCAGGCTCCAAAAAGGTGAAGTTTACTAATAAAAAAAAATTATTATTAAATTATATTTTATTAACCCCTCTTGGATGTGAGTTAGGGTTATGCCCTCTTTTAAGGGGTTTGGAGGCATTTTGGGCTCATTCTAGAACTTGATTTTTGCTCATTTCTTTGTTATTCTTCAGAGGCTGCCAAACCTATGGAGAAGGAGACCCAAGAATGGGAGTTTGCAGGTTTCTAGGAAGGTTAAGGATGGGAGTTTGAAGCCATTCCATGTGCATGCTCATGCAGAGTTTGCCTTTGTGTTGAACAGTGCAAATTTGTGGTTTTTTGGGTGTGATTTTTGTAAGAGTTTGGTGTTTTTGATTGAGTATTTCATATCAGTTTGGGTTGCTGCTGTAAATCAGACATTTAGATATTAAAATGGATTTAAATATATGTATTGGTTCATGATTATACTTCTATGATATATTATCAGTGTTTTTTTGGTGTTTCCGGCTATTTTGTGTTGTCTTCGGGAGCTCGATGAGCATTGTTTTTGCCCTCCATTTGGGAGTTCTTGTGTAAATGTTATATAGAACTGTAAATGTAATTTTGTAGGATATTATGCTGCTGAAATTTCTATAAAAAATTTTCACTTTCATATTTATTTATAATATGTGAAGCTGTGAAGTTTTTTGGCACTATTTCCGGCATACCCGATTTGGGGTTTATTGAGAAATTGGTAGATCTTTGAAATATTGGTTGTTTGATCTTAAAGATCTGATTAGAGGTTTGAAATATCCTAAAAAATAAGTAAAGGGACATTACATTTTTGTTTCAATAAAGATGTGAGAGAGGCGGAGGAGATTTCAGGTGAATGTGAAAATGTGAACATTGCTTCAAAAGATAATCCTAAGTGGGTCAACTTAGGAAAATGTTGTAATGAGTTTGAAAGAAATAGATTCATGGAGCTATTGAAGGAGTTAAATGATGTGCTTACTTGGTCCTATGAAGATCTAAAGGATTTTTGCCAAGGTAAATTCAAACATGAAATTCCCTTGAAGCTAAACATTGTCCCTTTCCCTTATAAGCTTAGAAATTACAACCTGAGGGTTACTGATGTGATTTTCAAAGAGGTGGAAAAGATGTTGAGAGCACATATAATCTATCCCATTCATCACTCCACATGGGTGGCCAATATAATACCTATTAGGAAGAAAAGTGGTGAGATTAGGATCTATGTCAACTTTAGGAATTTGAATCAAGCAAGCCTGAAAGATATTTTTTCTCTACCACACATGGATCACATCCTAAAAATGTTAGGTAGCTCAAAAATGATATCCACACTTGAAAGTTTTTCTAGATACAATCAAATAAGTGTAACCCCAAAAGACCAACATATAATTATTCTTACCATGGTGTGGTGAACCTTCACATATACTACGATGTCATTTGGGCTCATCAATGCAGGTGCCACCTTTCATAGAGTGATGAATTTTTCTTTTAGACACTTGTTGAATAAGATAATTGTCATTTACCTGGATGACATGATGGTTTTCTCAAGAAGGAGGAAGAAACATACATTTGATCTAAGGTTACTTCTACAAAGGTGTAGAGAACATGATATCTCCTTGAACCCTAAGAAGCCTATTTTCTGTGTCACTGAAGGAAAGCTCCTGGGACACCTAGTGTCAAGAGACAGGATCTAGATAGATATTGAGAAATTCAATACCATTCAATAATTGTGCCTCCCATCTAATCAGAATGGTATTTATTCTTTCTTTGGCCAAATTAATTTCTTGAGGAAGTTTGTACCTAATTTTGCTGAAACAACTAGGCCTATCATGAATTTTCTTAGTGAGAAATTGGTTTTCAAGTGGAGTGAAGAAGCAATAAAAGCATTTGAAGAAGTTAAATTTTCCAATGTTAAAGCACTAGTTCTTGCTCACCCAAATCATAAAAGAGATTTTTTTATCAACTATTATGCCAGTGAACACATTGCAAGAAGATGAAATAAGATCTAAAGTACCCATATCCTTTATGAGTGTACCATTGAAGAACTATGAGCTAAGATATTTGATGGCTGAAAAGAAAGCCTTCTCAATCATGAAAGTAGTAAAACACTTTCAGTATTATATCTTGCATTCACACTCAACTATTTTTATCTTGAGTTTAGCTGTAGAGGGTATCCTCACCCAACAAGAAGTGTCAAAAGCCTGGGAATCTGATCTTGAAATAAAACCTACCAAACTAATAAGAGGCTAGGGATTGTGTAAGTTAATGGTTGATGGTAAGGAGGAATTAGCTAAAGATAAATTGTGTGCACTACTGGTAGGCCTTAAAGATGATTGGTTCTCTGACATTGCTTATTTTCTTACCTATGGTGAATGCCCTAAATACCTCACTAGCAAGGTGAGAAGGAATCTAAAATTGAAAGTTGCCAAATATGTCATTTTTGATGATGTGTTGTATAAGAAAGGTATTTATGGTGCATTCATGAGATGTATAGACAAAGATCAACAAGAGAAATTACTTCATTCTCTTCATAATGAAGCTTGCAACAATCATTTCTCATCCACAGTGATAGCTTTCAAGATATTGAGAAATGAATTTTTGTGGCCTAGAATGTTTGTTGATGCATATAAGTGGGTTGGAAATGTGAGAAGTCTAAATTTTTTGTCGGAAAGCTTATACTAGCTACACTCCCTTTGAAGCTAGTAGTTGTTGAGGATCCTTTTAAATAATGGGGTTTAGATCTTATAGAACCTCTTAATCTAGCCTCAAGTGAAGGTCACACCCATATTCTAATAGCCACTAATTACTTCACCAAGTGGGTGGAGGAAATATTAGTTAGAAAGACTAACTTTGAAGTGGTGATCAAGTTCCTTATGGAAAACATTCTGGTCAGATTTGGAGTACCTAAGAAAATAGTAACGAGTAATGCCCAGAACTTCTCCTCAAGAGAATTTCAGTTGTTCTGCTATAATAATGAAGTTCTCCTCTCTCATTCTTTTGATTACTTGCTACAAGGGAATGGTCAAGTAGAGTCTTCCAACAAGAACATGATTTCAATCATGAGAAAATTGGTGAATGATAATATAAAATATTGGCATAAAAATCTTTTTGAAGCACAATGAGTTGATCGAACTACTCCTAAGAGAACCATCAAGATGTCTCCTTTTGAACTAGTATATAGTGTTTAAGCCCAAATGTCTCTACCACTAGAACTAGCTATAGTCAAGTTACAAAAGGTGATTGAAGATGAAATATTTTAAAATTCATTGAAGAAAAGAATTTGTTACCTCGTGAAGATTGAATAGGAGAGAGAGAAAGTGGTTGATCATATAACTGTCCATCAGGTGCGTGTTAAGAAGATTCTTGATAGGAAATCCAGGCCCAAAAATTTCATGAATATAATGTTCTACTTTGGGATAAAAGAAGAGAACTAAGGGGTACACACACAAAATTTGAAACACTTTAGAAGGGGCCCTTCAAAATCAGTAAACTTCTTAGACCAAATTCTCTTAGGCTCAAGTACTTAGATGACACTAATTTTCCCCTGTCTTATAATGGATGGGGACTTGAAGATTTTCCAGCTTTAGTGTTTCCACTTCTTCCCTATAGTTTTTTTGTGTCTTAGTGTATGTTTATTTCTATTTTTTTGTGTCTTAGAGTAGGTTATGTTTTGTTTATTGTCTTTTGTAAAACCAGAGATGTCTAAATTCATTTTTAGTCCCTTACAATATGAATCTCCAGTTAGAGCTAGCTATTACCCATGATTGGTCTATAATTTTTCTTACGCATAATTATGGTAATATTTAAGCCTTGGTAAAAGTATGGTCTATTATGTAATTCCCATCATGAATCTTAGCTTTTTTGACGTTCTTTGTTTTTAAGTCTCACTGTTAGTTGAACATTGAACACTTTGTTCAATATTCAAGGTTCATAAGTTCATTGGTTCTCCTGGTTGAGTTTAAAAAGTTTAATCACCCAACGGATACTACCACTCATCATCAACATTGAACTTGGACATTGAACACCTTGTTCAAAGTTCAAGTTCACAATTTCACCTTTGTGTCTAGTCTGTTGACATGAGTGCAATTTCCAATATATCATGACTATTGAACTTGAACATTGAATTATATTGCATTTCAAATGTTCATGTTCACCTAGTCATAAATATTGATACCTACAGTGTCACATCTCCATGCAGGGAGCTCAGTGGGAGCATAATGTTTACTGAATCTACAAAAAATATTTGTATTAATTGGAAGTTAAAGGTAATGATGTTAAGGCATGTTGCGGCACGTGTGATTCTCTAGTGAGCTTTTAATGATTTAAATACTTGTCTCATCATATGTCTTGTCACCCATCCACATGCTTCAAGTCTAGGTTTATGCTTTAAATGGAGGTCATGTAATGAAATAACTTGCACAATAGAAGAAATAATATGAAATATTATATAAATACTTGATAATAATTGAGAGTAATAGGCTAATTTGAGGGGACAACCTCCAAATGTCTCTAGTGAAAACACACTTCACAATATGATGTTGAAATAAGACTCACAACCTCCTATATATAGCTAATTATGCTTAGGTTGAATAGACACAACCCTACATAACACCTAGACCAACCTAACTACCTAAATAATAATATAATAATGATAATATGACTTAATTAAGGATTAATATAGCCACAAGTTAACTACTCACAACCCTATATACACCAATATTAAGGGCATAGCATGCCCCCTCTCTTGAAAGAAGCATTTTTCTCAATGCTAACCAAGTGTGGATTCTTTTTAATGAACTCCTCATCCTCCCATGTGACCTCTCCAACTAGTAAGTTATTCTATTGGATGAGATACTAAGTCAGGGTTCTATTCCTTAACTTCTTTGTGTGTGTTTAAGGAATACACTTTGGTTCCAAAATTATTCTTCCTTCTTCATCAAGTTCTAGTAGTACTATTTGAGTAGGAATATTCTTCCCAATTACCTTCTTCAAACAAGAAACATGAAAAATTGGATGTATCTTTGTTGTTGGTGGCAACTCAAGCTTGTAGGCAACACTACCAATATTTTACATGATTTTGTATAGTCCATAATATCTTGGAGACAACTTATTATTCTTTTTTTTGTTGCTTCATTGAGATTTGTCTATAAGGTTGCAATCTCGAGAAGACCTAGTCCCCAACTTCAAAATTTCTTTCACTACGATATTGGTCCACTTTTGTTGTTTTATTCAATTTTGTGTCATAGCTAAATTCTCCTTGAGTCTTGAAAATACCTATTGTTGATGAAGCAAGTGGTCCTCTACTACTTGAACTCTTGGTGACACCTTTAATGATAATGTGATGGAAGGAGGATGATATCCATAAAGTGCCAAAAATGGAGACATTTTTTATGAGCTATGAAAAGAAGTATTGTATCACCATTCTACAAGAGGTAGCCAATCTACCCATTGAGATTGTTTTATTGAAGGGAAAAAATGTAGATATCCTTCCAAAAAATTATTAACAACCTTTGCTTGCCCATCTAATTAGGGATGGTATGAAGAAATATGAGCCAATTGAGTACCCAAACATAAGAATAAATCTTTCCAAAAGTGACTAGTAAATGTAGGATCATGATCATTAACAATAACCTTAGGTGTACCACATAGCTTTCGGATATTCTCCAAGAAAACTTTTTCCACTATACTTACTATAAAAGGATGTGATAATGTAATGAAATGTACATATTTAGTGAGGTGATCAACTACTACCATGATGACATTATGACCTTTAGATTTGGGAAGCCTTGTGATGAAGTCCATGGATACCTCTTCCCAATGTTGGCTAGGAATAGATAAAGGCTACAAGAGACCTAGTGTCTTAATCATTTCTCCCTTATTTCTTTGGCAAACCAAACATTAAGCCACAAATTTTTGAACATCATCTTTTAGCCCTTCCAGAAAAATATTGCTTGACCTAATGATATGTCCTCAAAAATCCTGAATGACCACCAATTGGAGAATTATGTGGTTCTTTGAGAATCTTGTGTTTAAGAGTGGAATTATTGTAGAGGTATAAGTTCTCTTTATACTAAATAATATCCCCCTTTAAACAAAACTTATCTGAACTACTAGGTTCACTTTTTATTTGTTGGATGAGATTACTTGTTGCAACATCATTTTTCCACTCTTCTTTTGCTTCTACCACCCAATTTTCTTGTAATATTGAAAGGGCACACAATAAGGCTTCATCATTTTCATCCTTCCTAGAAAGTGCATTGGCCACAATATTTTCCTTCCCTTTCTTGTATACAATTTCAAATTCATATCCCAACATCTTAGTGACCCATTTTTGTTGCTCTTTTGACAATAGTCTTTGTTCCAAAAAAATATTTTAGTCTATCATGATCTTTCTTAACCTTGAACTATCAACCCACTAAGTAAGGCCTCCATTTTTTAACTACATGAAGGATTGCTAGAATTTCCTTCTCATAAATAGGTTTGAGTTGATTTTTACCTTTTAATTGATAACTCTCAAAAGTGATTGGTCAACATACTTGCATGAGAACTACTCCTATCCCATTTCGAGAACCGTTACATTCCATAATGATTTCCTTGGTGAAGTTTGGAGTGGCAAGCACTAGAGTTGTACACATAGCCTTCTTCAATTGCTCAAATGATACATTAGCATATTCATTCCAATGAAAATAATCCTTCTTCAATAGAGTGGTAAGGAGTGCTATTATATGATCATAATTCTTTACAAATCTCCTATAGTATCTTGTCAATCCCAAGAAACCCCTCAACTTCTTAATAGTTTTTGGAATAGGCCATTCCATGATAGCCTTAATTTTGTTAGAGTCCACCTTTACTCCTTCATGTGAAACTATGTGTCCCAAATACTCCACCTCCTTAAGACCAAAAGCACACTCAGATGACTTAGCATAGAGTTGAAGATCTTTGAGTAATTTTAATGCTTGATCTACATGTTGCAAATATTCTTCCCAGGTCTTGCTATAAATTAATATATCAAGAAACACTAACACTAACTTTCTCAAGAACTTCTTAAAAATAGAATTCATCAAACTTTGGAATGTAGATGGTGCATTGGTAAGACCAAATGGCATCACCAAAAATTCATAATGACCCTTATGAGTTTGAAATGTTGTCTTACAAATATCTCCCTCCTTAAACTAAATTTGGTGATAACCCAGTCTAAGATCTAACTTGGTAAAATACATAGCTCCATTTAATTCATCTAGAAGATCATCAATGACTGGAATAGGAAACTTATCTTTAATGGTCTACTTGATGAGCACTCTATAATATGGATACATGCACCAAGTTTCATCCTTCTTATGCACCAACACAATAGGTGAGGAGTAAGCACTTTGGCTATGCTTGATAATTCCTGCCTCTAGCATTTTCTCAACATTTTTTTCTATCTCACTTTTTTGTATATGTAGTTACCTATAAGGCCTAATGTTTGGTGGTTGGCTCCTTGGAACTAGTTGTATGGCATGCTTATGATCCCTCTTAGGAGGAATTCCTTTAGGCATATCTCCAAGAATCACTAAGTGATGATCAATTATTGCTTGTAAATCTAGATGAGTAAGAGAATTAGATTGAGAGACTTCTAATGAACATAAATAGGCCACAAATCTATCTACACCTTTCTTAAGAAACTTTTGCATTTGATGAGAGCTTACCATCTATGGGGATTTTTCCTTCAATCCCCTTAGCTCCACTACCTTTCCTTTTGATTGAAATTTCATGAATAGTACTTGAAATTTCATCTCAATTGTTCCCAATGTAGTAAGCCATTGTACTCCCAAAACAATATCTATTGCACCCATGGATATTGCATACATTTGGGTATCAAGTTGATAATCTCCCATGGATAATTTGGTGCTATGACACTTCCCTGAACAACTAATTGTGCCCCTATCTATAATCAAAACCTGAAACTCTAGGGTTGGATATATAAAACAATTTAGAAGAGTTTCCCTCATTTTGTTGATGAGATTATTGCTACCTAAGTCAATCAACATTGTTACTTTATTCTTCTTTAAGAAACCCACTACCTTGAGAGTTTGTGGTGCACTGAAACCTAAAAATACATGACAAAAAATAATTGGTTGAGAATTATGTGATTCCTCACCTAACTCCCTATCCTCCTCTGATATGGGCTCATCCTCTTCTTCCTCACTTGGACCTTCAATATAGAATAATTTCTTTTCACTACATTTATGTCCTTGACTATATTTGCTATCACAATTGAAACACAACTCCTTTTCTCATTTCTCCTCAATTTGTTTTGGAGTCAACCCAATACGTTGAGGAAGAAGGTGTTGAATATCCTTTTTCTCTTGTCACATTGGCCCCTTTATTTCTAGGAATCAAGAACTTCTCCTCTACCCTATGCACCAATATAAAAGACTCATTTACTGAGCTAGGGAAAAACATGTGTACCTCATGTTGAATGTGATCCTTGAGACCACCCAAGAATAAATCATTCAAGTTCTCCTTTGCAATTGTATCCACTCTTAAGGATTGATTTTTGAATTTTTGAATATAATCCTTAATTGATCTTGTTTGTTGAAGCTTAGCAAGTTGGATAAGGAAGTTTTTTGTCACACTATTGCTATATTGTGCTTGGAGTTCTTTTGTAAAAATTGACCATGATACAGTGAGACCCTTTTTCCTCCTATGAGTAAAAAGTTAATGATACCAAATGAATTAATCCAGTTCTAGATATAAGGAATCCATCGTGACCTTTTGTCCATATGGGATTTGATGTACTTCAAAACAAGATCCATTTTATCTATCCATGTTAGAGGATCCTTGCCATCAAATTTGCACATATTCACCTTTGGGAAAAAATCCTAGATCTCATAGTATTAATAAAATTTGTGTCATTATTAGTCAACTTGAAGGTTTCACCTTGATTGCTTGAGAGCTCCTTCCTTGTTTCATTCATATAGGTGCTTAACATGCTTTTTATATCTAATATATCTCCTCATAGGCCACACATATACCTCTTAACCTCTTCCTTGAACTTACTTAGTTCCTCAGTGGGATTATTATCCTTTTTTTTTTGCCAATCTTGATTTGAGGATTTCCCTGGTGTGCTGCATTCTTTTTGCCTCTTGTTGAAGGCCCCGTCATGATGGAAACCAATATTTTTGAAATAAATCACACAAATAAAATGTAAATTCTCTAATTTATTTATTTATTTCTTTAATATAACTTACTAGGTCCAAGATACCTTTACTTGAAAAAAAATCCAATTTTTTTAGCATATTTGCTCCCTTGAGAGAGAATTTTCCTAATTTTGCAATATCTTTCTTATTTTTTCTTTAATTTCTCCATGATTTGAAATTTAGGCTCCTCTAATATGTATTCAAAAACATAATACAAGTTATACTCCAATTCAGCAATATGTGAGAGATATGGAGATCTCAATAAATTGTGTAGAAATAGTAATTATGCAATAATTTTCTCAAATTTGCTCCAATTCCTTAGAATTTTGGAGTATACCTTATTTAATATGGTCTTCAAAACCCCTTCAAAAATATTTTAAAAACTCACTAAAATATGAAAGTTATGCTCTTCCCAAAATTGCCCCAATGTTGAAAAAAAATCTTACCTCTATGGTGCCAAGATCATGCTCTAATACCACTTGTAATGAAATAACTTGCACAATAGAAGAAATAATATGAAATATTATATAAATACATGATAATAACTAGGATTAATAGGCCACTTTGAGAAAGAAACCTCCAAATATCTCCAATGAGAACACACTTCACAATATGATGCTGAAATAAGACTCACAACCTCCTATATATACCTAATTATGCTTAGGTTGAATAAACATAAACCTACATAACACATAGGCTGACCTACCTACCTAAAGAATAATATAATAATGATAACATGACCTAATTAAGGATTAAGGATTAAGATAACCACAAGTTGACTATACATAACCCTATATACACCAATATTAAGGGTGTAGCAGGTCACCTTGTTTTCATTCCCCTGCCATTTATTCTTTTAGTAAAGATTACTTTGTCTTGTCTGGATGTATGTAGTAATAGCTTAAGATTTTTGTCTCTGAAAGTTTGCATGCATCCAACAAGGTGAGTTTCTAGTCTTTAATCTTTCAAGTATCATTTGTTTTTGCATTTCTTAAGGTTGTTCATTATATCCGTTTCTATTTTGTTTTTATTAAACCCTTATCATGGCCACCCCATTCCACTTGAAACTACCTAATAAAGTTAAGGAGTCTATTATTTGCAGTATCCTTCCTAATATGGAAGATATATTCCTTGCTAAAGAGGACATGAGCAAATTGCTAGCTAGATTTTAAAACCCAAAACCCAATTCAATATCTTAGGAAGTCATATAGTTTTTTGTTGCAAAAGTCTACTTTCCTAGAAGCTTTCCCTTGTCCTAAATTAGTCTTGGCATGCAGAGATAGATATGATGCAATTAAAAAGTGCATTCATGCTTTTAATGGCAAGGTCTTAGTGTATGTCAATTGAGTTACTATCATGGGCACTCTAAGAATTCCCCTGCATGAAATTTATGAAGACTAGACTATTAGTTCTTCCTATGCCCAATTTTCCACTAATGTCATAGAATTTAACAAAAACATTGTGAAAAGTTGTCTTTTCAAATCCAAGAGAGGGGGTTACCACCTTGCACACCCATTGAATAGAGAACACGTGGTCCCTAAAATTAAGGATGACATTACACTATTAAACAAGGTGACGCGTAACCCGCATGCTTTTCATTCGGAGAACTCAATGTACTTTTTCATTCAAACTATTCTTGGGGAAAATAATTTCATTGATTGCACAGACATAATAGCTACTAGGTTGTAGGAGGAACTTTCTCAAGCTTATGGAATGTCTAGTTTCTATATGACCTCTTATTTGTTTGATATCATAGCCTACGATAGAGAATGGAAAGTTTTGCCACACTCAGACTAGAACCCAAGCATGTTTATCTATGATTATTACCCTCTCTTGTAGAAGAGTAAAAAACCTGAAGGTTTCAAAATAGTCCTAGACAAATTAGTGTTTGAATTGCAAGGAAAATAAAATGCGAGATTAACACAAGAAGCCACCAAGTTAATTGATATCTATGAAGTTTCTTTACCCAATTTCCCAAATTCACCTATCTAAAGATTGGAGGATATGAAGGAAAGTTGTTGAGGCTACCTCAACATTTCCTTAGACCATTTTTTCTTGATTGAGATATGTAGACAATTGGCAGAGGTTGAAAAAATGCAAAACTATTCAAGACACCCTCAAGCTCAAAGCTGAGATCAAATCCATAAGCTTACTAAATTACTCTTCTAGACCCAACTTTGATAGTCCAGAGTTCACCCTAAATTACTTGGAGCTAAGTTCCTCTACTTTCTACATTCCCCATTTAGAGGATTTCTAGATTGATTGTCGAGATAATTTTTAGGTTAGAAAGAAGCTTTGGTCTAGACTAACACTAGCACTGATTAAAGACTTCAATCTCTCATTCAATATCTGATGAGTAATTAAAAAAGAAAATTAGGAGATTTTTGACCCTTCTTACATTGAGAAAGTAGAATCTTACCCATTTCCAAAGATTGATTGGACAATGCTAGAGGAAGATGACTTGCATTCAAGAACTTGACTCATCCTAACCAAAATAGAGTAATGGCTCATATAGAAGAGGCTATCAAGATCGATGGCTTGTAATGTCCAAAGGGTTCATGCTAGTTCAAGTTTTCCTTGGGTTGTTCTCAATTCTAATAAAGTTGTTACTTCTCCTATTGTAGGAAATCCACAGTCAAGTTTTGAACCTGAACACTCCATTCAAGGTTCAGTTCATCTCCCTCCATCTATTAAGTGGACCTATTCTTGTGGAAGGAGAATTAGGAGAAATAGAAGAGCTTGAAGACTCGTGACAAACCAACAACAATAGAGCTTGAACTAAGAGAAGAAATAGAAGAAATAGGTTAATCCATAATCAGTGAGATGGAACAGGGGTGTCAACAAGTGATGGAAGGTGCTAACACTTTGAGTGAAATGTCTCCTTAATTGGTTTGAGCTATTAGTGAGTAAGAAAAGAAGTATAGTGCCAATGACTCTCCCTAAGGGTGACATGGTAAGAAAATTCCTTGGGAAGATTCCTAAAATCAAAAGGACAAAGATTGAAACTATGTTGAAGACCAATGAGGAAATAGGGTAGTGAGTTAAAGATGTAATGAAGCCAATGATTGAGAAAAGCATACATGAAATACAACCCCAAGATTATGTGGTGGATAAGACTATTCTTAGCCCTACTTCAAGAGCCACTAAAATGAAAATATGGAATATAGGGAACACCAAAATTTTCCAGTGGATATGGAAGGATTAGAGGGATAAACAAGAGTTAAAGCAATCGATGTGGAAAATGGATGAATATATTCATGAGCTATAGAGGCCACATGTGGAAGCGTTTCCTACTACCATTTATACTATTGATGTTGAGTCTCCCTTGAACAAAGGCTTTATTAAGTAGGTCAAGAGGGATTGCTCCATTGCCCAAGCTTATAATGAGTGGTTGAAAATTGTCCATGCTCAGGCAACTGACTACTTCTCTCATTTCACTAATACCAATGCAAAAGCTAATAAATTTTCTATAGCTCTAGAATAAAAAATGAATGCTTAGGAATCCTTGAAAATCAAATGGGATAAGTATATCATCGACATTTATGAAGTTCAGCAATATGTCATAGAAAAATCTATGAAAGAAAATCTAGAAGCCAAGTTCAATGCTAACTTTCTATTCATTTCCCAAGCTAATCTAGAGTAGAGAAACATAGTGATGGAATAGGGGTCAGAAGAATGCTTTGAATTGCTATAGGAGGTGGGATGTCTAAAATAAATCCTTGTTGCTGATATAAAGTGCATCAATGTTAATATTATGGGAAATGAGGATCAAGATGAAAAGTCCCCTAGGGAGGTGGAAACAGCCTTTTTCTCCAAAATTAAGTTGTTGAAAGAGACAAGCAAAGTCTCATTCCAAGATCTCACCATTGTCACCAAGGAAAACTCCATGAGGATTATCTATACTGATCACTTGAAGGTATAATACAAAAATATGGATCATATATGTTGAATCATGAGGATGTGGAAACTTCACTAGGAGTAGTTAGGTGTCCTACAATAGAGGGAATTTATCAGTTTCCTTGCAACGCATTGAGTGTGGAAAGAAAAAAGTGGTGATTGCTCTGATGCCCAGGAACCTCATGCAAATACCAATGATACAACTAGAGTCTAAAAGAGAATTGAGGGATCACCCGCATCATTTTCTTTTTTCTTTTTTTAGTTTAAAAACTCTACTAGTTTAAAGAACATTTGAACTTCCTTATGAGAGTTGCTTTTTGAAGGAATTTGAAAAGCCCCACATGGCTATATATGTAATGTTTTAATCAATATAAAGGGTCAACTCTCTAGACTTATTACTATTTTTATTTTGTGAGTAATTTTTAGTTATTTCCTTTTGGTTGTTATTGAATAGTGAAAATGATAATAGAAGTGATCACATGGTTATTTTTGGTTTATCTATTTGTAATCATGTGATTATCTTACTAGTGGTGAAATTTGTGTGAAATTAATTTTTGTATAGATGTTGTTTCATTAGTGGTGTTGTTGTTCTTTTCCTTTTGTTGGTTTGGTGAGTTGACGATAGTTTTTGAATTCTAAATTATGTCGTATGGCATATATACTGAATGTTAGTAATTAAATCTACAACATTCTTTTATGGTTATGAGAGGATTTTTTCATTTCCCTTAAGTTATTTCAAGTTGAAAGAGCGATTGTTATAATCTATTTATAATAAGAATTGCTTTGATAAATTATTGTGGAAGGGAGATGTGCCTTTAAACATAAAGAGTCTATGCAAATCTTTCAAAATCATTTGTGGTGAATTTTCTTTTTCTTGTTGATATAACTTCGAAGTAATTAGGAGGAAAAACTATTCACTAACAATCCCCACCCCAATTTTACCTTCTTATTGGAGGGTTTCTAGGTAACAACTTTATTGTGTTATGTATTATTTGTTTCATGCTATGGGTGAACATGTGTAGTTAGCTATTTCAATTTACATGCTAAATTGTGAGATGGATGTGTGGTGAATGTTTTATGGTTAAAATTTTGAAGTGTTGATTCACTCCCCCTGGCTCAGAGTTTACTTTCCCATGAGTTAGTTTGTGGTGATTGATCAGGAAAGTACTATACATACTTCATAAATTTTTGGGCCCTATTTTACCAAGATTTTTTATCGACATGTAATTATTAATTATAACCCTAAAGTGGTTTAATACTTGTATAAAAGGGCTTAGGGATAGGGATTGTTTCATTGTGGTGATGCAAAAATTGGTTCTTGTGGCAGTATTGAGCTATAAGGGATTACAAATTGTAATCAGGTTGTAATCATTGGATCGTAATAATATCAAACTTGATTTTTGGTGGATGTAGCCTAAGGATTGGGAAAACCATGTTAAATCTTGGTGTCTTCTGTTCTTTTTTGAGTGATCTATTATTTTTTAATATTGTTTGTATTTGCATGTAATTGTTATTTATGTCTGTGGTTTAATCCTAACAACTAGTATTAGAGCGAGGTTGTTTTTTAGTTATCCTCTGCAGAAAAGTCTCAGGTTGAGTGGGAGTCTCATGGTTGAGTGGGAGCGATGGTAGACAAGGGTAAGCTAAGGGTTGATAGGTTTAATGGGCATAACTGTCAGTTATGGAATATGCAAATGGAAGACTATCTTTATTAGAAGGATTAATGGAAGTCATTGGAAGTAAAAATCAAGAATCAAGGATCTATGTCAAATGATGACTAGGATCTTCTAGATAGAAAGGCCCTTGAAATTATTCAATTATTGCTAGCACCATCGGTGGCATTTAGTACAAAAGAGAAGATGACAAAAGAGTTGATGCAAACCCTAGCGAAACTGTATGAAAAGCCCTTTCCTTCAAACAAGGTATTTCTCATGAAGCATTTATTTAATATGAAAATGACAGAAGGTGGATTTGTTGCAAATCATTTAAATGAGTTTAATACTATTACTAGTTAATTATCTTTTGTGGGTATCAATTTTGATGAAGAAATTAGGACTCTCTTGATTTTGTGTTCTTTGCCTGAAAGCTGGAATGGCTTGGTAATGGTTGTGATTAATTGCGTTCCTAGATCTAGTACCCTAAAATATGATGATGTGATCGGTGTTATTTTAAGTGAGGAAACTCATAGGGAAACCTCACATGGATCTACATTAGAGAGTGTTTTTGAACGCACAAAGTTGAGGTAGAATGACTGAGAGAGGAAGTAATTTTGGAAATCATGGGAAATCAAGAGGAAAGTCAAAGGGGAGGAGATCTCAATTGAGAGGACCGAACGACTATTAGTACTATGGGAAACCAGGGCATAAAAAGAAAGATTATTGGACTCGAAAGATAAATGAAGGAGATAAAGTAGATGGAGGAAAGGAGGCAAATGTGGTAATTAACAAATCCAAAGAGGATGCTTTGCTTTTGTCTTTAGAAAGTGTTGACGATTCATGGGTTTTAGATTTTGGTGTTTCATTTCATGCTACATCTCATAGAGGTTATTTCATTGATTATGTCTAAGGGGATTTTGGACTTATTTATTTGGGGCATAATGAACCCTGTCAGATTGTTGGAAGGGAAAAGTTAAGATTAAGTTGCAAAATGGGAATCATTGGCTACTACATGAAGTAAGACATATTCCAAGGCTGAGTAGGAATTTAATTTCAGTAGGGAAACTCGATGATGAGGGTTGTGTAGTTACTTTTAATGATAAAAATTAGAAGGTTTCAAAAAGTTCCCTTGTAGTAGCAAAAGTTGTGAAAGTAGGCACCTAATATCTTTGTAGAAGTCATATTGTTCCTTCTACTTTAATTGTTTTAGAGAAAAATGAATTTTTAGGAACAATTGTTGTAGTTGAGCAGGGAGAACAAATAGTTGCTATAGATTTTGATACAACATTATGGCACAACAGACTTGGGCACATGAGTGAGAAAGGTATGAAAGTACTTCATTCAAAGAAAATTTTACCAAGTCTAAAATGTGTTAATATGGATTTTTATGAAAGTTGTATATGGAAAACAAAAGAGAGTGAGTTTTGTGAAGACTGGGAAGGAAAATAAAAGAGAGAAATTAGAGCTTGTGCATATAGATGTATGGGGACTAGCTTAGGTATTTTCTCTTGGTGGCTCTCATTATTATGTTACATTTATTGATGATGCAACTAAAAAAGTATGGATTTATTTCCTTAGACAAAAATCTAATGTATTTCAAACTTTTCAAAAATGGAAATGCTTGGTTGAAAATGAGACTGGTAAGAAATTAAAATGTCTTAGATTTGATAATGGTGGTGAGTATTGTAGTCAAGAATTTGAAGATTATCACTCCACTAATGGTATTTATAGACAAAAAAAAATTCCAAGGACTCCACGGGAAAATGGAGTGGCTAAACGCATGAACAGGACTATAATGGAGTGTGTAAGGAGCATGAGGTTGCATGTTAGGTTGCCCTTACACATGTGGGTGGAGGTTGTCAATATTGTTGTATATTTGATTAATAAAGGTCCATCTACTCCTTTGGGTTGTGGTATTCCAAAGGAAGCATTGACTAATAAGAAGATGAGTTATTCTTTTCTCAAGACCTTTGATTGTGAAGCTTTTGCTCATATAGATTCTGAAAATAGAACCAAGCTTAACGCTAAGTCAAAGAAATGTGTGTTTGTCAGATATGGTATTAATAAATTTGGTTATAGGCTTTGGGATTTTGAAAATCATAAAATTGTAAGAAGCAGGGATGTCATATTTAATGAGAAAGTTTTGTACAAATATCTTTTGTAGCAACATTAGAAGAAAGAAGATGATTATGTAGTGTTGGATGATACTCCAAAAGATGATGTTCTAGTCATTCCTCATGATTTGCAACAACTGCAACAAAAAATACCACACACACCAGTGAATGTTAGACGGTCAACAAGGCTTGTTAGAGCTCCCAAAAGATTTTCTCCCTATTTGTATTTTATTTTACTTATTGGTGTTGGTGAACCTGAATTTTATGATGAAGTTATGTAGGTGGATACTAAGATTCAGTGGGAGTCTATAATGAAAGACAAAATGGACTCTTTGCTAAAAAATAAGACATGGGATTTATGCAAGTTGCCTACAAGTAAAAAGGCTTTATAGAATAAGTGGTTTTACAGGTTAAAAGAAGAGGATGGAAGTAAGAAAAAATTTAAAACCAGGTTACTTGTAAAAAGATTTGCACGGAAAAAGGGCATTTATTTTGATGAGATATTTTCTCCTATTGTTAAGATGACTTCTATCTGTATTGTTTTAAGTACTGTGGCTACTGAAGATTTTCATTTAGAGCAACTTGATGTTAAAATAGCCTTCCTTCATGGTGATTTGGATGAATAGATGTATATGGCTTAGCCACAGGGATTTGAGGTCAAAGATAAGTAGAACTTAGTGTGCAAATTTAAGAAAAGTTTATATGGCTTGAAGTAAGCACATCAGTAATGGTATCTAAAATCTGATAGTTTTATGCATTAGAATGGATACAATAGGTGTCATTTAGATCATTATGTTTATTTTAAGAGGTTGGATGATGATAGCTACATTATTTTATGTTCATATGTTGATGATATGCTTGTAGCTAGGTCTAACATGGATCACATTAAGGGGCTAAAACACCAATTAGCACATGCATTTGCTATGAAGGATTTGGGGGCAGCAAAACAAATCCTTGGTATGAAGATTTACAGAGATAGGAAGAATAGAAAATTGACACTATCTTAGGCTGATTATGTTGAGAAGGTGTTGCAACGTTTCTCTATCGAGAATGCTAAAGTTGTTAGCACACCTTTACCTGATCATTTGAAGTTGACTACGGAGATGTTTCCCAAGACATAAGAAGAAGAGGATAAGATGTAGCTGTAGGAAGCTTGATGTATGCTATGGTATGTACAAGGCCAGATATTGCACATGTAGTGGGAGTCATTAGTAGGTATATGAGTCATCCAAGAATTAAGCATTGGAATACAGTTAAATGGATTCTCAAATATCTGAGATGAACATCCAATAAGTGTTTACATTTTGGGGGCTCCACTACTGATTTACAAGGCTATGTTGACTCAGATTTGGTAGGAGATATTGATACCAAGCAGAGTACTATAAGTTATGTCTTTATTATTGGTGGGGCAGCCATGAGCTAGGTTTCTAGGTTACAGAAGGTTATTGCTTTATCCACTACAAAGGCAAAGTATGTTGCTACTACAGAGGTAGCAAAGGAGATGATATGGCTTTAGTTCTTCTTGGAAGAATTTGGACACCCTCAAAAGGATAATTATTTGTTTATAGATAGTCAGAGTGTCATTCATCTTACAAAGAATTCAGCTTTGCATTCAAAGACCAAACACATCCAATTGCAGTACCATTTCATTTGGTCAGTTTTGGATGATGGACATTAAAGCTAGACAAGATACATATAGATGAAAATCCAACAGATATATTTACAAAGTAGTAACAAGAGAGAAGTTGAACTCCTCTTTAGCTCTTCTAAACTGAACATGAATAAAAGAATAGCAGAGTCCAGGGTGGTTTGATCCAATTGGAGCCTCATGGAGTAGTGACATAGCTATAGGATCAATCTCCTAGTGGGAGATTGTTGTTTAGTGTGGAGCTTGATCAGCCCCCAAGTGGGAGATTATTAGTTTGTGGTGACTAATCAAGGAAAAAAATTTGGACCCTATTTTATCAGGACTTGGGCCAACATGTAATTATGAATTACAACCCTAAAGAAATTTAATACTTATATAAAAGGGCTTAGGGTTAGGGATTGTTTCATTGTGGTGATGAAAAAATTAGTTCTTGCAGTGGTATTGAGTTGTAAGGGATTATGAATTATAATCAAGTTGTAATCAGTGGATCGTAATAATATCAGACTTGTTGTTTGGTGGATGTAGCCTAGGGATTAGGGGAACCACGTTAAAGCTTGGTGTCTTGTGTTCTTTTTTGTGTGATCTATTATTTTTTGATATTGTTTGTATTTGCATGTAATTGTTATTTCTGTCTATGGTTTAATCCTAACAAAATATCCTAGATATCTATCAAATCTTGCTTCTTCCTTTACTCGTGTCTGAGTAGTTCTTGTTGTTTCTTCCTTGCAAGAGCATTCTAGAGTATGTTCATCTATTCAATAGTGATGGTTGTAAAATTGAACTTGGGCAACTCAATCACTTCATCCAAGTTCACATCAACATATGATGGAACTTTATCTACCTTAAATGTGCTTGGACTTAGCCTTGATGATTGTAGGCATATAGCTTCTATACTCGGCCTATTAAGAGCCTAACTAGTAAGAGTAGTAAATTCTACCAAATTTACCACTGTGTGTATTACAATTTTCTCCTTAGGTTTGGTAGTCATAACTAGATCTTTAGTCCTATCTTTGTTATTTTCATTTTCCTTTATATTGACTGAGACTTGAGTACCTTGTACCAATGCATTGACCATGAAAGTAGTTGTCTCCTTCCTTTGATATACCACAATGGGTAATATAGGTTGTAAAAATGTAAATTGAGGGGTTGTAGATGTTACTTGTTTCTATACTTCATCCCTTGCATATACCTTATTTGTCTTCTCAATTTCATCAACGCTCACTAGCATAGGATTTTTACATAGTTTGGCCTGGGTAGTGGATTCTATCAGTATCTTCTTCACATCTTCCTTTGTAAGTGGATTGATGTTCTAAGTGACAACATCAAAAACATCATTAACCTTTACAGTATCACTTTCTATATTCACATCATGTTGTGGACTGGCACTCAGCACTTGTGTATCTGGTATACTCTATTATATTTGTTGCTCATCCATAGCTGGTGCATATGTATCTTCATGTGTTTCAGTGCCTTCCACTTGTGTAATTGTGTCAGTGTCAATTGTGATCACCTCAGTGACCTATTGTTCATATTTTACCTCACCTACCTCAATAGGTGTCTATAGTACCACTTTGGATTTTGTCAAACCATATAATGATTTCCAAATCAGAGTGGTCTTTTGTACAACATCCTCAACATTGTTCTACAATATGTTGAATGCCCTATATTTTGGTAAAAAAAATTTTACATGCTTCTTTATTGCCTTAGACATTGTCACCCTACCCAATTTTGGCATAACTTGGGCTAATGTAGTCTCTCTAATTTGTCTTTTTATTGAGAGACTATATTGCCACTTTTGCTCAACTCTTTTGGATAATTCCTTTGGTAGAGAGTTGGCAATCTTAATTGGAGTTTGTTTGAATGTTTCCATCATGGCATATATTCAATCTTCCACTTGGTTCATCTCAACTTTTCCAAGTTTATCAAATTTAATATGTTTGAGACAAGATAAATCAACATTATTCCTTATGTTCTCACATATATTGTCTAATCTAAAGGATGTTGACTTACCACTTGAAATTGGCTATTGTCATAAAATTTAGTCTTCTCTTCATTACATTTAGCTAGAGCTATGTATTTTCTCCTTGGTCTCTTCTCAAGATCCTCTTCCTTGCTAGTTGATCTAGGCCTCTTCTCTTTTGGTTTATCTAATTCTTGAGCCTTCTTGGTAGTAGCCCTTGTTCTTGCTCTAGAAGAGGTAACTATAGGCTTAGGTTTTGCAACCTTCCTTAGTTTTCTAGTAGCTATGGTCTTAGCTTTCTTCTTCTTTGTCATAGGTGCTTCACTAGCTTCTTCTTCCTTGGTACCTTCTTCAATTTCTACTTCTTTTTCCTGATCTTCTCCTTGACCTTGAGTTTAGGCCAGTGGTTCTTGAGTAGGTATATCCTCTTCTTCTACTTCATCTTCTTCTTCATCATCATCTACTCCTTCACCAAATTTCTCTTTAAGTTCCTTCACAATCTTCTTCTTCTTCTTTATGACTGTGGCAGTCTTCAAATCCATTGTTATCTTAGATTTTTCCACGTCATAGTTTCCAAAGGTAGTAGCCTTGGCATCTAAATCTTCTACAAGTAACTTTGTTATTGTTGCAAAGGCCTCATCCAAATTTATTTCATAGTCTAGTGGCCTTAGCCACCTTACCCTTGGAACTATAGCTTGAACATATGTGAAATCAATGTCAACTAGAAAGAAAACATCATTGAAATTTTTGTCAACTAGTGAGACTAGTATCCGTAGTCTTTCCTTCATTGACTTCTTGAAATTTTCAAAGTAGCTAGTCATAACTGACTCAAAGTTGTTTCCAAGTTGCTCAATAAATTCACCTATTTTCACTTAAATAGATCTATTTTTTTTCCAGGCAACTTGACCAAAAGTAGGGAATGTATTATGTACATACAAGAATTGAACCAAATTTATATTTTGCAGTTTTGGTCTTCCTTATAGCTCCCAAATTTTCTAACAAATGTTGCATTTGTAACTCAATAAGGTCATATGTATGATCCTTCTTAACTATCTTATAACCCATGTCAACAACAAGACATGGCACATTGTTGAGCCTATTGGATTGATAGAACTTATGTGTTATAATCCTCACTATAAAAGTAATTAGGGGGATATGAGATTGTATTGATTGTCATGCATTGTTTGTTCCATACTTCCCATGTATTCTTCTCAATAACCTCTTTTGATTCACTCCTCATGGTTTTAGGTCAGTCAAGTGTTGGATACCCAATAACTATATGTTCAATTTTCTCATTATCCAACCATATAGAATTGTCATGAATTCTACTCAAAACTATCTTAATCCATTCAATTTTGAAGATATTGGGGAAATCTAGGGCACAGGTTAACCCTTTGCTCTCTACAATTTTGAATTCTTCTTTCAACACTCCATTTTCATATAATTTCCCAAAGGTTTTCCTTATCTCCGCGTCTCCTATGCTACCCACCTTGCATGTGTAGCAACATCTTACATCTTGAATCATCAAAACTTGAGGTGGTATCATTGACAATGCACCAAATGGATCTTACTTATAAGCAATATCAAGAATGGCTCTAAAATTAGGTTTTCTAATCTCAATGCTTATCAATTGCACATTCAAAACTTCTTTACCCTCTTTATCCTTAGGAGCTGAAGAACTGGATGCCATTCTGTAAACTAGGGTTTGCAAAAATTCAAACTGTGTAGCTAGACACGTGATAAATACCTTTGAAAATATGTTGTGATGTTGTCGAGCGATTGTTGAATCTTACTTGCAAATGCTTGGAATGATTTCTTCAATTCACCTGTTTCTCTTCATCCTCTCCTTCAAATTTGAATGATGTTAACTCAGTATAAATTGATCATATAGACCTTAAAACCTCACATTTAATGTGTAGTGCTTACACAGTTGTAAGCTTAGCTTTAATAGAGATTTTGACTCACTCAACTTCCATGAAGTTCCCTTTTTTCTTGAAAACTATGAGCTTGGTCAACACTATCACCTTGTGATAGCTTGGCATCAACTAACATTTCACTCTGCAACCATACTGAAACTTTTCATGCTTAATAGTAACATGAAAACTGACAAAACTTAAAGATTTCTTCTAAATTCCTAGCAACACTTTGCATCTTTCTTCATGCATATATAATCTATTCAAAACTATTTCCTTGGAACTAATGTATAGTATGTGTTTTAAATATTAGTCTCAACATACCTCTTGACTACTCAATTGGAGGTGTTGTGATCACCAAACCCATTAGGTGAAGTGATCCCATATGAAGTTGATGTGTTGCAATCTTCCTTTCTCTTCCATGTCTTGTTCATCTCATCTTTTAAATTCTCAGCATGCCTTTCCTTTTCCTTTTTTGAACTCACTACTTGGTGCATTTGACCTTGTTGGACAATTCCCACTTATGTGACCAGTCTTCAAATAGCTAAAACATGTGGTTTGACTCAACCATCTTTTGTAGACACTTCTAAAATGTGTTCTTATGCAATTTTCAGCAGCATGTCCATATTATTGACAACAGTGACATCTATACCTCGTATTATAATCCCAATTATAAGAGTTTTCATTGTGATTTACCTTTGTCTATTTGTTTGATGACCATTTAGGCTTGGATCTACACTCATATGCTCTATGTCCATAATTCTGACAGTTATAATAGTATCCTTCAAATATTTGTGTATTTGTGGTCTTGGTTCTACATTCATGTGCCTAATGACCTTGTTTGTTGCATTTGTAGCAATGATCCATCAACTTCTGCTTAGGATTTTGATTTACAATATTGCTCGTACAAACATTAGTAGTATGACCTATCTTACCACAATTATGACAAGTAGGTTTAAAGTTCTTACCTTTGTTACTTCTCTCTTCACCATTTTCTAATGATTCTCCTTTAGTACTAGTGTAACCCAATCCAAAAGTATCACTGTTGGAGCTAGGGGATCTCATCAATCGTTCAAAGTACTTGATGGCTTCGCTAGTTTTATTGAAACTTTCAGTAAACTCTTTTTTTCTTTTAGATCAATTCTCAATTGTTCACTCTGCAACTTCAATGTTGTGATCTCAATATCCTTTACATTCAGTTCATGATTTGCAATCATCATTTGACTCAAAGTTTCCAATTGCATGTTAGCGACCCTCCTTACCTTTGATTTTTTCTCTTCCAATCTATTGGTCAAAATCCTTTTTCATCTTCAATAATGGCTTTGTCTTCTTTAGCTTTCTTTTTTTTCTCGAACACTTCACATAGCAATATTGATTGGACTTCTTGTTCTCTTTTGAGATTTGTGACCTCTTCAATTAGGGTTCCATTCTTTTCCATCAGATCTGCAACTATTGCATCAAATTTATTGGTGTTTATATCTACAAATAATTCAATAGTGTCAATTTCTTTGTATTGTCTATCATTCTCTTCAATAGCTATTTCCTTGCTTCTTTTCAATGATTGCTTTAACTCATCTCTTGCTTCATTCAGCTGATGTAGAGCAAGCTGTATTTCAATTGTCTAATTCTCAATAGTCTTTTCCAAATTGTAAACTTTCATCTCTAAGATCTTTCCTCAAAGTTGCAACGCTTTAATTTCCAGACAACTAAGCTCTAATATCAATTGTTGGAAATACAATAGGGAAGTAAACTCTAAGAGGCGGGGTGAATCAACACTTAAAAATTTCAACCTAAAACCATTCACCACACATCCATCTCAGCATCTATGCATATAAACTAAAATACCAAATTAAACATATACATCTATAGCATGAAAGTAAAATATTTAACACATGTGTGACAAAAGATATTTGGTTACCCAAAAACCCTCCAAGGAGAAGGTGAAATTGGGGTGGGGATGACACCCACAAATCTTCACTACTACAATATTAAAGTGCATCCAATGAAGGTTATAATGTTTTGATCATGAGACATGATCTACCCTGTGAAAGGTCTACCCTATTACAGACTTACAAGATTGTTAGATCTTACTCTATTAAAGGATTTCAACACCCTACTAAAAGTGTACCTGGTAAGAGGATTTCAACTTACAATGAAATAAGCACCCTATTAAAGGATTTACAATAGCTTGTTAAGACTACTCTATTAAAAGATTTAACTAATTCACATATTAGAATGTCTTAGCAATGATCCTTCGGTTAGCACTTTGTTTCTTGATATTAGATCACCTCTATACTGATGTGCACTTGATCCTTTCTGATCAAATGTCTCTCTATTGTCTTAAGATTCCTTTCCTCTATTCTCATTTAATTAATTATGTAATGTAACTCAAATCATAACACCTTAGTCACCATGAATGCTCTATTTGTGCATGCAAACTCTCTTCAATTCTCCTTAAGCATTCTTGAAAAGCTTAGGGTTTTTCTTCCTTAAAAAGGCCTAGGTGACTTAGGATTAGGTATGATTAATGGTAGTGATTCACCCATCTAGTTGCTTAATCCTTCCCTTTTTCTAATTGGATGCATAGAGATTCACAATTAGGATTAATTTTTTATCATCAAAGATCATAAAACAATCCTTAAGTCAGCTCCAAAATGGTTTACATAGAAGTTTGTGCCACTACAAACAACTATGTCAAAACTATGTAACTTGGCACTTGAAGTCCCTAATACTCAGCATCAACTATAACTTCAATGTTGTAACTTGGCCTCTAAATAGCTCAACACATACTATCTATTTGGCACTTACTAGTTACTAGACTCATACTGAATATATGTCACTCGGCATATACTATCTAACAACTTATGCTTGACATGAATTACTTGTTCAGCATGAACTAAGTAAATAACTTAAGTATATTGTCACTCATATGTCAAAACCAACCTAAGATTAATAGTTAAAAGTGTTTAAAGCTTTATTTGAAAATGAAATGGACTTGAAGATTAGATAATTTTTTTTCTGATAATGGTGGAGAATTCACTTCTAATGAGTTTTTTGGTGTTTAAAACTATTGAATCAACAAAATATTCAATACCATAATCATAATACTCAAATAATCTAAAGCTTAGCCAATTCCTATAATAAATTACACAAGTAGATCATCTGGATCCAACTTCAACGAAACCAGGGATAGTTTCCTACTCTTTAGGCTATGCTAGACCAAGGTGGGTATACCCAGGGATAACTATAATGCAAACTAATGTATTACAACTATCTTAGTTTCATTCTGATTTTCATCCTTTATCCTCAAGCACATACACAATTTACCCATTTTTTGAATGCATGCAATAAGCAGATTTGGTCCTAATTCTCCTAGAATTGACAAGTGTTTCATGGAATAGTAGCTACCTATGACTCAGAAAACTAAATGTAAATGAGTGATAACCAACATTACAACCTTGTAAAAAATAGAATATAAATGATTTTGAATTTATAATAGTTTTAGCATGTAGAGGCAGAATTTATTCTCAATCATCTCTAATTTATAAGACTTGTGCCTTGTCCATTGGGCATAACGAATCACTTATTGGCAAAAGACCTTGTTCAATTTACTTGTAATTGAATCTATCAACTATAATCACCTATTTTCATTCTTACATGATATCCTCTTCATAAACTCATGAATTCTACTAATTTATTGAAGCATTTACATAATTCATTGAATTAAAAGCAACAATATAACTAGTACACAGCCTATCCAGAATGCATTCAATCAAATGAACATTATCCAAATGATCTCAAAACTAATAAACTCATGAAAAGGAGATAGAAAATAGTGACATGGATTTGGTGAAAGTATCCCTTTGTATTATCCTTTTTTGTTGACTAATACAATAACCAATAAGAACTTAGTAAACAGCCCAAAAGATCATTCTGGTTCTGCATTTCTATTTGTTATCAGAAGAATACACAACTAAAAATAAACTCAAAACAACTACATATAACTAGACTGAATGTACTTTCTTGAGAAACTGAAAACATACAAAAATGTTGGACCCTCACAATGCCTTGAAAACTCATTTATATAGGCATGAGTTGCAACAAGAAAAAGGCAAATGTGATTGACAGGCATCCTTTACAAAAGATATTTACATACACCTATCAGAAAAGAAAAAATTGTAAATAATAGAAAGACATGTAGATCAAATATTCTTTTGCAGGTCTCGCTCTATTACATCTCTTTACGCTGGTTTGGTTGTTACTCTGATTTCTCTATGTATGCAACTGCTAAGCCCACCAATGATGAAATATATTCTGACAATTGCAAACTAACCTCAACTTGCAAGTCTCACCATCATTATACTATACTATGAGAGTCACTTTTACCTTTTACTCTTCTCTAGTTATATCAGCATTCTAGGTTTATGGGATTATCACTTAATACGAAGCAGATGAGCTTGGAGGTGATGTGGCTATCAAATATAATAAAATGGGCATTTTTTGCTTCCTCAGTCATATTTGCATTCAAAACCATTCCTCTCCCAAAATCTGTCACCCCCTTAAATAGAAAGACGTGCATTAACAAAAAGTTAGAGCAATTATACACATGAAACTCATGGGTATAAAATCTTCTTCACCCTCTCCAAAAATTCTACATATGGCCCTATACATCTCTATTGCCCTAGCATTAAAGACTATTTTTTTGAAAATTTATTTAGAGAAAGATGTTATTGGTGACAAGGTTCTAATTTTTCCAAATTCACCCTTTTCTCTTCTCACTACCTTAATGGCTTGATCACAACTCTTTACCATAGTCTTAAGGAGATCATAATCCATAAAAATACTTGGGACTACTAGTCTTCCTTGGTCAAAATTCCATACACTAGCATGTGGAGCAAATAACTTCTTCTCTGCAAACCAACTTTTGAACAAAATTAAACCAGTTTGTGAGGTATTAGCATCTCGAACACAGTTACCTTCATTAATCAATCCCTCTACTATCCACAACCTAGGATTTATTGATTCCATTGGAGGCATTTTCTGACTATACTTTGCAGGACTAGAGCACAACAAAAATTATAGTATAGTTACTTACTTGAAATTCTTTCTTATTATTTTCTATAATTTTTCAACTTCTCCTCGAACAAATTGCTTCACACACTTGCCAAAATCAATACAATCTTCTTATTAATTGATTCTACTTAGAAAAGACTCAAAATCTTTGTTCGCACAAGGTGGAGCTAAGAAAATCTTCTGTGTATACTCTATTCTTTTACACACTAATAAATACTCAGAATGGCACCACCTTTTGTGTTTAAATCTGCACCATCGATCTTTACAAATCCTATGACCAAGGGATGCAGAAAAAGGTGAATAGTGTTCCACTTGACAAGTTGGCCAATCAATCCAATGAGAATTAACTATGTATACAACTCCTTCTCTAATGGTATTTCCATCTGAACCCATTGACAATTAAGGACACATGTCAACAGGTGGCTACCTCACTATACATGAAGAATGAGCACCTTACCATAGAAAATTAATGACAGCCTTTGATTCAATCTTGATCGTATGGTAGACACATTACTGCAATGCTTATAAGAATAGTGGTGGGCTCCCTATTTGGTATCTCATTGTACATATCCTCCAAGCAAATCTTCATAGCAAGATAGCGAGAATAGTTGATGTCATCTTGATCTGATGGCATGGAAATTGCATGAACTTCTTAAGGAGTAGTGGGTCCCATATTTGCTATCTCACATTGAGTAAATAGCGCACATCTTTTTTACAGCAAGATAGCGAGAATCATTGATCCCATTTTGATCTGACGATTAGAAAATGTCGTGTGTTTTATGAATGGGGCATGGGTCCAAGTTACTAATGACATGATAAATCTTGCATAGCTATCAAAAATAAAAACCATACTTTAATTCCAGACACCTTTCCACATTTCTTGGGTTCCACTATATGCTTATTTCAAGGCAACTTGCTATGTCACTAATGGTGAGATGCCTAGATTTTCTACTAGCAAGGTAGTGAGCTTTGGTGACTTAACAAAACTCAACATTGAAAAGTACAAGCATGTTAGATCACAATTACCCACTTCATCATTCTAACACGACAATGATATCATCATTTATTATGCCGCTTGGAACTCTTAATGACCATAGAGAAGTTTGACGATTGTCGTGACATGGGTTTCTGGGTTGATCACTACCTCGCTATCGATAAGAGACTTGAATTTCTTGATAGTGAGGATACAAGTACCGAAGCCTGAAATATTTTTAGGATCCCTAGTTACTTTTCTAGCTCAGCTAGAAAAAATAAAGTACACATGATCAAAAAAATAATGTGAAACTTTTTCAATCATTGCCTCCATTTATCTGGGCACCATAGCTTAGTTAATGGCAATCGCTATGTCACGATGGTCACTTCACTCATATCTTAACACAACAACAAAATGACAGCCCTCAATCTTGTCATGATCGAGCGATGCTCCTTAAAAGGAAAAGTAATGTAGGGTATGAAAGCTAAAGAACATAAGGGAATATTTAGAAACTTTAAAATGTTTGAGCCTGAGTTTAAAATAAACAAAGGAGACTTAGGGCTTACTTAGGGTATTATAATGGTTGTGTTTAGAGACAAACATTGAGAATTTAATAGATTTCAACAACACATGAATCAGGGCATGTCTAGGGTAACCTAAAATTATGAAAATTTTGAGGAATGAAACCCTAATCTGCAAAAATATGCAATGACCTAACTGATTTTTCACCAAAATTTCAAACCTTTTTTCTATACTATGAAAAATTAGACCAACAGTGGCTTTTTCTAAGGATGATAGGCTACTTGACTCTATGCAAGAATTCAAAATCTATGGAAGAGCAGACCACATACTTGACTTTCCAAATGACAACTTCTTTAGAGAGCATAGAGCAATACACAAAAACAAGAAACTAGACTATACAGAGCAATTTACAAGGATCTACAACATATACACAATGTACAAGAACACAAGGAAACCCTAAACTATTGTTCATGGAAAAGAGACTACCTTAAGAAAAGTATCTCTTCAAGAATTGTCCATGAACTGGCAATTCAAGAATATTTCCAGTTAGGTCTCTCAAGAAATATGAATCTTCTCCATTTGTATCACAAATGTTATATTGGCCAAGCCAGATTGGGTCAAATTTACCATGCTTTCCTTTATCTTCTAGCCTAGCATTCCATATCAGTACCATGTCACTTATTTCAAATTTCCTCTCAATGGCTCTTTTGTCATATAAATGCTTCATTTGTGATTGTAACTTGGCATTTTGAACAGAAGATTCTCTCCTTGTTTCCTCTAGTTGCAATATATCATCCATTCTAAGTTGCATTTCATTAATGATATCATCTTCATACAACTAAACAAATTTATACATCTCCTTTAGGTTATTCTAGGGAAGTCTAGCCTATATACCATAAACCAGGTCAAATGGAGCACATCCAATGGCCTTTTTCACTGTAACCCTATCAGCCCATAGGGCTAATGAAAATTTTGAATCCCAGGCTTTCTTATTTTCTCTTAAAATCCTCTTGATGATTTTTAATATACTCTTATTACTTGAATCTTCCTAACTGTTTCCTTGGGGATGATAGGGTGATGATGTGTACGCTATAATGCCATACTTGTTGCAAGAGTTTTTATATTCCTCTGATCTGAAACACATAGCATTATTGGTTAAAATTCTTTGTGGGCATCCAAATCTAGTCACAATATGATTTAGAATGAAATTAATCACTACCTTACTTGTTGCATTCTTAGTAGGGACTGCCTCAATCCATTTGGTGAAATAATCAATGGCTACTAAAATCCATGAATGTCCACCACTGGATTTATTTGTGATCTCACCTATAAAATCAATTCCCCATTGTTGAAATGGTGCCTGCACTTCAACTAGTCTTAATGGAAAATTCCCAAAGAATTTTAACTTTCCACTAAACCTTTGACAAGCATCACAAACTTTTACAAACTCATGAGTATCTCTGAAGAGTGTTGGCCACCAAAAACTAGCCCTAAGAATTTTATGAGTAGTGGTTTTAGCCATATAATGACCACCACAAACACCTTTATGCATATTTTTCAAAATTCTTTTAGACTCAATCTCATCCACACACTTTAAAAGTACCCCTTCCATACTTCTCCACCATTATTGACCTTGCAGTATAACATACCTTATGGCCTGTAACTTGAGGGATCTTTTCTGGCTATCTGTTAGCTCTAATGGAGATTTCATGTTTTGCAAATAATATATTACATCTTTGTACCAGTCAGAGATATCCATATCACAAAGATTATCCTTGCAACTATCATCAAGTTGATTACTTTGGTTTGCCTCTAGATTGGCTTATGTCATCAATTTGGCCAAACCCTGACCCCTAACCAATTTGGTAATCTGAATATCAATATTAAACTCTTGTATCCTATTAATCCATCTACACCTTCTACCAGATACCTCTTGTTGTGAAAACATGTCCTTCACAACAGCAATAGGAACAAAGGCAATGACAATAGCTCCTATTAAGTAACATCTAAAAGCCTTGACTCCTTTCACCAGTGCATATGCCTATTTTTCATTGGTGGCATACTTAAGTTCTGCTACTTGCAAAGACTTGCTAAAGAATGCAATGGGTTACTCATAACCTTCTTCATTTTTCTGTAACAATACTGTAGCAACAATGTGAAATGAGGCAAAAGAAAATATATGCATTGGTTTATCATAATTTGGAGCTCTAAGAATAGGGGCATCTTTAATAGCTTGCTTAATTTGTTGGAATGCAATACTAGGTTCACCATCCCATTTTATCTCAGATCCTTTCTTTAGCATCCTTGATATATGCCTACTAATTTCTCCAAAAAAATTCACAAATCTCCTAAGAAAGTTGATCTGTCCAAAGAATGACTGAATGCCTTTAGCATTTTTTGGTTTTTGAATCTTGTCTATTGCTTCTACCCTTTCAAGGTTAATCCTTACTCCATGCTTTCCAACTAAATGTCCTAACAACTTTCCTTCAGTAACAGCAAAGCTACATTTCCTTAGATTTAAAGATATTCCATATTTAAGGGCTCTGATAAATACCTTTTCAAGGTGCATGCAATGATCATTTTCATCCTTGGAATAAGCAGTGAGGCCATCTTAATAGACAACCAGAAATTTGTCAATAATATCAACAAAAGCCACATCCATAGCCCTTTGAAAATTAGCTCCAACATTAGTAACCCCAAAAGGCATCCTAAAATAAACATAAGTACCCCATGAAGTAGTAAAGGCAGTCTTGAATTATTCCGATTCTTTAACAACCACTTGATTATAGCATGAAAATCCATCCATCATAGACATTAGTTTAGATCTAGTAACCCTTTGCAACATGGCTTCCATATTTGGCAATCCATAATTATCCTTCAATGAGGATATATTAAGATTCCTAAAATCAACACATAACCTTATGTCTCCATTTTTCTTCCTAACAGGGACTCAATTGGATACCTAAGAGGAATGCTTGATAGGCTTTATAATCCCAGCATCTCTTAACTTGATCAATTCCTCTTGCACCTTGAGGGCTAGGGTAGGATTTATTGGCCTCTATTTTTGTCTAAATGGCTTAGCATCTGGTTTCAAAGGGATCTCATGTTGAAACAAATCTTCCCTATAGGTTTTTAAGTCATCATACGACCATGCAAACACATATTTATACTTCCTTAGTAGGTCTATTAGATCTTTCCTAATTTAAGAGGCAATTTCTTACCAATATATACTTTTTTAGGTGTTTCCTAAGTTCCTAATTTACCTCCTCTACATCTTTGGCATTATATTTCATTGGTATTTATTTGTGACCTATCATGGTTGTCAAAAATAGTTTCTAAAACAACTAGACCCTTTGGGATTTTATTTGTCTTCAACTGCACAACTTCCTACCCAAAAACATGATCCTTTCCATTTATATTTTCTACATAAGCAGCACAGTCAATTTCTTGTCTTGACAACATATTCTCACTGTTCAAAAACCTTAGAATATCCTTATCATCTTCAATCACTTGCCAATTTTGGACATTATCGGGAACAGAGGGTCTAGTTTGAGTCTCAACTTTGGAGACACCATCGAATGTGATATCATCAGGTTTTATTGCTATATTAGCTAGTAAGTCTGCCATTTTGTTGTTAGTTCTATTCTTCCAAATTATCCCAAGGGCATCCAAACATTCAATCATATCCCATATAGCATTTATATATTTTTTTAATCTTTTATTCTTTGAAACATAAGCATTCCTCACTTGGGATACAACCAATTTAGAATCTCTTATAACATGTAAACATTTTATCCCATGCTTATGAGCTAGTCTAAGGCCTAATAGTAAAGCCTCATATTCTACTATATAGTTGGTACAAGGGAAACTTAAAGTAAAAGAGAATTTGTATGTTACCCCTACCGGAGATATCAACAAAATACCTGCACCTGCTCCATCTTTGCAGCAAGCACCATCAAAGAATCTGAGATTTATGCTTCTCCTTCTTCAAAGTCAAAGCTTCTGCTTTGAATGCATTAACATCTGTATCCACAAAGTTTGTCATATCATCCTCAATATCTTCTTCTATCATATATATGCTTTTTGGTTCTCTTTTTATTTTTACCAAATTCCCATCAATGTTAAAAGTAGCAAATGATAGATCACATTGCAAAATTCCTCCCATGGCAGCACTCCATTTTTGAGATAATAATATACCATACTGAGGTGGAATATCAACAACCAACACACTCATAGTAAGTTCTTTGTCTGGACAAGCTATCTATCTATAGGGTAAAGCATTAATAGTACCTATGACTGTCACTTCTCTTTTATCCATGGCACAACATCTTCCCTGACTAGTATCAAAATTCAAACCTAGTTCCTTCATTATTTCAAAAGGTATAACAATGTTGGAAGCACCAGAATCAATCATGCATTTTTTTAATATTTTACCATTTACTATGATACTCAAGAAAAATGGATCAACACTTCCCAAACATTCATTAATAGAGCTATCCAAAAACATTTGAGGAATCTGAGACACAACTACTTCAGCTTCTTTATCTTTTTCCTTTTCTTTTCTTCCTTGTTTGGGATCATGACTTTTATTGCAATCTTGTGTTGTCTTTACATCGGTATTTCCCAACCATGCTATGGCTTTATTTCTGTGTTCAGGGATCCTTAACAATTCAAACAAGGGAACTTTAATAGTGATCTGTGATAGAACATTTAGCATATCTATAAAGGAACTTAAGGAATCATCAATAGTCATATCCCTCTTCACATGATGTATATTAGAGATACCTTGATGATTCTTATCACTTACAATGATTACTTTTGATACTTTATTATCAAACGTCTTAGGCAAATTATTTGAACATTCTAACTCCTTGAGATTTCCTCCTTTCTTTAGTTCCCACTTTTTACCTAAAATTTTGACCTTCACAACAGGAATTTCTTTAGACTTTACAATTTCCTTTCTCTTAGGGTCGGTTTTCTTGATAAATATACTAGCCACCTTACCATTATCAGCATTCTGAGCCATATGTATGGTCTGTACTTGAGCTACCATGCTAACAGTAATCTGATAAACCTCTTCTCTGGAAGGCTTCCTTAGTATCAACTCCTCTCTAGTAGATGCCATGTTACATACATTGTCCTCAGCATCATTCTCTTCATCAGAAAATACCTGTTGTTGCATATGACTTTGAAATTGTCTTTGTTCCACTACATCTCTATCAAGGTCATCACTGTCATAATGGTCAAAATGTGACTCAAACATATTACATCCTACATCATCACTGCTTTCTTCATGTTCTTGATTTTCTTCTAACTTAGTTTGATTTCTAGAAATGATAAAGCTACTACACAATAATCAGGAGCATGAGTTAACTGAAAAACAAAACACCATGTAGGTTTAGTAGTGGGTTTAGGGTCATCTACCACATTTATGGAATTTTTGGATAAAGGGTCAGGGGTAACCTTGTTATTGGTATTTTTAGGAGAAACATTGGGATGACCATCCTTCCAAGTAGTACTATAAGGGAAATTTTGCAGTCTATTATATCTACCAAAATTGGATCGATAAGGGACTTTATTTTCAGGGAAATTCCTATCATTTTTTTCTTAGGGAAGATTCAAACCTTTAATAGCATTCAAGACTTGACTAGTCTCACTAGGCTCTTTCCTTTTTCCTCCTATAGATTTGTGCTCTTCTTTTCTATTTCCCTTACTCCCAAATAACCTAGGTCATCTCTTTTGTTCTCCAATCTTCCTGAAATCCTCAAATTGTTTTCTATATTGATAGCAATTTTGAAAGCATCTCTCAAAGTCCTAGGCTCCTTATACCTAAGCTGATATGTCATTTTACCATCAAAGGCATTTAAATAAGTAATCATGCATACCTTATCATCAACTTGCATGGCTTGCATTATCTTATACATCCTCTTTTGGAACCTAGTGTTGAAATCAGTAACAGATTCATTATGCAACTTCTTAATATTATTGAACTCACTTGAATATAACTTGGGTTTTTTTTATCACCATATTGTTCTTTAAGGCAATACTCAATATCTTTCCAATTTTTAATGGATGACTCAGGAAGCCTCTTAAACCATTCTCTAGCATCTTCAATTAATGACTGAACAAATAACTTCATGATAACATCTTCAGCCTCAACCTCATAATCACTCATCATGTCAAGAAAATTTCTCAAGTGGTCCTCACAAGTAATACCATTATTTCCAGCAAACTTGGGCAATCTTTTCCTCATTTCTTGTGGAATAGGATTAGGAAAACTAGAAATTCCTTCAAAGCGTATTTGCCTATAGCCTTCTAACTGAATAGGTCTTCTTTGTAAATCAACCTTAGAAGCATTAACAACATTTCTTTCATTATTATTAAAAGCATTACTAGTACTAGGATCTGCAGTAGATTTATTGGGATTCATGTTTTGTGATGAAGAAGATAAGAAGGAAGTAGACAATTTAGTATTATTCTAATTTGCAATATTTGTTCTATCCTTATCTTTAGGGGAAAATATAGACTACTTCTTAGCATTTCCTATAAACTTAATTTATTTATTCATCTCAGCTATGGCTGCCTCATTTTATGCAATTTCCAATTTCTTAGCCAAAGCTTCCTTCTCCTTCCTTCTTTTTTCAAACTCAACATCGAAAGGTGAGCAAGCATCATGGATATGGATGGGCTTTGTTGGTTCATTTATCCTAATACCAACTTCCTTTTGTTTTCCCTTATCTTGAATGCCAATAGCATGTTCTACATCTTGTTTAACATCTAGGGTCTTATAACTCTTGATTTGTTGTATCATACAACCCTCTTTGTTTAGATCTTGATCCTATAACAAATTTTTCTCTCTTATTTTAAGTCGTTCTACTTGACCCACAATTTTAGGCTGCCAAGCACTAGCTGCTATCTCATTTTTCTTTTTCAAAGCAGCAATCCTTCTAAGTAATTCTTTCTTTTCTTCATAGACCTTCATGATTTTTTCCTCCCTTTCCTTTTGAAATTTCCTATCAATGGCTTCTTTCTCAGTGAGCTGCATTCTCAGCATTTCATTCTCATCAAGGTCAAGAATGGTAAACTCAGAACTAGAGGTCTTCTCATCATATAAACTTTCAGGATCTAAATGTTTTGGTCTTTCCTTTTCAGGGGAGTAATCTAACATGAAAGGGTTTGTGCTATGCTAGAAAAGATTGTTACTTGTCCTACCCTACAGACTAAGTGCATGTGGTTGGATATCCTTTTCTTGACATATCATTTTGGGAGTATTATAGAAATCATCATCAAACAAAATAGGATGGGATCTAGGCCCTTTGCAGAAAGGATCCTTTTCAATAGAAATGTAGGTATTATTCTCCCTTACCATTTTCTCCTGGGAGTAATTTCCCTTCTGAATCTGGGCTCCTTTCACAGCCCAATTTTTCTTTCCTCTAGGAGGAAGATCAATCTATAAGTTAATAGTTGGGTTCTTCTTCACATTTGCCCACGTATTTTTCACACTTCCCATGATACAAAATGTTCTTAGACTTGACACTAGTTAACACCTTTCTAAGTCACCACCCTCTTAGGGAAAAGTACTACAATAGTCTTACTGACCTAACAGATTATCACAAGATTATTATGAAAGAAAAGGACAAATAAAGTGCTCCCAATCAGAATTTGTTTTAGGACTATAACTATTTCCTAGTGGATAAGACACCTTTACAAGGATGATACATGTCAGTGTAGACCTACAAAATGGGGTTTTCGTTTCTCTTCTTGTTAAATTCTCAAAGTTTTTCACTAGAAAAGTCCACCAAAACCACAAGTAGTTAATATATTCTAACAATTGTAATACTGACATTTTTCCCTAGTAGAGTCACCATTTTGTTGGTGTTTAAAACTACTAAATCAACAAAATGTTCAATACCATAATGATAATAATCAAATAATCTAAATATTAGCCAATTCCTATAATCAATTACACAAGTAGATCATTTGGACCCAACTGAAATGAAACCAGGGATGGTTTCCTACTCTTTAGGCTATGCTAGACCAAGGTGGGTATACCCAGGGATAATTCTAATGAAAACTGATGTATTGCAACTATCTTAGTTTCATTCTAATTTTCATCCTTTATCCTCATGCACATACAAATTTTACCCATTTTTTGAATGCTTGCAAGTCTATATGTATCCCCTATAAGCATATCTAGTCCTAATTCTCCTAGAATTTACAAGTGTTTTTGGGAATAGTAGCTACCTATGACTCAGAAAACTAAATGTAAATGAGTGATGACCAGCATTACAACCTTGTAAAAAATAGAATATGAATTATTTTGAATTTATAATAGTTTTAGCATGTAGAGGTAGAATTTATTCTTAATCATCTCTGATTTATAATACCAGTGCCTTATCCATTGGGCATAAAGAATCACTTATTAGCAAGAGACCTTGTTCAATTAACTTGTAATTGAATATGTCAACTGTAATCAACTATTTCCATTCTTACATGATATCCTCTTCATAAACTCATGAATTCTAGTAATTTATTGAAGCATTTACATAATTCATTGAATTAAAAACAACAATATAACTAGTACACACCCCATCCAGAATGCATTCAATCAAATGAACATTATCCAAATGATCTTAAAACTAATAAACTCATGAAAAGGAGACAGAAAATAGTGACAGATTTGGTGAAAGTATCCCTTTGTATTATCTTTTTTTGCTAACTAATACAATAACCAATAAGAACTCAATAAACAACCCAAAAGATGATGATGGTTCTGCATTTCTATTTGTTATTAGATGAATACATCACTAAAAATAAACTCAAAACAACTACATATGACTGGACCAAATGTACTTTCTTGAGAAATTGAAAACATACAAAAATTTTGGACCCTTACAATGCCTTGAAAACTCATTTATATAGGCATGAGTCAACAAGCAAAAGGAAAATGTGATTGACAGGCATCCTTTACACAAGAGATTTACATACACCTATCAAAAAAGACAAAATTGTAAATAATAGAAAGACATGTAGATCAAATATTCTTTTGCGGGTCCCTTTTTGTTACATCTCTTTACACTGGTTTGGCTACTACTCTATTTTCTCTATGTATGCAACTGCTAAGCCCACCAATGATGAAATCTGTTTTGACGATTGCAAACTAACCTCAACCTATAGGTCTCACCATCATTATACTATACTATGAGAGTCACTTTTACCTTTTACTCTTCTCTAGTTATATCAGCATTCTAGGTTTATGGGATTATCACTTAATACGAAGCAACTGAGCTTGGAGGTGATGTGGCTATCAAATATAACAAAATGGATATTTTATGCTTCCTTGGTCATATTTGCATTCAAAACCATTCCTTTTCCAAAATGTGTCACCTCCTTAAACAGAAAGACATGCATTAACAAAAAGTTAGAGCAATTATACACATGAAACTCATGGGTATAAAATCCTCTTCACCCTCTCCAAAAATTCTACACAGGGCCCTATACATCTCTACTACCCTAGCATTAAAGAATGCTTTCTTGAAAATTTCTTTAGAGAAAGATGTTATTGCTGACAATGTTCTAATTTTTCCAAATTCACCCTTTTCTCTTCTCACTACCTTAGTGGCTTGATCACAACTCTTTAACATAGTCTTAAGGAGATCATAATCCATAAAAATACTTTGGACTACTAGTCTTCCTTGGTCAAAATTTCATACACTAGCATGTGGAGCAAATAACTTCTTCTCTGCAAACCAACTTTTGAACAAAATTAAACTAGTCTGTGAGGTATTAGCATCTTGGACACAGTTACCTTCATTGATCAATCCCTCTGTTATCCACAACCTAGGATTTACTGATTCTATTGTAGGCATTTTCTAACTATACTTTGCAGGACTGGAGCACAACACAAATTACAGTATAGTTACTTACTTGAAAATATTTCTTATTCTTTTCTATAATTTTGCAAGTTCTCCTCAAACAAACTGCTTCACACACTTGCCAAAATCAATACAATCTTCTTATTAATTGCTTCAACTTAGAAAAGAGTCAAAATCTTTGTTCACACAAGGTAGTGCTAAGAAAATCTTCTGTGTATACTTTGTTCTTTTACACATGCGAAGCTTTCATATCTAATAAATACTCAGAATGGCACCACCTTTTGTGTTTAAATGTGCACCATCGATCTTTACAAATCCTACGACCAAGGGATGCAAAAAAAGGTGACTAGCATTCCACTTGACAAGTTGGCCAATCAATCCAATGAGAATTAACCACGTATACAACTCCTTCTCTGATGGCATTTCCATTTGGACCCATTGACAACTGAGGACACGTGTCGACAGGTCGCTACCTCACTATACATAAAGAACAAGCACCTTATCATAGTGAAGTAATGAAAACCTTTGGTTCAATCTTGATCCTATGGTAGACATGTTACTACAATGCTTATAAGAATAGTGGTGGGCCCCCTATTCGCTATCTCATTGTACATATCCTCTAAGAAACTCTTCATAGTGAGATAGCGAGAATAGTTGATGTTAGCTTGATCTGATGGTGTGGAAATTGCATGAACTTCTTAAGGAGTAGTGGGTCCCATATTTGTTATCTCGCATAGAGTAAATAGTGCACATCTTTTTTATGGCGAGATAGCAAGAATTGTTGATCACATTTTGATCTGACGATTAGAAAATTTCATGTGTTTTATGAATGGGGTGTGGGTCTAAGTTATTGATGATGTGATAAATCCTACACAGCTGGCAAAAATAAAAACCACACTTTAATTCCAGTCACCTTTCCACGTTGCTTGGGTCCCACCTTATGCTCATTTCAAGAAAACTCGCTATGTCGCTAATGGTGAGATGCCTAGAAGCTCAGGTGACTTAAAAAAACTTAGCACTGGAAAGTACAAGAATGTCACATCATAATTACCCACTTCGTAGTTCTGACAAGGCAATGATATCATCATTTATTATGCCACTTGGAACTCTTAATGACCACTAGGAAGTTTGATGGCTACTGACATGAGTTTTTGGGTTGATTGTTACCTTGCTATCTGCAAGACACTTAAATTTCTCGACAAAAAGGATACGAGTACCAAAGTCTAAAATATTTTTGGGATCCCTGGTTACTTTTCCATCTTAGGTAGCAAAAACAAAGTACACATGATCAAAAGAACAACGCAAAACTTTTTTGGTCACTGCCTCCATTTATTTAGGCATCGTAGCTTAGTTAATGGAAATCGCTATGTCGTGATGGTCACTTCACTCACATCTTAACATGATGACAAAGCGACAGCCCTCAATCTTGTCACGATCGAGCGGTGCTCCTTAAAAGGAAAAGTGATGCAGGGCGTGAAAGCTAAAGAACATAAGGGAATATTCAAAAACTTTAAAATGTTTACGCCCCAGTTTAAAATAAACAAAGGAGACCTAGGGTTTACTTAGGGTATTATAATGGTTGTGTTGAGGGACAAACATTAAGAATTTAATAAATTTCAACAACACATGAATCAAGGCATGACTAGGGTAACCTAAAATTATGAAAATTATGAGGAATGAAACCCTAATCTACAAAAATATGCAATGATCTAACTAATTTTTCACCAAAATTTTAAACCTTTTTTCTATACTATGAAGAATCAAACCAACAGAGTTCATGAGCTTTTGTGAATATTATGGAATTAGGAGACAAGTTTTAGATCCTAAAACAACACAACAAAATTATTTTGTGGAAAAAAGAATACATCTATACAAGATATGGCACATTTTTTGATGAATGAAAGAAAGGTAAGTGACATGTTGTGGAGAAAGACTATCCATACAAAGGTATACATTCCAAATAGGACTTTATTGAGGTCCAAGTTTAACAAGATGCAATATGAACTATGGAAAGGTAAACTAACTATAGTTAAGTATTTTAAATAATTTGGCAGCCCATGTTATATTAGTAGAGATGAAGATAGCTTGGGTAAATTTGATTCTAGAGATGATGAAGGAATTTTTCTTGGTTACTCCTCTAAGAGTAAAGATTTCAAATGTTACAATAAGAGGTTACATAAATTGGTTGAAAGTGAAAATGTAAAAATTCATAGGCTTACTAACAAGTCTAGTGATATTGTGGATAAAATAGATGAAGAAAAGGTTCAAACCAATACTGTTGTACCTACATCTCCACTCACACAAGCTAGAACAACTAGCAAAGTTGAATTAAGTTTCAAAGAAAATTTGCAATCACTTAGTGAGACTGAAATCTCTTCCTTTGATGAGTTGAAATTTTACATGTACATTTGGAGCATGACATACAAGGTGAAATCAATGATCCTTCTTTTAAAACTCCTGTTAAGTTTGTTTAAAAGAGTCATAGATGAGAAATGAAGTAGGGCCACTAGAAAGAATGTTAGTTATTATAAGGGTGGTGATTTTGTATTAATGGATTTGTATGATCCAAAAGGTCTTGAAGAGACAAACAAGGATGAAAATTGGATTGTAGCTATGTAAGAAGAGTTGGAGAAAATTTTAAAAAGAAATGCTTGGGAGCTTATACCTAGACCCAAGGACAACAATGTGATTGGAACAAAATGGGTTTTTCACAATAAGATAAATGAAGAAGGTAAAATTATAAGGAATAAGGCATTATTGGTTTTCAAAGGGTACTCACAAGTTGAGGGCATTGATTTTGATGAAAATTTTGCACCCACGGCTAGACTAGAAACCCTTAGAATGCTTATGGTTTATGCTTCCTTCAAAGGTTTTAAAGTGTTTCAAATGGATGTTTGATCAGCATTTGTAAATGGTGATTTAAAAGATGAAATTTTTTTGAGAAGCCAGAAGGTTTTATGCTAACCAATAATATAGATTATGTGTGCATGTTGAAGAAAGAACTTTATGGACTTAAACAACCTCCTAGATGTTTGTATGGCAAGTTGGGCAACTATCTACAACAGTAAGGTTTCAAGAAAAGATATGTGGACAACAACTTGTATGTCAAAAATGAAGGTAACAACACTCATAGTTGTGGTATATGTTGATGATCTGATTTTTGGTAGTGATAGCTCTAAAATGACCAAGAACTTTTTTGATTGTATAAAAAATGAATCCAAAATATCCATAATGGGTGATTTATCTTATTTTCTTGGGCTACAAATTTGTCAATCTATTGAGGGTATTTTTATTTCTCAAGCTAAGTATGTTAGATGGCTTCTCAAAAGGTTCATGTTAGAAGATTGCAATCTAGCTAGTGCTCCTATGGAAACCAGATGCAAGTTAAGTAAGGATGATGTGTCTCTCATTGGTGATCAAACATTTATCAAATATCTAAGCTAGATGTAACTTGCTCATGTGTTGTGATGTGGAGACTAATCAAAATTGGAGGTCAATTATTCCAAACTTTATTCGATGTAGTTTCCCCTCAGATTTTACTATGGGGGTTTGGGGGTAGTGCCCCTTTCTAGGTCCTAGGGCATAGCCCCAAGTGCACTTCCTGACGTTGTATAGGGTGGGGTCAAGGACAACACCCTCATGACAGTTTTTGAGAATAGCATACCCAAAATCTCAACTGACTTTACTATTGTAAAAGGCCCTAGCTACTAGTTTTTTATTAGACAACTTATTATAACCCTAATTTTGTAAGTGGCAAAAAAAGGGTAGAAAGTGGCTTAATGTTAGGGGATAAGATTGTAGCTTCTTGCGACGGTATTGTAGCTACTTGCGGCAGTATTGTGCTGTAAGAAATTTAGATTGCAATCAAGTTGTAATCATTGGATTCACTATTTGCTAGACATATCCCATGGATTGGGTGAACCATGTTAAATCTTTGTGTTCTATGTTCTCTTCTATATGATTTATTATTTTTTGATATTGGTTATATTTACATATAATTGTTGTTTTTTGTCTCCTTAATCCTAACATCATGTGCCAGTTATGACTTTTGTTATCCACTTCCACAATAGATATTCCCTCTTCTTATGTCACTTCATGTTGCTCCACATGTCCATGTTCTTTAGGTATGATGTCAGAGTATGCCTATTTTGGATAGACATTTATGTGTTGATACTTGTAACTACAGTTAGTAGAGGTGTTTTTTCCATCTCAAACTATGTTACTTGTTTTATCTATAACTTATAATTAACTTCAGTTCTTGGTATACTCATGAGTAAGTAAGTTGGCTAGTATTACAAATGTTGGAAGGATGTCAGGAATATATTTTAATTGTTATATTCCCCTAGGCATCTGAAACACATATGGCATATTGAGAGGAGCACCTACAACCTACATCCAGGATAATTAACTTCATTTCTACCTTGTAACTATCAATTGTAATCAGTTTCAAACATTTTGTGTGAAGGCAAAGACGCATGTTTTGTATGGATCAAGATGAACAAATGAATTTGTCAAGTGTGTGCGACTGTGGTCATGATATTTATTTTATGCTATTGTAGTAAATATGTACATTTTTTGGGTGATGTTGTTTCATTTTTCTATGTAGAATGTTTTCTAAGACCATGTGGGAACTTTAAAAGGGAGGTAATGGTGGGAATATCTTGGACTTGATACAAGAACAGGAGTCTAGCCTGCAATTTTAAGCTTAAGCATGGGAGATAAGAGAATGATTGAAAGCCTGGTAGGTGCACTAAATATCATATGGATTTTAAAGCATTCTTGTGATGTGCTATGAAAAAGTTTTTGAAAAATGGTTTATTGGTAAGATGAAGTATAATGAGAGGGGAAATTATATTTTTGGTTGGAAGGTGATATGATTCATTTTGTCAAACAAATTAAAATAAATTTGGTGAAGTGGTTATTCCTAAATTTTAAATTTGCAAAATGCTTAATTTAAATTTTTGATTTAAGACAATTAAAAAATATTATTAAATTGAGTAAAAAAAATTATAAATTGAAATTATTTGTATTATTAGTAATTGTGGGTAGGCTAGGTACTATTGTTACACTTTTTGATTTACTCAAATGAACTCTCCTTACCAATTAAAATTATTTTTATTTAGTATTTTTCTATAAGTATTATGTTTCTTTAAAACTACTTGCTAATTTTTAACTCTAAATTTATGTGTGTGTGTGTGTGTGTGTGTGTTATTTTATTTTATTTTATTTTTTGATCAGATGAATGATTTAGACTCTTATATGTGGATTTTTTATAAAATATTTAAATTAATTCATCTTATCCTTAATTTTTAGCACATTTCTCCGAGCCATATTGTTTATTATCTATTTATTAAAAACTACATTAAAATTCTACGTTTACACTTTAATTGTTTTGCACTTAGATTTTTACAATAGTTTTGAAAATTCATATAGATATTTATTAAAACTATTTATTATAATACTGTAATTAATAATTTGACCTTGTTGCACATAGATTTTAAAAATAGTTTTAAAAAACTATATAAATAACTACTAAATTTAAACATTATAATAATATAATTAATATTTTATCTGTGTTATGTTTCCAGAACCATTGTAAATATGTTGAAAATATATTAGAATTAAATTAGTTATTAACATTAAATATCAAGAAATAATATAATATGGGTAAGTATATTCACCATATTCTAATAAATCAATTGATTTAAAGATCCCTAATACTAAACTATATGAAAATTAAATATGTAAGATCTTGAAAAAAACATATTTAGTCCATTAAAATATTTTTTGAAGACTCTATATTAAACATTAAACATTATAAAGGTATTATCATATATATTCACCTTATGTTATGACTTTTTATATTATATAAAGCTTTATAGTAACATATACCTTTTTTTATCTTCCTATATATAATACTAGCAATCGCATGTTTTTGTACATGCAATGAGTGCACCGATAGGAGATGAGATTTAAGAGAAAAATGTAGAATAAACATTAAATAACGCAAATACTAGTAGTTGCACACTTTTGTGCTTGCAATAATAAGTTGATAGGTGCTCGATAATAAAACTATTTTTAAAAATATAATTTGATGTGAGAAAATTTAATTATTAACAATTTTCAATTCAAACAACATAATATTTACTATTAAAAAAATTAAATAGATTAATAAATATTATTTATTTAAATTCAATTATTAAATATGAAAAAAATCATTAAAAAAATCCATCAAAATATCTATTATGAAAAATTAATAAGAGAAATACAAAAACATAATATGAAATAATAATGCCTTTAACAAATATTCTATTGACTAAATAAATTATAGAAACTTAAAAACAACATTTAAAGAAAAAACTAAACTAATATTAAAAAGTAAATTAAAATAATTTAAAAACTAAAATCTAAATCAATTTTAAAAATCAAAAGTTAAATAAATAGTGATTGCAAGATGAATTAATGTGGAGATCACAAGTAATTATTTTTTAAATAAATAAAAAAAGAAAAATAATAGTTAAAAGTGGAGATTTATAATATAATCTTATATGAACAAATTAGATTATTAATAATTTTCAATTTAAATAACATAATATTTATTAAAATCTTTTAAATAGATTAATAAATCTTATTTATTTCAATTTAATTTATCAAATATGAAAAACATAATCATTTAAAAAATAATATCAAAAAATCTATTATGAAAAATTAATAAGAGAAATACAAAATATATATATATATATATATATATATATATATATATATATATATATATATATATATATATATATATATATATATGAAAAAATAGCAACATCTCTAACAAATATTATCTTGGCTAAAAAAAATATAGAAACTAAAAAATAATTTATTTTTTTTAATAATATAAAAAATAATTCAAAAACTAAAATCTAAATCAATTTTAAAGTCAAAAGTTAAATAAATAATCACAATATGAGCTAATGTGGAGCACAACTAATTATTTTTTAAATAAATAGAAAAAGAAAAACAATAGTTAAAAGTGGAGATAACAACTAATAAAAATCAATTGAACAAGAGTTAAAAGTGGAGTGAGATTTTAAAAAACTAGCCAATAAATAATTAATGGAGAAAAATGTAGAATGAACATTAAATAATGTAAATATAAGTTTTTTTAAAATGAAAATACAAAAATAAAAAAAAGTTGAAGATTAAAACATAAATAAAAAAATTTATAATATTTAGAAAATTTGAATATTGCTTAAGAAAAGTGTTCAATAATTTCAGTATTTTACAATTTAACAAATATTCTATTGACTAAATAAATTATAGAAATTGAAAAAATAATATTTAGATAAAAAAACTAAATTAATATAAAAAAATAATTTAAAGTAATTTAAAAAATAAAACCTAAATCAATTTTAAAAATCAAAAGTTTAATAAATAGATATCACAACATAATCTAATATGGAGATCACAATTAATTATTTTTTAAATAAGAAGAGAAAAATAATAGTTAACAGTGGATATTTAAATATAATCTTATGTGAACAAATTAGATTATTAATAATTTTTAATTTAAATAACATAATATTTACTAAAATATTTTAAATAGATTAATAAATATTATTTATTTAAATAAATTTATCAAATATAGAAAAAAATCGTTTAAAAAAATCTATCAAAAATTCTGTTATGAAAAATTAGTAAGAGAAATATAAAAAAATAATATGTCTAATAAATATTCTATTGACTAAATAAAGTATATAAACTAAAAAATAGTATTTGAAGAAAAAATTAAACTAATATAAAAAAATAAATTCAAATAATTTAAAACTAAAATCTAAATCAATTTTAAAAATCAAAAGTTAATAGAATAGATACAACATGAGCTAATGTGGAGATCACAACTAATAAATAGAAAAAGAAAAACAATAGTTAAAAGTGGAGATAACAACTAATAAATATCAAAACAAGAGTTAAAAGTAGAGGGAAATAAAAACTAGCCAGTAAATAATTAATGGGAAGAATTTTTAATTTTCCAGCCAAACTCTTGCAATTTTTTCATGAAAAAATAAATTTTTTGGAACAAAGTTCCCACAAATAGCCTATCAGCTAAATAAAACATGTACCTTTTGCAGTATTGACATTAAAAGTTATAAACAAATATACATATAAAATTCAAAGCCACTACATGGCACTTGTTAAATTTCAAAAATATTTTCACATAGAAATAAATTTCACAATAGTATCAAAAACATTGAGTATTTATATAATTATAAATATGACACCGTATATTTATAAAATAAGAACTAATTCTTAAATATCAATAAATGTGTGCCTAGGTTATTTATTATTATTAAGATTCATTATTATTATGTGTTAATCGTGAGTAGATTTGAACCCAAGACCTCTCCAATGAGAGGCTCGCAATTTACCGATGCTCTTGCCTTTCTTGAGCCAATATTTGAAACTTAAAAAAAATATTTAAAAAATAATAAATAAAAAATAGAAGAGTAAAGAACATGAAAGTCCAAGTCCAAGAAGAAGATAGGAAATTAAAAAATTTAAAAGGAACGAAACTAATAAAATGTAATAAACAAAAATATGAAGCGAAAAAAAATAGAGAAAAAGAAATTTTAAAAAATCAATAAAATGATAATTTCTCTTTGTCTATTTATATACTTTTTGCTTCTTATTTTTTTTATTATCTTTCGTTCTTTTAATTCATTTTTCATTACTTTAATCATAATGTGGATTACGTTCCCTCTAAAAGTCTCCATTTTCCCCTAGCCTGTTCTTGGTGTTTGATCTTTACTATTTTTCTGTTCTGTTTGGATTGCTAGCTACTGGACATAATTTGCGTCGGTGTTTTTGGAAATCTTCTGCAGTCAATTTTGGATTGGGGTTTTATTGTTTGCATGGCAGGGCCTGAGATTTCTTCTTCGTTGGTGAGAACAGATGGTTCTTCTCCAACTATGCATGCAATGCGATCTGAATCGTTTTATTCAGGGGAGAGCTCCAAGTTGAAAAAAGTTAATGGTTGTTTTTCGCGTAGCCATGATCGCCCTATTCTGGTTATTCCTCCAACAGCTGTAATGGAGGACATTGATTATTGGACCAAGCATGCTTTGATATGCAAATTTCTTGGAATCCAGATTTCCCTATCCGCTCTTGAGGCATGGATCTGTCGCTCATGGCAGGTGGAAGGTGATATGGAGATTATGTTGGCGGGAAATAGTTATTTTTTTGTTGTATTCTCTTGCATGTCTGATCAGGATCGTGTTTTTGAAGGAGGCCCTTATTTCTACAACCATGTGGGGTTATTTGTCAAACCTTGGCATTCAGGTTTTAATTCTGCTGAGGATCTCCCTTCAACAGTGCCAGTTTGGGTTCGCTTGCCTCGTCTTCCCTTGGAATTTTGGCATGAAGACATCCTTCGACAAATTGCTGCTTTGTTGGGGAAGCCGGCTACGATCGCACATCAATCCCTCGATAAAAAGGTTATTTCTTATGCTAGAATTTGTGTTGAAATTAATTTGAATAACCCATTACCAGATTCTTTGGAAATTTGTATGGGGGATTTTTCTTGGGTGCAGCAGTTAGATTATGAATCTCTCCCTTTCCATTGCAGGATTTGTCATGAGTATGGTCATTTACTACGCCAGTGCCCCCGTAACTCAAGTTTCAAATGAGTGGATGGTTCTACAGCTGGCAATACTGGTGGTTTGGCAGATACTACAAGGAAAGGACAATCTCAAATGGCTAATACTACCAAGGGGATGAATCCGCAAGATGCTACAGGTAAGGGTAAGGCTCAAATGCAGGATAAGGATGGATTTACCCCTGTTCACCCTCGTGCTAAGGGTTGTGGTCAAAAGAGGCCTTTGAAAGAAAGATTATCTGATTCAGGTTTTAACCGCTTTGAGGTGCTGGATAGTATGGTTCTAGAGGAGGGTATTCCTCCTCCTATCTCTTCTGATCCAGTTTGCCCAGATGAGAGATATGTTCCTAATGATGCTTGTGGGGCATCCCAAGTTGTAGTATATCAGAACTGTGAGGGCCCTGTAGCTCCTGTGACAGAGGCTCTGGTGACTCCTGCAGTGTTGGAGGATAATGATGTTGTTTTAGCTGACTTCGTTAAGGATGTGCTACCATCAGGTAAGGGCAAGGGTTCTCCTCTCCCCTTGGGGTTGATGTCTCGACCCTTTAAGTGGGCTTCTTCTACTCCTCTAAGGAGTGGGCGCAAAACAGACCAAGAGAAGATTAAATTCACAGGCGATATATTGATTGAGTTTGGTTCAATGAAACCTTTGGATTCTCATTTTCCCAATTCTACCCAATGATGATTATTCTCTCATGGAATGTAAGGGGGTTGAATAGCATCCCTAGACAAAAGGCTATTCATAACTTGGTGGTTGATCATAGCCCTGATGTTTTTTGTATCCAAGAGACTAAGCTCTCTATGGAGTGTATGGTCCAACATGCCTCTAGTATTTGGTCTCGTGGCCAATGCCAATGTGTTGGGGCAACAGGTAGTGCGGGTGGTTTAGCTATATTTTGGGATCCTCAAAAAATTTCTCCTCTTGGTTGGATGTCTTCTCGCTCAGCTCTTTCTATGGTAGCTTCTGCTCTAGACTCAGGAGAGGTAATCATGGTTACTAATGTGTATGCACCTGTTGATCTTGTGGGAAAGGAGGAACTTTGGGAACATATTCAATATGTTAGAAACTGTCATCCTTATCATCCTTGGGTGTTAGCAGGGGACTTCAATTCAGTTTTAAGTCTGGAGGAGAAGCATGGTGGTTTGGCTAGATTGGGGCCTTCTTTTTCTCTTCTTCGGCAACATATATCTCTTTTGCATCTCTCTGATGTTAAGCCTTCTAATGGTCTCTATACCTGGAATAATTGCAAGACTGGTGTTGCTGCTATCTCAGAACGTCTGGATAGATTTCTTGTTTCTTGCTTCTGGGTTAGTGGCACCCTTACTATCTCTTCAGAAATCCTTGATTGGAGGGGTTCAGATCATTGGCCAAACAAATTTTCCGCTATAGGGGCTTATGTTCCGAAGCATCCTCCTTTTAAGTTCTAGTTGATGTGGCTTCGGGACTCCTCTCTTCATGATTGTGTTTTCTGTTGGTGGAAAGATGGTGCTCCTGCATATGGTACTGCAATGTTCTCATTTTCTAAAAGGCTTCAATATGTTAAAAGGCAGCTCAAGATATGGAATAGGGAATGCTTTGGGAACCTTCACTTTATGAAAAGGCTTGCTCAAGAAGATCTTGATGTCATCACAAGGGAGATTAGAGATTGAGGTTTCTCAGAGGCTCTTGGCAAGGCTGAATCCCTTGATTCTAGAGCTCTAGAAGAATGGGAACTTCGAGAGGAAATTTTTTGGAAGCAAAAGGCTAGAGTTGATCGGCTCCAGGAAGGTGATCGTAACACTGGCTTTTTCCATAAAACAATGCAATCTTGCCAGAATCAGAGCACTATCTCTTCTTTGGTTAATTCTCAAGGTATCCAACTGAATTCCTTGCTAGCTTTGTTCCAGGAGGCTATTTGGTACTTCTCTACCCTCTTCTCTGAGGACTCTCCTCCTGCTAATAATGAAGAAAATCTTATTTTGTCCTGTATTCATTCCCTTATCACTCAAGAAATGAATGATTATCTCATGCGTCCTATTTCTTTGGAAGAGCTGGAGGAGGTGGTCTTTGGCATGCCTAAGGGGAAGGCTCCTGGTCCTGATGGCTTTCCAGTTGAATTCTTTCAGGAATTTTGGGACATCATTAATCATGATTTGTTGGAGGTGGTTAAAGAATCCTATGCTAGCAAGAAGATGCTTCAAGCTTTGAACTCTACATTCTTGACTCTTATTCCTAAGAGAGAGGGTGCTAATCAATTGGAGTGTTTTAGACCAATTGACTTATATAATGTGGTTTACAAAGTTATTACTAAGTTGATTGCTGAGAGATTGAAAAGGTGGCTTCCCATTATTATCTCAGAAGAACAAGGTGGTTTTGTTGCTAGCAGACAAATTTTGGATGGGGTGGTTATTGCTACTGAGGCTATTCACTCTATGGCTACTTCCAGGGAGAGAGCCATGTTTGTTAAGCTGGATATGGCTAAGGCCTATGATAGAGTTAAATGGAGCTTCCTAAGGAGTATTCTTCTTTCTTTTGGATTTAGCTCTAACTGGGTGAGTTGGATTATGAGTTGTGTTACTTCTGCCTCTTTTTCAGTTCTTATTAATGGTCAACCTTCTCAACTATTTGGTGCTTCTAGAGGCCTCCGCCAGGGTGACCCTCTCTCCCCATATCTATTCATCATCATGGCTGAAGGCTTGGGCAGATTCATTAAGCATCAGGTGTCCCAAAATTCTATTCAAGGCTGGCGGTGGGGTAATGGCTTACCTTCTCTTTCCCATCTTCAATTTGTTGATGATTCTGCTCTTGTTGGTCTTTCTAGGATCAAGGAAGTTGAAGCCTTTCGACATGCTTTGGATGTTTATTTGGCAGCTTCAAGCCAGAAAGTTAATGAGCACAAATCTTCCATTTACTTTTTTAATACTCCTGATTCTATTCAGCATAGGATTGTTGGTATCCTACGGTTTCAGATAGGATCACTTCCTTTGACTTATCTTGGCATCCCTATTGCTATTTCCAAGCAACCACGTCTCTTTTGCAAAAATTTGATTAGCAAGCTTCAGGATAAGGTAAATCATTGGACTCATAGATGGCTTTCTACTGCTGCCCGGGTTACTCTTCTTCAATCTGTTATCCAAGCTCTTCCTACTTATCGAAGCATGGTTCACGCTGCACCTATTTACTTTCTCAAGGAGTTTGATGCTCTTTCTTGACAATTCCTTTGGAGTGGTAATTTGTGTAGTACTAAATGGAGCCTGGTTAATTGGGCAACTGTTTGTAGGCCTAAAAAGGAGGGTGGTCTTGGTCTTCGATCTGCTCTATTGAGTAGTCAAGCTTTGGCTACTAAACTTTATTGGCAATGGTGCTCTGGACAACATCAACTTTGGGCTCGTATTATCACTCATAAATATTTTCATGGTGCTGATCCTTGCTCTATTTCTGCACTTCCTCTTGTAGGTCTTGGCTTAATGGTTTGGCATACTTTGAAGATAGGTGCGATGTTGGTAAAGAGGGGTTTGTTTTGGATATGTAAAGGAGGTTCTCAGGCTTTGTTTTGGTCTGATGCTTCAGATGGATTCCCTTCCATTTTATCCATATACCCTCATCTTCAGCCTCTTTGTGACTCTTTTCTTGCCGCTAGATGGGATAAAGTGGCTCATTACAAGACTCCTTATCAATTGGGACATGTTGTTGGTTACAGATGGAAGCATTCTTCTTATTGGCCTCCTGGAGGTATAGACATGGATTGTCAGGAGCTTTCTCAAATTCTAGCCTCTAGAGAGTGTTCTTCTTTGCTTGGTCCAGATGTTTTGGCTTGGGGCGGTACCTTGTCTGGTAAATATCATGTCTCTGCTGGGTATCAGGAGATAACTAGACAATTATTTGGGGATGTTGAGGTCCCTTGGTGGAAGCAAGTTTGGAATAAAGTTTCTTGGTCCAAGTGCAATTTTTTCATGTGGCTAGTGGCTCACAACCGTTGTCTTACCTGGGATAATCTTTGTAAACGTGGATTTCAGGGCCCCTCTTATTGTGTTTTGTGTGGTAATGGAGAGGAGTTTGTCTCCCATTTGTTCTTCCATTGCTCCTATTCTACTCAAATATGGCACCTTTGGTGGAGCGCTTGGGGTTGCTCTTGTCGGCATGCTTCCTCTTTTCCTGAGTTTTGGGCCTGCTTGGGTACTGCTCCCTCCAAGTCTTCTTTTCTCCATGCTGCTTGGATTGCTGGCCCATCTTTCATGCTTTGGCATATCTGGTTGGAGAGGAATCGTTGCATATTCCAAGATGTTCGGCTTGGTGTTTTGCATCTTTGGTGGAAAATATCACATTCTCTTCAGGAAACTATTCTTGTGAAGTGTGAGCTTGATGGGGGTTTGGATCCGGTTGATCTTGCTATCTGTAATCGCCTCAATTTTCATCTGCAGGATGGGGCTGCAGCTCATAGGTTTCCTTCTATGTCCAGGCAGCTTCATCATCAGAGGAAGGGTCAGGTTAACCGGGATGGGCACTGGACTCCTCCTCCCTATGGAGTTCTAAAAATTAACACTGATGGTTCTTCCCATGGGAATCCTGGTCCAGCTGGTATTGGTGGAGTGGCTCGTTGTAGTTCTGGGGATGTTAAATTTTTCTTCTCAGTTCATAAGGGTGATTATACTAACAATCTTATGGAAGCTCAGGCTATTTTATATGCTGTGGAACAGTGTTGCTTGTGGGGATGGAGTAAGATTATCTGTGAGTTTGATTCCCAGGTGGTGGTGAACATGCTTTCTTCGCAAGAGCTTGAGGATGTTAGTTGGCAGCTGGCCACTGTTGTTAATCAGATTCTTTTCTTCTCTTCCTCTTTTCAGTTCATTAGGTTCACATATATTCCTCGTGAATGGAATAGAACTGCATTATATTATCTTAAAATATTATATAATATTTATAAGAATTATAGTTTATGCATAGTGTAAATAAAAAATTATATTAATTATTATATGTAATGAAGATTTGATCAATAAAACAAAATTAAGATTATTAATGTATTTTATAAAATAATTTAATGTATATTTTATTAATAAATATAATTAAAAATAAAATTATTGTTTTCACAATTTTAATCAAACATATAATTAAATCATTAAAATTTCATATTTGTTTAAAATTATAATTATAGCTAAAAGGGACACATAAGAATTTTAGGATTATATTAGCTTTATATTCTTAAAATTCACACTTAACTACCAATAGTTTTAATACTTTAATAATAATAAAAATTATTTATTTTAAAATTACATAAATAGTATAATTTAAAAAAATTGTATATTTAATACTTGTAATAAATAAAATAAAATTATAGATTGTAAAATTTAAATTATAGTTAATTACATATAGTGTGATTCAAAATGTTGACTTAAAAACTTTACACACAATCAAATTTGAGAAACAAAAAAATTGCTATTATAAATTTTAGAAGCATATTAACAATCTTAAATACCAATTAAAATGTATTTATTCACATGTTTCAGATGCATATACAAATTTTAAAAAAGAGATAGATGTTTTATTTTAGCCTTTGTGACACAAATAACTAACATGTAGAATCATCTTAAAACTTATGAAATTGACCTTGTTAATTGTGGATTTGTAAACCTTATTTTATTCTTAACTTTTATAACTACATTAGGTGAATCTTTTATATGAATATCTACATGAATACCTATGTGAGTTTATATTAAATTATAATCATATACAAATATTCAAAAAAGGGGGGACCACTAATTGAGAGACATGTGGTAGAGCCCCCAAAAGCAATAAATAAAAGACAAGCTAGTACATTAGAAAGGAAATAATGAAAATAACAATAAGATATTTTTTCAAAAGAAGACCTCTATCCATGCTTAACTGTCATAAATGAAAAATAAATCTATTACTAAACATTAATATTTATTATAGGCAACTTCATATTTTATTAAATAAGTGTAATTTTATAATATTTTTAAAATATGTGTATGATAAACATATATTATTTTACATTATATATGTTTCTATTATATAATTTTGTATTTTGGTAATTATATATATATATATATATATATATATATATATATATATATATATATATATATATATATATATATATATATATATATATATATATATATATATATATATATATATATATTTGTGTGTGTGTGTTAGCTAAAAGTTTGATGGCGCACAAGCAGCATAGGCATGGAGGGTACAAATTTTGAGGGTTCGCAAGTCAACCCAATGACAGAATGGTAGAAATGTACAATGGGTAGGGCCCTTGGCGTCCCTCAAGACCAAGAGAAATAGGTCAAGCAGTAGGAGAAGGTGCTCATAGAGAAGAGATTTCCAAGACTGTCAAGACCCAGAATTAGACATAAACAAATGGGGCTTTCTCAGAATTATTTATGGGATCAAAGGTGGTTTTCATCAAGTGGAGAAAAATGTGTGGAAACTAAGGGAAGAAACAAAGAAGGATCCAATCTTTAAGGAAAAACCCTAAATGTCAGATTCACGAGTCGTGGATATATGGATTGGTTCAAAGATTTGGAAAGACTTTGTAAGCCTGTTGTGATCAAGGGCTTTTTTAATGAAATCGGGAGGAGGATGGTCTGCTTTCTCAAGAATTCGGAGATGGGTAGAAGAAGAATGGGGGAACCATTTTACACTAAAAACCCTACCTAGTGGGTTTTTCTTGGTGATTGTAGTCGAGTCATGTTCAATGGACCCTTTCTGATGGGAGGTGTAGGGTTCTAAATCAAAGACTTGGTACCAAACTTTAATACTAAGTACGTGATGTTTGAGGAGATCTCGGTCTGGATTCGCCTATACAATCTTCCCTATATATATTGGAATGAGGATATTTTTCAAGCTATAGGGAACAAACTAGGAAAGTTCCTCAAGGTAGATGAAGCAATAATTAAGGAGGATTTCTACATGTATGTGTATATATACATCATGTGAAAGCCGTTACCCCCTTTACCCAAAGAAATAAAAATCAAAACCGCCAAAGGATGTTGATGGAAAAAAGTGGAAGTAGAGTGCAAGGCTTGCAGAGAATGGGAACATGCAGAAAAGGATTGTGTGGCCTAGCAAAAAGGAAAAGGTAAGGAGGATAGTGCTCTAGAAGACCAGATCAACATGACTTGAGCGTGGGAGGGAAATGAGATAACACAGGTGCAAATCATTGGATAGTCCTCTCATGAATAGGGTCACAACCCCTGTGTATGCCTAAATGTAAGCACACTTCTATGAGTCATTATATCCAAGATTGCTCAAAAATGAGGTCTCAAATAGCGGCTCATAGCTCTCTATTCATGGAGTGCAAGGGTTTGTAATGGAGGCCCTTAGTTTGACCTAGTTTGTGCCCATGAAAGTACACCATGAAACAAGAGATTCAAGGATCAAAATATGAATGCAAATGAAGATGCAAACTAATCTAAATGATGACAATGCAAAGCAATGCAAGAAAGGAAATCTAATCTATGAAAGGAAATAACAATGCAATATTAATCTATGAAAACAAATATGACTTTAAGGTAATATGAAAATGCAAGGATGAAACCTCATGACGGAAGCCATGGATGCAAGAGAGAATAAGACAAGAAGATAGAAGTTCTCTACAAAAAGCCTTGATGCTCAAACTCCTCCAAAAATTGCTTTGCATACCTGTTGCATAACAATACTATAGCAACAAGCTATTTTCTCTATATCTCTCTCTATTGCTCTATATTAACATAAGGAGAGGGCTCCTTATAAAGGAAAATGTGGTGGTGGGAGGCTTCTCACAACCAATATGGGATAACAAAGTTTGATCCATGTGAGACAAAATTTCACCAATGAGAAAAGAGGAGTGTTTTGTGAAGAAAGTGGAAAGAGGAAAAAGAGGAATCCCACTTCGAGATATGTGCATTTAAGTGTAGAGGGAAAAAAAAAAAAATTTAATATTTTATTTTTATTTATTTTATTTCCTTTTTAAGTGGGGATTTATTTAATTAAAAGAGAGCAAGTTCTTTTAATTAAATAGGAAATATTTAATTAAATTAAAAGAGAGGTTTTTCTCTTAATTAATTAAATGTGGATGAATTATTTAATTAAAAGAGAGGTTTTCTTTTAATTAAATGGAGACTTATTTTATTTAATTAAAAGGTAGATTTTCTTTTAATTAAATAAGACTAAGGATAAAATGATCAACCTTAGAAAATATTGAAATAATCAAATTTGATCAAAGAAATTGATTTGAATTGATTTATTAAAATATTGCAACCCATTGATTTAGGAAATTGATAAATTGATAAATTGAGTAATGGGGGCCCATAGTTTAGGTGACCATTTTAGGGTGCATACACCTTGAAGCAATCTGGATGGAGAAAAATTCCCTCCTATTGAGGAGGAGTCTAGATAGGATAAAGATAGTGGACAGGTTGCAAAGGAGTATGGGGTTGAACTTGAAGAAAACAAGGGTCAAGAATCAAATGTGATTCAAACCAAAGGTTGATGGAAGATGCGGAAAACATGAGAGGTCAAACCAAACTTTATTCCAGGAGATATATGTTCTATCATGAGAAGAAATGAAGCTCCTAGCGTGGAATGCTAGGGGTTGTAATGCTCTTGACAAGAGATGCCTGATCAAGAGAGGTTTTGATTAGGCGAGCCTGGATGTGATTTGTATCCAAGAAATGAAACTAGATGTGGAAGATATAGCAAGATATTTTGAGGTGACACAAAAGTGGTCTAGATTTTTCAGAGGTGGATGAGGTCTGGATTTTTGAAAGCAAGAAATCAGCAGTTGGTTAGGTTTAGTTCTTTGACGATCCATTTTGAAGGTTTTTTGATAAATGTATATAGTTCCACTAAAATAGAGGAGAAGATCTAGGTGTGGGAAGAAATTTATAATTTTTTGGCAAGTCTAGTTAATCACACATTCATTGTAGCAAGGGAATTCAATGCTAACTTCTCTCATGTAGACAAGAGGGGTGGTGGCATAGTGGCAAACCAGATGCAACAAGACTTTCACGACTTTTTTACATAGAATGGGTTGTGTGAAGTGGTGGCAAAGAGAGGAGACTACACCTAGAGTAGTAGGAGAAAAGGCTTCTCGAACATCACAGAAAAGTTGGATAGATTCTTCATGGATGGAAATTGGAGTCTCGAACCACTTCTCTACAAAGATAAGATTTTTGGGTTTGTCAAGATTGGATCATTTCTTGGTGGTTCTAAGTATTCAGAAGGACTCCATTCCCTTAAGGTGTCCATTTAAGTTCGAGAATATGTGGTTCAGATTGGATATATTTACTAATTTGGTTTCTCTTTGGTGGGGGACAACCCCAAGGGTAGAAGGTAATCTTTTCGTTCAATTTTTTAGAAAAAATGTTTACCTAAAGAGTAATCGCAAAGCTTGGAATAGGACGCATTTTGGTAACATTTTTTTAGGAGAAGACGCTCTTAGAAGGGCAAATGGTGGTGTTGAACAAGAAAGTGTTGGATGAGGGGATGGATGATGTGGATTTCTTAACTGGGACAGGGGGGGCTTGCTCAACCAATATGGTGAGGTTCTGTAGAGGGAAGTAGAAACACAAATCTCATGAAAATTGGTTGCGGGAGGGAGACACAAACATGAAGTTCTTTCATAGATCAATCAAGGAAAAGAGGAGCATCAACAAGATCTCTTACATAAAGTGCTCAGACGGGACTGTGATAGAGGATCAATAGTGGGTTGGACAACAGGTAGTGGATTTTTTTGACAAAATGTGGAGTCATGAAGGTGGGGGGATGACATTCAAAGGGACTTCCTAAATGTCATCGCTAAGATGGTAAGTAGGGAGGATAATTTGAGACTATTTGAACCATTCAAAATGAATGACCTAAAAGAAATGATTTTTGGGCTAGGAGGAGATAAGGCTTTGGAGTGTGATGGCTTTCAAGCTTTTTTCTACTAGAAGTTCTAGGAGGTGATTAAAGAGGAGCTTTTAGAGGTGGTGGAAGAGTCAAGGTCTAAGGATTTCATCTTGAGAGATTTCAATAACACACTAGTGGATCTAATCCCGAATAAGGATAAACCCTTGTCCTTTGATGAATGTAGACCAATCTTCTTGTACAATATGGTCTACAAGATAATCTCCAAGATGGAAACCAATAGATTAAGGCTTGTGTTGGACAAGCTTATGTTAATTGAGAAAAGTGGCTTCACACCTAAAAAAAGCATCATGGATGGGATAATTGTGGCTCGTGAGGCCATTCACTCAGCTAAGGAAAGCAAAGAAAGGAAGATGATAATTAAACTAAATATCTAGAAAAGCATACGACGAGGTAGACTAGGGATTCCTAATTAGTGTTTTAAAAGAATTTGGTTTCAAGGAGAATTGGATTAAGTGGGTAGGAAGCATTTTTTCATCCTATAAGGCATCAATCATGGTTAATGAAAGTCCACAGGGATTCTTTCCTATGATTCATGGTGTAATGCCTACCCCTACTTGACTTTCCTGATTTGTCTTGACTGGATTCTTTTAGGCCTATTCTATTATTATGTTTTATGATTAGTGGTGCTGGATTACTGGAATTGATTAGTTGTATTTCACATTCAGTTGATGTGTGTGTGTGTGTGTGTGTGTGTGTGTGTGTGTGTGTGTGTGTGTGTGTGTACTTAGTGCTAGTTATTTAAATTATTGAATGATATTAGTTAGACGAATGATTTTTATGCAGTTTCTAGGGATACTTACCCCATACTTGCATGTGTATGGAGTGCGTGTATGTTTTCTTTATGTTTGATGTTTCTGACATGGTTGAGGAAGAGAGTTGTAGTCACCTGCTAATCAGGATCTACACGATGAATCACTTCCTTCCATTGCCTGTTTAGTTTAGAATATTGTGTTTGTACATGCATGGATTTTATGTAGATTGCAAGTACCAAGTATCGACTTCTTTGTATTGCTAGGATGAGTGTACCCTATCGCAGTATTTCAATGGTATAGGTGGGGAGATAACTCTTGAGTCCAAATCCTAAACCCTAAGCCAATTGTCTTAGAAAATAGGATAAGTATATGAGTTAGTTTACCCTTTTGAATTTGTCAAGTGACGTTATTTTGTGATTTTGACCTTGGAGTTTGATTATGTTCTTTGCCTTCAATTCAATTTTCATGTTTGGTTTTGTGGGTATGTGGTGATTTTTTATTATAATTAAATCAAATTAAAAGATAATTTAATGGAAATTTTATAAAGAAATTTGATATTTAATTATATTTAATTAATTGAGAAATTAATTAAATAAAAAAATTAAATTTAAAGATTTTATTAAAGTCCTATTTTTTGACGTATTTATATTTATTTAATTTAATGATAATTATTTAGGAGTTTTATTTTTTTAAATAAACTCTAAATAATGTTATTAATTAAGTTAATAAATATATTATTAAAAATATCTCATGCATTAATTAAATAAAAGAATTTAACTTAAAGATAAAGGTTTTAGTTTTAATTTAGGCATAATTATATTTATTTAAATTAATAATTATTATTTAAGAGTTTTATTTTAAATAATAAAATCTAAATAATATTATTAGTTGAATTAATAAATATATTATTAAAACATCTTGTAATTAACTAGAGAGAGAAAACACAAGTTTAATTAAGTTATTTTAATTAAATTGCATGAAGTGTATGCATGAAATTAAAATATAATAAAATTAATAAGAGAGAGTAAGCAATTATTTAATAAAGTTTATTTTATTTAAATTGCATAAAGCTTATGCATGAAATTAAAATATAATAAATTACTTAAAGTGAGAAAGAAAACTAATTTAATAAATATATTTAAATTTAAATTGCTTAAAGTTGTTGCATGAAAATTGTATATAGAAAATTCAATATTTAATTAATTAAATAAAAGAATTAAATTTAAAAGATTAAATTAAATTTCTAATTTTAACATATTTATATTTATTTTATTTAATAATTATTATTTAAGAGTTTTATTTTAATAATAAACTCTAAATAATATTATTAGTTGAGTAATAAATATTATTTGATTTAAAAAGAAAATATGTGAATATGTGAATATTTGATTAATTAAAAACTATTTAAATTTATGCTTTAAATAAAAAGTCTAAAATTAGAGATCTAAATTTAGAAAAATTGGTTAAAGAAAGATTACAATATGATGTTATTTAAATTAATTAAATATTTACTTCAATTTAAAATATTTATTTTGAAAGTCTGATTTAAGAAGTTGGATAAAAATAGAATTAAAATATTAAAAGATTAAAGATTTAATATTATTTTATTATGATTATTTAATTAATAATTATTAAATTAGAATTGCATTTAAATAATGAGCTTTGATTATACTTATTAATTTAAATAATAAACTATGCTTTAAATAGTGCTTACACTACTTAATAAGTGGAAGAAAACAAAATATAAAAGAATATTTTAATTAAAAAGTTCTTTAAATGTGCATGAAAGAATTAAATTTAAAAATTTTGATTAAAGTTCTAATTTAGGCATATTTATATTTATTTAATTTAATAATAATTTATTTAGGAGTTTTATTTTTAATAAACTCCAAATAATATTATTAGTTAAATTAATAAATATTATATAAAAAATGTCACATGATTTAATAAGGGAGAGAAAGCTTTAATTTAATAAAGTTTATTTTAATTAAATTGCATAAAGTGTGTGTGAAAATTGAAATATAGTAATTAAAGACAAAATAAAATTGCATGATTATATGATCAAAGCCCTAATTTGGCGAAAAAAAAACTCTTTATTAAGAAAATCAGACCTCATTTCTAGATATACAGGTTTGGAGGAGCCAATTTTCGAAAATAGGGTTTTCAAAAGAAAAGGAAGATTCTTGCATGTTTGTGCGTTCATTGTTTTAGCATCACATCCAGGTAGGATCTTGTGTGTTTGTGTAGTAGTTGCTCGTTCTTCGAGTTCCTGTCTTCTTCATGTCTGTTGTGCTTATGTTTTCAAAAGTTCTCTGGGTTGAAACTCTTGTTTGAGAAAATTGATTTCCATTATAGAATTGTCTATAATTTAATCTGAAAGCTTTTAGTAAATATTGAACTTAAGGTTTTTCAAAACCTAATGAATTATGAAATTCACTTTTGTATGCACTTTATTTAACGTGTGATTTACTGGTGTTGGGGTTTTCAAGCTTGACTTAGTTTGGCCAGTCGAGATATTTACCAGAAGCTTGGAAATTTTGTCTATGATGTCATGATGATGCATTGTATATGATCTTTTATACTCAACCATGGTAATATGTTTGGTATGCTCTATGATGTGTGTTGATCTATTGTTTGTTATTGTTTTCTAGTGTTCTTCTGTGAAACTGAGGTGAATGGTGTGACCTATCTAATATAACCTTTGAGTCTTTGATCAATTGTATTTGGATTGTTTTTTTATCATTTTTATAGGACTAAGGTGTTTGTATGATTTTTTCTTGGTGATGTCATGTCATGACATGGATTGGTTTCTGTATACTTGATTTTGGGATCAGTCCTATTAGGATGATTATATTGGTGGAATCTGTGATTATGATCAATGTTTTTCAATACTTGACGATTGCTTGTTTAAGAAATGATGTATGGTATGTGGTCCTTTGTGATCTTTTGATCTACTATCTATATGTTAAGTTGGGAAATGGCTTGCAATGGAGGCAAGGGCCCAAAGTGGCTGCCAAGGTAACCCATTGTAGGTTATTTAATAAGTGATAACATTTCATTAAATGGGTTTAAAATGAATTAACAAGATATTGGTACCACAGAAAGCCACCAAGTGGCCAGAGGATTAAAAGACTAGCTTAGTAACCTTAGAGTTGACTCGTTGGTATGCCTTGTTAGTATGAAAGGATACTAGTGTCACATAGAGTCATTAGGGGTCTAGAGGATTAAAAGACTAGCCAGGTAACCCTAGAGTTGTTTCATGTGATGACACTTGCCCACTTGCATAGTAGATTTCCTACATTTCTGTGTTGCCCTTGGGATTAGTTGATACTTATGTCTTGGTACCCTTTGAGATAGTTTGCTTTCAGGTGATTCCTCGAACATAGATATTGGTTTTTGAATTTTGAGTTTGTTATCCTATTTGGGACTTGAGAATATCTCCTCAGCGTGGTGGGAGTGGACCATTTAGGTTCCATGAGGTCAGGTGGTAGTGCTTTTTCTTATATCATTGAGATCCGACCATCAAATATCACTGCTAGATGTGTTTGTGTAGATGTTTCGTTCTATCTATTCTTGTATTTCTATGATGGATGGTTGCACTATTGTATTGTATTTGATTTCATAAGATCTTAAGAGATGATGTAATTTATTTCATGATGTATATTATTTCAGCCTTTCATACCCTATGACCTGTACAGTGGCTGATTGTGCATTCTGTTTATTGCCAAATGACATCATATATAATTATATATTATTTAAATGGATTCATACCAGTATATTATTATTTGATTTGGATTTATTATATATTAAATTTATTATTAATTAAACTTAAATGTGATTCAAAGTCATGGGACCCTTAAGAATTGTAATCTATTTTATGGTATGTGTTTGCGTGAATGTTAATTGCTTCTGCTATGTTATAACTGTTGTTGTTAATTTATTATCTTTAACTCTAAAATTTGGGTCACATGGTGAGGCGTTACACATGCACTAAGGTAGGGTGACCCAATTTCACCCTTCCTCTTTATCTTGCTAGTTGAAGTTCTAAGAAGAACAATTTCCAAGAAGCGAAGGGCGAGGGCCTAGAAAGGTATCATAATAGCCAGAGGTGTCGACCCTACCACCCACTACCAATTTTTTCGTGATACATGCTTGTTGGGGATGGCCACCATGCAAGAAGCCATAGTTATGAAAAGTGTGTTGGATGATTACAGTTTGGCGATTAGACAAAGTATCAATTGGAAGAAGTCTAAAATCTTTTCCTTTAAGACAAAAGTCAATTCTCAAAGGGCGATTACCTTTCTTTTTGGTGTCAAGATAGGAAAATCACCAAGTAAATTCCTTAGTACCGCTTGTTTGTAGGTGCAGGGAAGGAAGGTTTGTTGAAAGGCCTCATATATGGTTGCATGGAAAAAATGGATAGGTGGAAGAGCAAATAGCCTACCTTGGGAGGTTGAATCCTAATGTTAAAGATAGAATTCAGTAGTGCCTTTGTACTCGATGTCATGTTTCAAGATCCCCAACAAAGTCATCAAAATCATACAACATAAAATGTGTAAGTTCCTCTAGAATGAAGCACATGAACAGGACAAGATACCTCTATTGGCATGGGAGAAGGTGTGTCATTTGAAAGCAAGTGGTGGGGTAGGGCTAAGAGATTGGAAGCTAATAAATGAAGCAATGGGTGCAAGATTAGTGTGGCAGATGTATCCATTTCCATAACAAAGATGGTTTTGTGTTTTGTAGGCTAAGTATTTGGATACCACGGATAGGGAAAGGATTCTTACTACCAAGAACCCCCAAACAAGGTCGACCTTATGGAATTTCATACTGGATTATCATGATGCTATGAAAAATCATATCATGTGGAAGATTAGCAATGGGCAAAAAGCCAACTTTTGGAGTGACTTGTGGGATGGTCAACCAAGTTTGGATCAGTGATGCAGGGTCTTAAACAAAGTGTTAGTGGGGGGGAAAGGTCACCAATGTTTTGGACTAGGATCAAGTTGTAGCAAGAGGAGTCCAATGGAAAGACCTTGATCTACTAGGACTTCAAGAGGCAAAGAAAGTGGAACAAAAAGAAATATTTTATGAGAGAACATTGATAGTTTTGAGGGAGTAGAATGATATTGTGTGGTGCAGAGCCAAGAGTGGAAGGTACTCTATTAAGTTAGGCTACAAGTTGTTGGAGTAGGATTTCTCCCAAGTAACATGGAGAATAACCTTTGTTAGCACAAAACATGCCTACCTAAAGCTTTAACTGTCCATTCTCCAAAACTGACTGAATGAAATGGTACTGCAACTATATGTGTTTTTTCTCTAAATGTAGAGCTGAATTCTTTGCAAGATGAATGGCACTCTGACTATCTATAAACAAATAATTATCCTTCTAAGGGTGGCCCAATTCTTCCATGAAGAATTGAAGCCATATAATCTCCTTAGTTGCCTCTGTAGTAGCAACATACTCTACCTCTGTAGTGGATAAAGCATTAACCTTCTGTAACTGAGAAACCCAACTCACAACTGCCCCACCAATAGTAAATACATAGCCTATAGTACTCAATCTAGTATCAATATCCCCTACCAAATCTAAGTCAACATAGCCCTGTAAATCAGTAGTAGAGCCCCCAAAGTGTAAGCACTTATTGGATGTTCCTCTCAAATTTCTAAGAATCCATTTGACTACATTCCAATGCTCAATTCATGGATGACTCATATACCTGCTGGCGACTCCCACTACATGTGCAATATCTGGCCTTGTACATACCATAGCATACATCAAGCTTCCTACAACTGAAGGATAGGATACCTTTTACATCTTCTCCTCATCTTCTTATGTCTTGGGAAATATCTCCTTAGTCAACTTCAAATGACCAAGTACAAGTGTGTTGACAGCTTTAGCATTCTCCTTAAAGAAATATTGCAACACCTTCTCAACATAATCAGCATGAGATAGCGTCAATTTCTTGTTCTTCCTATCTATATAAATTATCATACCAAGGATTTGTTTTTCTGCCCCCAAATGCTTCATAGCAAATGCATGTGCTAACTGGCGTTTTAGTCCCTTAATCTGATTCATGTTAGACCAAATACAAGCATATCATCAACATATATACATAAAATAACATAGCTATCATCATCCAACCTCTTAAAGTAAACACAATAATCTGAATGACACCTACGATATCCATGCTCATGCATAAAATTGTCAAATTTTAGATACCACTACCGAGGTGCTTGCTTCAAGCCATATAAACTTTTCTTCAATTTGTACACTAAGTTCTCCTTACCTTTGACCTCAAATCCCTATGGCTATGCCATATATATCTCTTCATCCAAATCACCATGAATGAAAGTTTTTTTAACATCAAGCTACTCTAAATGCAAATCTTTAGTAGCCATAATACTTAAAACAGTATGGATAAAAGTCATCTTCACAATAGGAGAAAATATCTCATCAAAATCAATGACCTTTTTCTGTGCAAATCATTTTACAACTAACCTGGCTTAAATCTTTTCTTACCTCCATCCTCTTCTTTCAACCTGTAAACCCACTTATTCTATAAATCCCTTTTACCTATAGGCAACTTACATAATAACCATGTCTTATTTTTTAGCAAAGAGTCCATTTCATCTTTCATTGCAGACTCCCACTGAATCTTAGTATCCACTTGCACAGCTTCATCATAACATTCAGGTTCACTAGCATTAGTAAGTAAAATAGAATACAAAGAGGGAGAAAAAAATTTTGGGGGTCTAATTAGCCTTGTTGATCATCTAACATTCACTGGTGTGTGTGGTATTTTTTGTTGCATTTTTTGCACATCATGAGGAATGGCTAGAACATCATCTTTTGGAGTATCATCCAGCACTACATAATCATCTTCTTTCTTCCCATGTTGCTACAACAAATATTTGTACAACACTTTCTCATTGAATATGACATCCCTACTTCTTAAAATTTTATGACTTTCAAAACTCCAAAGCATATAACCAAATTCATTAATGCCATATCCAAAAAATATGCATTTCTTTGACTTAGCTTCCATCTTGGTTCTATTTTCAGAATCTATGTGAGAAAATGCTTTACAACTGAAGGTTTTGAGAAAAGAATAACTCACCTTCTTACCAGTCCATGCATCCTCTGGAATACCACAACCTAAAGGAGTAGAGGGACCTCTATTAATCAAATATATAGTAGTATTGATAACATCCGACCACATGTGTAAGGACAACTCAGCATGCAGCCTCATGCTCCTTGCACACTCCATTATAGTCTTGTTCATGCATTCAGCTGCTCCATTTTCTTGTGGAGTCCTTGGAACAGTTTTATGTCTATGAATACCATTAGTGGAGCAATAATCTTCAAATTCATGACTACAATACTCACCACCATTATCAGATTTGAGACATTTTAATTTCTTACCAGCCTCATTTTCAACCAGGCATTTCCATTTCTTAAATGTTTGAAATACATCAAATATTTGTTTAAGAAAATAAACCCATACTTTTATAGTTGCATCATCAATGAATGTAACTTAATAATGAGATCCACCAAGGCAAGATACATGAGTTGGTCCCTATACATATGTATGCACAAGCTTCCTTCCCAATCTTCACAAAATTCACTCTCTTTTGTTTTCCATACACGCAACTTTCACAGAAATTCATATTAACACATTTCAGACCTAGTAAAACTTCCTTTGAATGAAGTATTTTCATACCTTTCTCACTCATGTGCCCAAGTCTATTGTACCACCGCGCTCTATCAAAATCTACAACAACTATTTGTTCTCTTTTCTCAATTGCAGCAACTATTCTTGAACATTCATTTTTCTCTGAAACAATTAAAGTAGAAGGAACAATATGACCTATACCAAGATATAAGGTGACTACTTTCACACCTTTTTTTTTTACAAGGGAACCTTTTGAAACCTTCCAATTTTTATCATTAAAAGTAACTACACAACCCTCATCACCAAGTTGTCGTACTGAAATTAAATTCCTACTCAGTCTTGGAACATGTCTTACCTCATGAAGTAGCCAATGATTCCCATTTTGCAACTTAATCTTAACTTTTCCCTTTCCAAAAATTTGAAAAGGTTCATTATCCCCCAAATAAACAAGTCCAAAATCTCCTTAAACATAATCAATGAAATAACCTCTATGAGGTGTAGCATGAAATGAAGCACCAGAATATAAAACCCATGAATCGTCAACACTTTCTAAAGATAGAAGTAAAGAATCCTCTTCGAATTTGTTACTTACCACATTTTCCTCCTTGTCTCTATCTGGCTTATCTCCTTCATTTTTCTTTTGAGTCCAACAATCTTTTTTTTTATGCCCTGGTTTCCCGCAGTACTAGCAGTCGTATAGTCCTCTTGATTGAGACCTTGTTCCCTTTGACTTTCCTCTTGATTTCCCATAATTTCCAAAATTACTTCCTCTCTTAATCATTCTACCTTGACTTTATGTGTTCAAAGCACTTCCAGATGTAGATCCACCTAAGGATTTCCTATAAGTTTCCTCGCTCAAAATAACACTGATCATATCATCATATTTTAGGGTTCTAGATCCAAGAACAGAATTACTCACAGCCATTACCAAGTCATTCCAGCTTTCAGGCAAAGAACACAAAATCAAGAGAGCCCTAATTTCTTTATCAAAATTGATACCCACAGAAGATAACTAACTAGTAATAGTATTAAACTCATTTAAATGATCTGCAAAAAATCCACCTTCTATCATTTTCATATTAAATAAACACTTCATGAGAAATACCTTGTTTGAAGAGGAGGGCTTTTCATACAGTTTTGCTAGGGTTTGCATCAATTCTTTTGTCGTCTTTTCTTTTGTAATATTAAATGCCACTAATGGTTCCAAGCATAATCAAATGCTTCCAAGTGCCCTTTTGTCCAAAAAATTCCAGTCATCATTTGACATAGATCCCTAGTTCTTGGTTTCGCCTTCCAATGGCTTCCATAAATCCTTTTGATAAAGATAGTCTTCCATTTGCATCTTCCATAATTGAAATTTTTTCCCATTAAACCTGTCAATCCTTAGCTTACCCTCATCTACCATCACTCCCACTTAACCATGAGACTTTTTTGCAAAGGATAACTGAAAAATAACTTTTCTCTAATACCACTTGTTAGGATTCAACCACAGATAGAAATAACAATTACATGCAAATATAAACAATATCAGAAGATAATAGATCACACAAAAAAGAACACAAGACACCAAGATTGAACATGGCTCACCAAATCCTTGGGTTATGTCCACCAAATAGCAAGTCTAATATTATTACGATCTAGTGATTACAACTTGATTACAATCTGTAATCCCTTATAGCTCAATACGGCTGCAAGAACCAATTTTTGCATCGCAACAATGAAACAATCCCTAACCTAAGCCCTTTTATACAAGTATTTTTACCATTTTAGGGTTATAATTAACAATTACATGTCAACCCAAAATCTCGAAAGAATTTATGAAGTATGTACAGTACTTTCCTAATCAATCACCACAAACTAACAGTGGCTTGTGATTCTTACGGGACCTTCATCGCGCCGGGAGAGAAGAGATTGCATAATGGAACAAACAACAAAGTTAAATGCAAGGCAACGGTAGGATGGCACAACGATTGGGAGCAAGGAAACTTCATGTAGAAGTTGACTAGCAACTAATTGTCAATAGCAACATCAAAGGAGCCATGGGTACGTGGTATCTCAATAAGCACATTAGGTGTATTTGGCATTTTCTAGAATCCTTTGAGGAATTCAAAGTCACGCATGTGTTGAGAAGGGAAAACATGATGGCAGACAAACTTTCAAACATAGATGCGAATAGGTCCCTAAAGGAAAAATATGAACTTTTTGAAGATCTTCACCTAAAGGTTCGAGTCAGCAAACTAGGAACCACATGTTGGTTGGGTGATTTTGTTCTATTTTGTGGCATGATGACAACCTTTATGGAAACAAAGGCAGGGGGTACTCTCTAAGGCATGCGATGTGACCTCAAATCTATGTGGATCAGGGAGGAGGTCAAGGCAATAATGACAGGGTACAAAGGGGCATTCCTGGCTTTGATTGACAATGACAGATTGCATGTGCCAACATTTTGGAAAGGGTTTAGCCTTGTCTTTAAATTGGCAAAGATGAGGGCCATTTTCACCTTGCAATCTTGCTTCTGAGTGTGTTTGGTGTTGTATCCTTTTGGTGCAACCATGGAAGGTAATTTTTCTTTGGAGACTTCTAGTTAGATCCCTACTTTCACTTGTCCTGTCTTAGTTCTCAGAATGAGGAATGTTTTCAAGTTTGACTAGTTGAAGTTATGGGAATCTATGGTTGAAATGTTGGAGATGATTTTTTGAACACGTACGATTGCCCCTGGAAAAACTTGGATATTTTGTCTTTGTTTCTAGGTTTTTCATTTTAGTCAGTGCTTTGCGAGATGAGGTGTTGAGGGTAGTCTGTGCATGCCTAGAACCAAAATGAGCACGTAGGCTTGAAAGGATTGTCAATCAGGCAGAGGTTGAGGTGGTTTTGCACATGTTCCAAAGGCCTTGGAGATTGATTGGTGGAAGCCATGATGAACTACAACTGCTAGTGATTTTTACCTCTTCTCGGCCTCGAGAGTTGCACTTGATGGACACTCAAAAGGGTGGTGGGGTCTACTTTTCTTCCTATAGGGAATTGAGAAAAACTAGGCAGTTGCGATGGTGGGTAGGAAGAAGCACAAAATTATGTATGTGAAGTCCAACCTCCTCATGGACTTGACAGTCAACCAATGTTGAGAAGGAAACTCAAGGTTGTGTGCTAAGGTGGCAGAGAGTGCAGTGGAGGTGGGAGGGAGTTGGGAGAGTCTAGTGGAACTGCTCAGGAGGAGGTCGCATTGGATGGTGGAGTTGAAGTTCTTCTTGGTGCCCAAGCTGGTGATCATGGTTGTGGCATGTTGGCAGTCAACTATCCTACAAACTTAAACTTCTCCAAGGAAGAAGTGGTTGATTGTTTCAAATAGCCAATCGACCAATGTTTTGGTGTCAATGTTAGTTTGGTAATGGTCTCTTCTTTTTTTCTCTATACAAGATGATTATATAGGTTTCGAAGGCTACCAGTTTAGTGGCATTTGTGTTTTTGCTATCTTTGGACATTGTAATGTAAAGGGTTTCAATCTCGGCCAGTCTAGTGGCCCGTTGTGTTTTGTTATCTATGTATAAGGAGTTGTAGTGGATGTCAATCTTTGCCAGTTTAATGACCCTTTGGTTGTGTTTGTCCTATCTTGCTCAAAAGTTTTTCTCTGTATGGTTTGGCTTGCAGAGGCAAATCTGTCAATCTAGTGGTCTTTTGTTTTGGCGATGCTTCAAATCTTCTAGCTATGGAGAACATAGAATGGCCTTATGTACTCTCGAAAGCTTTATCAATAAAATTGAATATTATCAATCAAAAAAGATTATATAATTTCTTTTAAAATAACATAATGAATTTAAAATTTTAAGCTTTTATTTTATATATATATATATATATATATATATATATATATATATATATATATATATATATATATATATATATATATATATATATATATGTTCTTCATAAAGACTTTTGCATATAGACTAGTTAATATTTTTTATTTTCTAATTTATAAAATATTTAAATTTAAAGTGATTTGTTAAATTTATTTATTTTTTAAATTGATAATTAGATTTAAGGCCCCCCCCCCTCTATCATCAAGTTTATCCCACATTTGTATTCTTTTCAATAAACCATTTGTTTAAATGATTAAACAATATTTAACAAATATAGATAAACAGTTATATATTACTGTGTATTTTATTAAATAATTTATCCTAATTTATGAAACATATATATGTAATATTTAAAAAATAAAAATAAATACTTGTAATGATTATGATATTGCTATGGGGATTTAATTGTGTAGTTTTTGAATTAAACTCACTAGTAGTGATTCACATGAATCCATCTTTCAATGAGTTTGACTCAAAAACTACTCACTTAAATCGTGATAGCAATATCATAATTTGACTTGCTATTAAAAGAAATTATCTCCATACTTATCAGATTTAATTATTGTGATAGTTATTGTTCACTTAATGTCCAATTTTTTTGAAAAAATTGTACCAATACTTGTGACTTTAAAGTTGTTAGTACAATGATGATTACCCAAAATTGAATGAAAATGTACCTTTTGTTTTAAAAAGTAACCAATGATGTGATGCCACATCAGTTGTTCAACTATGGGTACCCTTTATGTGCTATTATTGGTCTCACTTTTTTTTTGGCCTGTTTTGGACAACTTGGCAAAAAGCATGTTGATGTGGCATCATAACAGGTGACGTGGACTTGAAACCTTAGTTATAAGTAGGCGACTCGCCAAGTAAGCTACTGTAAAAAATTGGGAGCGATTTGAAATTTTTACGTAAGGTTTTGATAAGCGTGAAGTTAGGGTGTTCAACTACTGGGTCTGTCCACCTTGCAGAACACAGGATCTGATGGTAACAGGGTGGCAGAGAATCAGATAGTCAGGGCACCCGTAACAGCAGAACAGCAAACTAGTCTGGAAGAAGCTACGAAACACAATGATATCTATGGCAATAGTGGCTTGGTCCTGACATACAGGGATAGTTTAATGCACAACAGCATCATTAAGTGGAATCAAAGGAGCTTCCTCATTCTTCCAAGACCCTCAGCCGAACACACGAGTTCATTCAATCTTGGAGGGACAAATGGTAATTTACCCACAAACACTCTGAGCTTATCACAAGCCAACGGACCACCCACAGGAGGAAACTACATCTATGTGAATGCCAAACAATATAAAAGAATAATTAGGTGGAGAAAGATACGAAATTTTAAAAATGCAAAAAGAGGGAAGTTAGCAGCTTTACTTCCGAAACTGATTCCACAAACCCCAGACAGCGCAAGGGAGGGAGAACAAAGTCTGAGGTCGAATGAAATCTCTAAAACAATTAAGCAGTTTGATAATATCAGAGATATTAACGGTAAAGGGAAGCCATATAATTTTCAGGTGATAGACACAGTGGAGGATGGGCTACCGAATAATTATAGCCCCACAAGGACACCTATGACGTGGTATCCAGACATCTTTGTGAACGATTTAGTAGCTATGAAGGAAAGGGTGTGGGCACTTGAAGAGAGGAGCCAAATAGAAAGTATCACAATGAAAAGAGTTACTGAGTATAACTGGAAGCTGGTAGCAGAGGTCAAGTCACTTAGAGAACAAATTCAAAAATTGCAATTTAATATGGAAAAAAGAGAGTATGAATTAATATTGTTAAACAAAGAAGAAGGGCAAAAGAGGACAACAGCAAGTACAACGGGAGAAGGAGAGGCTACGGAAGCAAACAAAAACCTGCAAAAGAAAAATATACAAGATGCCATGGCCAATATGGAAATAAAAGAGAATCAACTCAGAGAACAGATCGAAGAAGTTAGATCATCGGCTAACATAGTAAAGGGGCCAGCAATCACTCCTATTGACAACATAGAAAACAAGTTCGGAGACAGATTAGAGAGGAAAAAGAAAGAAATGAGAAAGCAACAAATATCGTTGTCAAAGGGCTATGAGACTATGGAGAACAGGAGAAAACAACGGATTTAGTTAAAGACTTCTTTAAAGACCAATTAGACTAGCATGGAATAACCATACAAGCTCAAATAATCAGAAAATAGATTAGAGGAGGCAAAGATAGACATGTTAGAGTGACAATGAGGAATATAGGAGATAAAAATAACATTTTCAGCAAGAGGAAGTTTCTTAGAGGCACACACATATATCTTGATGATGACCTCACCGTAATTCAATAAGAAGCAAGGAGGAAGGAATGGAAAAAAGTGAAAACAGCAAGAGGAAACGGCAAGTGGGCGTGGCTACAAAATGGCAAAGCCCAAATCAGCAACAAAATCACACGCAATAAATAGGAACTCGAACCCACCCAGAAACATTTAACTATAGTTAGCTGGAACTGTAGAGGTTATCCTTGGAGAAGAGGACCTGGGTTAGGGCCGATAGCTAAAGATAATGACATCATTATGCTTACCGAGACTCATGAACATGATGGATGTAGGGTTCCAGATTTTGAAGGGTATAAGAAGGTATCACTGTGGAATGAAAAGATACATAATGGTAAGGGGCATGGAGGCATCACCGTTCTAATAAAAGAAACTTGGAGCATATTTGTAAACTTAGAGAAAGAAGATGTAAACAAGCAGTATATTTGGATAAAAATAACAGAGAATCAGATTTCTACAAGGATGGCTATATGTTACTTCACTCCAAAAGGCTCAAAAATATATAAAAAAAACATAGATTGGATCGAGAAGACCCGTTCGTTGCGCTAAAAAAAGACATAGCAGCCTTTAGCTCTTTAGGGGAAATAATGATAATAGGGGATTTCAATGCTAGAACAGCAAACAACCAAACTCTCAATCTTAAGGAGAGTTACAATGAAAGCAGAGATCCAGTTTGGCTTGAAGAAGAAGGGACACAAAAATGGGAAAGATCTTCACAGGATAGCATGGGAAAGATTAATCATTTTGGTGTTGAATTACTAGGCTTATGCTGCCTATACAACATGGTTATATGCAATGGTATGGAAAAGTGGCCTAAATAAAGTGGAATCACATGCAAAAGATACAATGGACAAAGTGTTGTTGATTATGTTATATGCTCACAAGACTATGTCGCAAAGATAATTAACTTTGAGATAGAAGATTGCCCCATAGAGTTAAAATCTGATCATAACCCCATCTTGATAAGGGTGGCCACTCACTTTAAAGATCAACATATTGTCCCAAAACCTTTACAGAAGAGGAAGATGATTCCGACTGGCAAAGTTTTAATGACACAAGAAAACCATGATACTTTTCAAGACTCTCTTTTGCGGCTGTATAGGGTTCCGGGAAACCATCTTGAGTCTGAAAAACAACATTTCATGGACAAGGATAATCTTGTTCTTACTATCATTAAAGCATTGGAGGAGTGTAAAAGATCTAGGGCCACAAAAGAAGCCAAGAACACTTTTCTGGCCAATCCTTGGTTTGATGAGGAGTGCAAAATGGCAAAAAGAAATTGGAAAAAGAACATGAACAAAGAAAGTAGAAAGGAGTATGATCAACTGATTAAAAAGAAGAAAGAAGAGTATGTGAACAAGAGAAGAATAAAGTTGATTAATCTTGGTAAAAACAACCCCAAAAAATTTTGGAAAGAGCTTCAGCAGAGAAAAACTCAGATAGAGAATAACATAACAGGAACCAAATGGCTGGAATATGCCAAGACTCTCTACAAATGTGATCTAAGAGAACGTAGTACCATGGAAACAGAGACTACATGGGAGTTATTCAGCGAAAATGATATTATTCAAGGCATAAGGAGGTTAGCTTCTGGTAAAGTGCAAGATATAGATGGGCTACAAGCGGAATACTTCAAATGGGGTGCTGAAATCCTCACACCACACATCACTTAGATTTTCAACAGTGTCAATAGAGAAGGTTTCCTTGTAAAATGGACTACAAGTGTGGTGATCCCACTCCACAAAAGTGAAGATATAAACAATCCTTCTAATTACCGAACCATCATGATCAATCCACTATTTGGCAAGTTATTTGGCAGCTTGGTAGAACAAAACATCAGCAACTGGGCTGAAACAGAAGGAAAACGTGCAAAAGGGCAAGCAGGCTTTAGACCAAAACACTCTACTATAGATCACGGCATCATTCTTAGACATTTGATAGAGAAAGTTTGGGACACTTCGGGGAACGAGGCTTTTTGTTGTTTCATGGACTTTAAAAAAGCTTTCGACACAGTACCACGTAATAAACTATGGGATAAAATGGTAGAGCTGGAAGTCCCTAAAGAACTTAGGTCAACGGTTTACAGATTATATGAGCAGGTCAAAGCTAAAATCAGAACGACAGAAGGGATATCAGAAGATTTTGACAGCAACATTGGGGTTAAGCAAGGGTGTCCGCTTTCTCCAACATTATTCGGGCTCTATATTGACAAGTTAGAAGAGTGGATAAACAAGACCAATGGTGAGGGGGTGTAGCTGGCCTACTTCATGATAAGATTGCTCTTATATGCAAATGATCTCATAATTCTTGCTAGAACAGCTAAAGGTTTGAAAGAGCACTTGAAAGCACTAGAAATTTTTTGTCATGATGTAGGAATGCAAGTTAACACTAGCAAAACCAAAATTATGATCTTCTCACTAAAGAAGAATAGGGGCATACAAGACAAGTTTCTGTTTGAAAATAGCCCCCTTGAGATTGTGGAAGAGTACAAATACTTGGGCATTGATTTTCATAACAAACTCAACTGGGATACTTGCAGATCGAAAAGGATCCAAGGGGGCTGGAAGGCGTTATACTCTTTACAAAACAAGTGCAGGAACGCAGAATTATGGGATTGGATGACCATGAAAACTTTGTTTGGTTTGCTGGTCACTCCGGTTATTCTATACGGATGTGAAGTGTGGGGCGGTAGTATGTCCAAACAGAAATGGCGGCAAGTAGAAAGAATTCAAAAACACTTCATCACATGCAATCTTAAAGTCAAGACCACAGTTCCGTATGAAATCTTTTTGGCGAAGGTGGGTTCCTTTCCATTAGAAGCCGTTGCATTGATCTGAATGCTAAGCTATTTAAAGAAAACCCAAGGTCTGGAAACACATCGTTGGCCCAAGTTGGTAATAGAGGAAAAACTTGTGAGGCGGAAAAGCACATGGATGAAACAAAATGACAAATGGATGCAAAAATGGGATATCAACATCCAAACTTGCCCGGATAACATTAAAGAAATAAAGAAGTTTGTCAATGAAAATTTTTGCAATATTCTGTGGACAAGACACATAGGGTGGAAAAAATCTTATTACATTAAAGAATTTAATCCCACTTCTAGTCATGATGAAAAGGCCTATATAAGGGCACCTATTAACTGGAAAGCAAAAATGTTGGTGGCACAAATTAGAACTAGTTCACATCAGCTACGATGTGAAACTGGTAGATGGCAAGTTCCAAAGGAAGAGTGGGCAGACAGAACATGTTTATTCTGCAATACGAGAATAGTTGAGACAGAGCAACACTTTGTCAAGAAATGCCTAACTTACAACGAAATCAGATCTGATTATACAAAAATTCTGCAGAACAAGGACTTCAACTATTTATTCGAGGAAGATCAAGTGAAGAGAACAGCGGATTTGATTATTAAAATTCAAAGAAGAAGAGACAAGTTAACCAAAACTTTGCAACTGACTAGTTTGGCTCCTGACTTGGGAGGGTGATTGCATGGGTCCCATAGACTACTTTAGTCTCGTGAACGTCATTAAAATCTATCATATCATATCATATCATCTCCCCTACTAGGCATTATTTTTAAAAACTTGCCCATTACATCACTTAAATTCAACCAATTGGGAGTGACAATGACATGGAGTGAGAAAATAAGACGTAGGTAGAGTTCACGGGCATAGACAACGACTCTGAAAAGGTTTCAAGTACAAAAATAGAGATAGATATTCAGTTGAGAATCTTTTCAATGCTTCATTATTTTTTTTAAGGATTTGTTGACACGCGGGTCTACGTCATTCATTTAAATAAAAAGAATGTTTAAATGCCCCGTTATTCTCCAAGCCAAGCTCTTATTTGGAGTGTTCGAAGTACATTCACACTAGGAATGATTTAAATTATTTTGCCTTGTATTTAAACTTTACAAACAATAGGGTACTACTTACTTGGACCAGGAATAAAGGCGCTCACAATGTGGTCGAGGTATTTTCTTTTGGAAAAAATAAAAATTATATTCTACAGTGTGGTAGAAGTTAATTTGTTATGGTTTTTTCATTCAATTTAGAGTTTCAATTATATTTTAGATTTTAATGGAAGTTTCATTAAATCGATCATGAAGTTAGTTAAATTTGTTATGTATAATTATTATTTGATTAAATGAATTTTTTTATATAGTATATGAGGTTCAGTTGTGTTTTATGTGTTGTACATATAACTATCAAATGGATAAGCATGTAAATTAAAAACAAAAAAAGTCAAAAAATGTGTTTACTAAATTTAGTTTCCCTTATGTGTCTTGGATCTTCTATAACATGAAACCTTTGTTATATTTTCTTCTTCATACAAACTACTCAAGGTATTCATGTCGTCGTGATGAAAAGACCTTTTGTGTCCACCACTTCTTGAGTGCAATCGTAATAACTTTTATGTACCATCCATATTCCCCTCAACTTAATGGTGTTTTAATTTTATAATGCTTCTAGAACCTTATTGATTATAAAAATAATGTTTTAAGTAACCAATAATATAATCTTGATGTAAAGACAAATAAGTCTCAATAATTATAATTACATGTATATGCACTGAAATGACACAAACAATCCCAATTTTCATATTAATGTTTGAATGGAATTCAAAAATCTTTTATGATTTTAAGCAATTAAATGTATTATAAATATTATAAGAAATGATTACTTAATTACTTAGTTGAAAGTTGATTTTAAATTATTGTTATTGAATTATGTTTTATCATGAATAGTAGTTATATGAAAACATATATCAAAATTATAAATGAATGAAATGGACATTAATTGGTATACTTTAAGTTATGATTTGGTCAGCTCATGATTTCATTTTACAAATGCAATGTATCATTGTAATTAATTGTTTCCACTATTTATATATACAGATTTTAGGGTGACATTTAATGTCTAATAAATATAGAGGTATTTATAGATTAATAGCAAAGGGAATGGGAGAGCCATGAAGGGCCCTAACCTGCCTTAGTTTACATGGTGAAGCAATGAGATTGCTTATAAGTAAACCTAGTGTAAGTCTTGTCTTGAAATGAGTAAATAAGACATTGTGTGTAAACCTTAAGAATTTTTAAATATTTGTATTTTAATTCAATGTCATTTTTATATTATAAACCTTGGGAATGATATTCCTCTAAATTATTTTATATTAAACTATCAATTTTAGATTTGTTTTTTTTCTTCATTATAAAAGCATCAAAAATATATTATTTATTTGTGTGGAATTCCAAGGGTCGGTATCTAGAAGTAGGGTTCCCTTTGGGATCTCTAATGTGAGGTAAATGATTATAGTACTCCTCTATTGTTGGAAAGATGATGTTGTACATAGGCATGGAGGGATTGTGTTCAATCCCTTTCCTCCAAGTTGTATAAGTGGAATACACTCTACTAGAATTGACCATACATTTGCAAGGTGTGCTTACATAGGTGCACAAACAAGGTACGATCTTGTATCTTATTTTTTAAGTTGGTTGAAGAGAATGAGGGTTTCATTTTAAAGTGCTCTGGCATCCTCCATTGTTATTCTCTTATTTTTATGTGCATTAGTATAGAATAAAGAATTATTGCTCCTTTTTATTTGATTTTTAAAGAACAATTACTTTCTCTTACATGTTCAATGTTGCTTTTTAAGTTTATACACATAATTGTTTATATTAAGAAGAAATCAAAGCAAGGGTGTTGATCCCTTAAGAATGACAGCACAAGGATTGGAGAGTGATCGACAACACGAAGGTTGTAAAGTGAACATCAATAGCATGAGGGATGTGTGCATGCATGTGTTCAAGAGTAAGATTGCTCTCGATTTGTTTATAAATTGTATTAGGATCAATCTCACTTTGTTTTATATATTGTGTATATATATCTAAATAGTTATGCATTGTCTTATTATTTTACTATTCTCATTTTAACCAATTCTCAGTTTATTACTTCAGTTTTATGGATAGCTAGTCTTATATGGCTTGATGATCTCAAATTTGATAGGGTGGGATACTTTCCTTATTAACATTAATACTAAAGTTTCCTGGAGCTTTGAAACTTTCTCTTCATTTGGAATGTCTATTATAAAGATATTATCAAATAAAAGAAGTTGACACATTTTCTTTCTTCTATGAGAAAGACATTATATAATATAAATTCATCTATTTCTTAAGAAAAAATATTTACTTGTTAAATTGAAAAATAAATGTGAACAAATATACTAGTTTTATTTTAAACTAGTTAAATTAATACTCATATTCATATTTAATTAATAATCTTAATTGTTAGTATACCAAACTAAATAAATGCTACACCACTTTCTGAAATCTTTGAAGTGGACCCTTCTACTACAAAGTACTAAAGATTGGATGATTACAATCATATACACTAAAAGAAACTGCGGTTACTAGTAATACACTCACTTTATAATTGACTGATGTGTGTCATGCTTGAAAATGTTGAAACTTCTCGAGGCGAACTCTCTAGCTATAAAGCAATATGGTGTTGGATGTTTACCCATACCAAACCAAAATACAGGGCATAGCCTTTGCCTACTTTTGGTTTCATCACTAGGAATGTGTCCCTACCGTGTAAACCAAGAAAAATGTCCTTTTGATGTCATGTCACTGACTGGGATACATCCCCTCGAACATGCCAAAAACATGCTTGAATCCCTAAGGATGTCCAAGAACCTTTGAGATGTCCCATGACCATCTTGGGTATGGCTAGATGTATCCATGGTCATCAACTTCTGCCCTACTTTTTTTTTGTAAGGTTAAACAAAAATCTCTGATGCCCAAGAACCTTTGAGATACCCCATGACCATCTTGGGGATGGCTAGATGTATCCATGGTCATCAACTTCTGCCCCATTTATTTTTTTGTAAGGCTAGACAAAAGAAAAGTGATAAGAGGCACAAGAGGAGGGAGCAACCAAAAGGCCCCTTAAACACCTCTTATAAAACCCTAACCTCTCGCTTTAACTAATCCTCACTCCCACTTACAACCCCTACCTATTTTCTTCACCACAATCAATTTGTAATTATCCTTGAATCGCTGAAAATTAAACCTTAAACGTTCAATTAAAGTAAACTTCTAAACTCTGTGTTGACTAATAATTCAGAGTTTCTCTAAATATGATTTTAAAAATTAACATCAAGCCATCCTTGCATCCCTATTCTGCAAATATAGTTGAATATTGCTTGGATAACATTTTGATTATTCACAACCTTTCAGAATTTTCATGCTTTAAGAGTATGAAAATCTAGCAAATTATGATGAAATGCATACATATGCCTGACGGCACACTCAGATCTTGAAAACACTAAACCATCCAGATATCAATGCCAAATCCTTTGACCCAAATATCCAGATATTTATTACCAAAATACAACAGAATCATAACATACAGTTTGTCAAAAGCAAGAAAAACCAGCTCCTCAAAAATGCAACCATACGTTATTGCATCATGGTCACCAAACAATAAGAAGAAAGAAGCACTGAAGCTGTTCAATTAACCCCAACAGATCACATTGCACGTGGACTTCCATGATTAATGCATGAAAATGAAAAAAGAGCATTTGAGATAATGTTTAAGACGGACAGAGTGAGAAGACAATGAACAGAAGAACTTATTTCCAATTCAATTAGTACAAGACGTTACTCACGTAATTGCATCAGAGTCACCGGCACTAAGCAGAAAGAAGCATTGAAGCAATTCAATTAAACCCCAACAGATCACAATGCACATGGACTTCCATGCTTAATGCTTAAAACTGAAAAATTAGCATTTGACATAATTTTTAAGAGAGACAAAGTGAACAAACAATGAACAGATATTGTTTCCAATGTAGAGTAGTACAAGACATCACTCACATCCTCCATCAATAACAAGAAAAAAAGTCTTTCTGGAAAGACACGCATGTACTTTTCCAGATTAATGGTTTTTATGAATATCGACACTAATGTACCTCATTCCCCTCATGCAAAACCTAAATCAGACAAGAAAAAATAGATATAAGATAAATGATGAATGCTCCATACAACAATGAAGCATATTCTGAAACAGTTAATACCTGAACGTTTGAAACAAACAGCAGGATAGACAATTCAAGACAATTCCATAATGCCAACAGCTTTTCATATTTATTCTCTAATCCATTATTCAACTCTGCATAATAGAAAGAACCAGATGATTTTTCAAATAAATGTAATACAATGGATTGTGAAATTTGATCTCTTTAACCAGATGCTTACCAACAGATTGAATGCAGAAAGGAGTTATCCAAGAAGACGGACACTTTTTAACTCAGTGTATCAAACCATATTATAACATATATTATTGTTCCAAACAGATAGGATACATAAGTTTGCAACAACATACTCTCATACTGATGAGATTTTTGTCCATGCTATGGAGTAACTTTATACAAAAGAAAGACAAGTTTGTTACATTGTCTTTATAATTATTAGCATAAGAACTTCACTCAATTCTATGGAAAACCACGCATGTATTTATCCAGATGTGACAGTCTGAATCAATTGTTCTGGACAAACAATTATTTAATAATTTATACTAGTATATGATCGAATTGTTTTAAAAAGAACCAGCCAAGAATGATTTGCCCTTGGAAATACCAGGTGAAATAGCTCAATCTCTTGAACAAAGCCCGGAGCAGAAAACAGTATTGATAACTTTTGACAGTTGCACCATCTCAGAAAAATGCTTTAATGCAACAGACTCCTCCATCTGGCTATCTCCATGAAAAGACTCTCAAATGCAGAAAGCATGCACCTCTGAGCTTAAGATAATGGGAAAAATAGAAACCCAATCTGTACATGAGCTTCATCTCTGTTCAAAAAGTTTCACTTTCCATAACCGTGGCAAATTTCTCCCATCATCTATAGACCCAAATTTAATGAAACACTTATCAATGCAAATGAGAGCCCAACCAACTTCTGTTATATCAGACTTTCATTGGATTGCAGCAACCCTGCTGCAATGCATTTCATTGGATATACCCCACCATGCCTGCTGACAACTTCATCATTCCCATCTGGAAGAGAATGGAAACCCAACAGATGGAAATGTGAGCTAGGTTGGTTATTAAGATACGATACACTTCCTTGTGAATAATGGTAACTTGTTCCATCAGTAGACGATTGTGACAAGCTCGTAACTTCTGAACCTGATAGTGCAGAACTACCTTGTACCTCCTGTGCCGAACTTGTATTCCCATTTTCAGAATTCAAAGCTTCAGAACCTGATGAACTAAGAGACTGTTCATGTAGTTCTGATAACTTTCCATTCACAGCATCGACTTTTGAATCTGACTTCTTTGTGTTAAGAAAGCGGCCACCACATCCCCTTGGGCGACGAGTTGCGTGAAGATGACGAGACTCATGTAGATATGGCTGTAATCAGACAACAAAAGTGAGACAAATAGAACAACTTTTGTTATTTCCCAAAAAGCAGAGCATATGCCATGCTATCAACAGCTAGCATTCATCCGTTCACTCCGGAGAATGAATCACCCCATTTTTGTTGACACATTAAGGAATTAACAAATGAAAATCTTTACATACATTTGATATGTAAATTGGCGATAATGATATATTAAGTGTTCCTCACCTTTCGGGTTTTAGCAAATTTATTTTCTGATTCTGATTTAGCACGAGATTTACGGCGCCGCAAAATTCCATGGTATTGTTTGGCATTAACATAAACTGGCTCATCTTCAATGACATCTGATGGCAAAGGTATGCGAGCTTGCTGCACCCCAAGTATCTGGGGATGAACCTGAAATAATAATGAAAAACTGTCATTTATAAGTGAAAAAAATAGAATGTTTCAAGACTGCATCCACAAAAACTGTCACCTTGTTCCTATTATAATACATCATCAGATTAGTGAAGCGTAAAATCATCTTATTCCTCTTGTTTACTTACCCGTTCACTTGGGTTTCGTAAAGCATGAATTGCAGCAAACATGGCACTCCAATATTTCTGCTTGACTTTTTGCAAAATATTCTTCATGTAATTTTTTTTAAGACATAAGCATAACAATTATTTAACAAGAGAAGGGCACAATGGACCCTCACGTTTAAGATTCAAAAGTGTAAGAAGATCACATAATGCTATGCTGTCAGTTTCTCAAAAAGCAAAACAATACAAAGATCCTATGAGTATTCTTCCCAAAGAATTAACCATTTATTATGAAGAGCAACATGTTATGACCAACAAAACAAGTCTGAGTAGCTCTCATAATATCCCAATTAGAACTTGAAGTCCTATTCTGTTCATTACAAAAAAGACTTCTTGTTTATTTGAAATCTATGTTCCACATCTTTTCGTGGATGGCAAGGGACACAATAGTTGAAAAACTTGAACTTGGCAATAACTCGGCCAACTCAAATTTTTTGAAAAACTTGGGACACCAAAAACTCAGCGAAAAAATTGGCACTTTTGTCAAACATTGAAAATATATAATTTCTTAGAATATATATATATATATATATACAAACACATTTGAAATACGATGTTTTTATATTTTATAAATTCAATGTATTGTTCATTTTAAATACAATGCACAATTTAGAGAATAAATATATCTTATAAATAGTAAAAACTAAATACAGTGTAAATATAATTTTATAAATTCAAATGATAAATATTCAATTCCTATCCCTACAATAAATAAGATTTTATAAATAGATTCATATTTTAAAAACAAACATGTATTTAAAGACGAATTGATAATAAATAAATATTTAAAAATAGGAGGCATAAAATTCTTCTGAAACAAACTTGGTGGCATATTTTTCAATCATTTGCGGTCATTTTCATCTGCTCCCAATCACCTGAATTTCTTAGGCTTCCAGATGAGTTACTTTCAGTGCAACGTGGATATGACTCAAATAAAGCCCCCAAAAAAACACTACTTTAGTGTAATTTTAACTTAAAACTTGTCACTTTGTTTGCAGATTTTTTCCCATTTTCGCTGTGTGATTTCGAAGTCTTTTCCAGTAAAAATTTCCACGTGAAAACCATTAACTCAGATGTGATTTTATGGGTGATTAAATTGCTGATCCTAAGGGTGCATGATATGTCACGCATTTTGTGATATATCACAGGTTTTTTTCCAACTATGAGGGGTACAATCCAGGGATGGCAGTCCAAGGGCCATATTTAGGGCATAATAGGGTGACAACAATATATATACACATACACGTATATATGTATATATGACCTTTTCAAACTATGTATACTAGAGGGAGGAGGAAAGAGAGATGTCAATAAATGCTAACAGTAATTTCAAAATATAAATAAATCATGGTAGAAATAGTATAACAGAATAATAAATTTCAATAGAGTATTATACTATTATAACAGCGGTATAAAACATAAGACAACAAAACAAAATCATGAGTTCCAGATCCTTAAATAGCAGTTTAGGAGTGGAGACCCTATTGGGTTTGAGGGGCAGCAATGATAAGCTGCCCAAGCTGTTAGATGTGAGAAAAATCTAATGATAGAAGAGGTGTGGACTCAAAGTAGAGTTATGGGGTTATGCCCCTGAAAAGAAAAAGTCTAAGTTGCCAAGTTGGGTTCGGGGATGGATTCGGGTTCGGGTTCGAGTTCGAGATCGTGGGCTCCAGGACGGATTCAGATTCTTGTTCGGGTTTGTGGGTTCAGGTGAAAAAAAAAAAAATTCCCATTTGGGTTCATGGGTTGGTTCGTGAGTATAAGATAAGATAAACTATTAATGTCCACCAAGAGACCACAAATAGGCCTAAGGGACTGAAGATTAAAAAAGAGACCACAAGGCAGCAGAACCACCAAACGATGTCCGAGAAAAAGGAAGCAAATAGAACAAGAACCAAACAAAGAGAAACAACACAACACAAGGGAGACTACGAGACTGCAAAACAACTAGCGGTTCACAGTCATCAAAAAGAAGCACAGAATTGAAGGATAACTATCCATGAGTGAAGAGATTTGAGCCCATCGCCAGAAAGAGGGGGACAATTGTCGCTGATGGTGTAAGTGCATAAGATCTCTATGCAATCTCACCAATCTAGTGTGAGTAACAATGGACGGGCTCCTAGCTTGCTTGGTTCCTTTGGGAGAGGTATATATGTATATATGCATTATATATACAAAAAAATAAGAGAAACGTGCATAATTATAAAACTAAGTCATTTCATAGTATGAATATATGTTGCCTGATCATTGATCAAAGCAAAATGTCAAAGATAAACATTAAATACTTGCTCATTAATCTATGTTTGTGATTGTAAAGAAAATCGTACACTGAATTACGAAATTGCAAAATGAAATTCTAAAGCATAGACTAGTTCATCAGATAATAAATTTTGAAACACAATGACAAATGTTTGATAGTTTATCAATGATCAATGATCATAGTATCAAAAGCCCTTCAAGGGTCAAATGGGTTATCAAAAAATGAGGGATCAATGGCTTCATCCCTACTGCAACTATATCTAGATCCTCATCAGTGGAACCCAAAACGGTTCCAGTAGCCCCAGATGCTTCCATATGCTCCTCTCCACAACATCTAGCAAGGTAATTCTATCTAGATCCTAGATAGTCATATCCAAGTCAGCAGAATCAAGTAATACATCCCACAACTTCTCTGGCCCCTTCTTTTATTTTGGATCCTTGTGTGACAAGAGGCTCAAGTTGTTGTGAATATATACCAAGTCTTTTTCTTTCTTGTAACCTAACCGGTTATGCTTCACTAAGTGGATAAAGGAGTATGTACTCCAATTCCACTCAATGGCAAAAGAGCTCGCAACCTAGAGAGACAAACAACAAAATCATAAAAAATCAAAATTGTAAATTGTAACACAATAGGAATTTAAGAGTGCTAATTCTACAAGCTAAGTGGCCATAAAAAAAAGAAAACAAAAAAACAAAAAAACTTGTGACAGGATCTCAATGGCTCTTAGGTTGGAGGTACACATAATCTTGCCCATTAAGTACCACCATCCAACAGCATCTGTTCTACTTTTGTCATTGATTGCATCAAGGTCTGCATTTTTTCCTAAGACAAACTCTGCAAGCTCTCTCCTAACATTCGATGCCACCTTAGGATCACTAAAGAACTTGCTCAATGTCTTCTTATACCCACCAGCAACCTCAAGATATCCCTATTGTGGCACTCTACCAGAAATAGCATCTCACCGCTATAATACCTAGGAGAAAGTGCATATGCCAGGAGATGTAAAGGTGTAGTCATCTTGTTCCAGTGATGTAGAACAATTGCCTCCACCTTGATGGAGCCCCAATTTATTGCAAAAACTTTGGGGCCTCCATTTGATAAACATTACTACTTGATGAAAATATCATTGATGTCAGATATTTTATATATTCAGATTAATTAAATGATATATGTGTTGTTTATCAGAATAAGAAAAGAAATATTACATATAAAAGATAAAGTTGCAATGACCATTCATACAGCAGATAGAGTCATGGTGACAAAACATGGAAAATCAGTATAAAACAGATAGACTCTAAAGTCTTGAATGAATTGATGATACATCTTCAAGAAACCTCAGAAGAGCAAATACATGTATTGAACCAGATCCATGCAGACACAGATATTAGTTGCATACTCTCCCCTATACTCAGATATGAAAGTTCATTTTCATTTCCATATGATTAAGTTCATGGTTGTGGACCAAACAGAGGACATGATTCTATGTGGGAGTGTGAAGCCTGTGATACAGGACGTCTGATGGCTAAGTCTCTTCAAGATTACCAGCTTCTGGACTTGCCGTTTCAATAGCTTTTTAACAAACTTGTCCTTGGAAAGGAGCTTGATATATATGATCTTTTGATGTTGAACTTTCAACAAACACTATAGTCAAAAAAGCAATACCCGACTCACTTGCAGAGAGAATCTGATAACCTGTGTTTGATTGTCTTTTCAATCTGGATTCGAGGCACATGATATCATATTCACAAAAGCAAACTGATCATATTCACAAGTGGCAGGCTTCATTATAAAACAATATATCTAACTTCAACAGAATCTACAACACCCTTTCAAGAGAACCTTTGTCTATGTTATCGAGGAAGTATTAAAGTTGTTCATTTCAATTTTGTATGCATGGCTGTTTATGTGTTACTACTTCCCGCGTGTGGCTTGGTATTGAGGTGGAGTTATTACAGTTATGGTACGACAAATTTTGCAAAGATTGGTGGAATGACAAGTTGCGAATGAATAGTAATGCAGCGCCAAATATATTACAAAGACGAAGAAGGCAATTATACATTCTTCAGCGTGAAGGATGAAGCTTGTTCAAGAGAAGCTGTTTGGTGACCATCTGAAGATTTATAGCAACGATTTCAATATACATCAGTCAACACTTGAGTTAGAAGAGGCCAAATCATTTGCATAAACCGCAACATCAATATATATTGAAGCAGCAATTGAGGAGTGTCAGGATAGGCTGTTGAGGACTTCATTGAAACACACCTAAGAGACTATGGGGATACGGTTATAATTGTTACTGAAGGTGCTGGGTGGAAACTTGAAGCCGAGTTCGACAAATACATATCTCTAATGCCACCCATCTCATTCATGATTACGCCTGCGTTCAGTTGTCGCTAGAGTATAAAAGGATATTTTCAAACTAATTATATTGGTTTCAATTCCTTTAGCAAGAATCAAATTGTAGGCATAATCATTATGAAGTGGTCAACTATATGAAGCAGAGTGTTAATTACAAACTAATGCTCAATTATATTCCCTTAGTTTGTAATTGTTAATTGCAAATTAATGCTCATGCTATATGAAGCGGTATATTATTTGAAAATAGTTTCACATCTCTTCATTAGGCTTGAATGTAGGATGCAAATACAAAGAGGACATCAATTACTTTGAAGAAGTCAAGTGTATAAAAGAGATATTCAGATTTTTTGCAAGGAGTATGGATAATTAAAAAGTATGACTTTGGTGCAAACTAATAAATATTATATTTTAATGATGAAAAAGAGCTCATTGTCTGTATTTATTTAAGGCAAAGAAATAAACTACAATTTGGATTTGTCCTTTAAGATCAGTAAAACAATTATTGAATTATTCTAGATAAGGCTCCTGTACTAGATTTTGTTGCTGCATTCTTTGTTCAACAAACAAGGATAGTGTGAAATATACATGTGTTTTCTCATCTCTGGGTAATCAGACTTCCCACCCAAGAAGTTAAATTCATTTTATATTAACATCGAATTGCATATGGAGATTTTTCTTTTGCAGAGCACAGGAGTAATTGATGATACTTTTATGAATATCATATCATAAGGTTGTACATAATTATCTCCAATAGTTGACTCTATTGCCCAGATAAGCAAAGGCTAGTCTTTATAAATCATTGAAATATAGTTATTGGATTTATAATTGAAGTCATAAATCTATATACTTCCTTCTTGCAATCATCTAATCAATTATTGATAAAGCTTACACAAACATTTAACCATTTCAAGCACTCATTTTACTTTATTTGATCAAGTTTGAGGATTTTGCCAACCGAAGAACTCAAAAATTTGCTATGTTAAAGCTTTGAACAAGGTGATCATGTTCAAGGTGAAAGTTTACTTGCCTAGGTGTAGCAAAGCCTAAAGTGCAAGGGAATTTGAATTATTCTTGTTCATTGGCCAAAACTGATTGAGGAATCCTATTGGAGAATTGGCAAAGCTCTTGGATTTCTAATCTGTGGTTTTGGGAACCAATACACAATTTTGTGCAAGGTGTCCTCGGGACCATTCTCTATCCTATGAACATGGGATGTCAAATGATGTTCGTGTAAGTTATCTTGATGTAGTGCTAATTAAAATTAAAAATCAAAATCTCTCAATAAACAAGGATACAGTATTGTAAAAAATTTAAACTTACCGTTTTCACTTTCTCTAGCATGGAGTCCATGGCATCATATATGTCCCCCAAACAAGGCTCATCAGTGTCGGCAAACCGAAGCATAGATATAATGGGCTCGGTGAATTCTAATACATAATCCACCCTGTTGATAAACACATTTGTCCTTCAAAAAGTGATTGAAAGAACAAACTCAAATTGCCTATAATGAACAAACCTCACCAACAACTGGAAAGGTTGTCATGAGATTGATAGCTTTCCTCTGAAATAAGAGGTATAGCTCCCTCCAAGAAAGATATTCAAAGAATTAGATAATGATTATGCTTTTAACCTAAAGACAAAAAGGCCTGTTGACATTCATTCACCACAATGAAATGAATGTGTTTAAAGAAGTATATAATCAAAGGGAAAACTCACAAATGACCACAAGATCGCTCACTAAATCTTCCCTATTGCAGAGAAATCAAAGGGATTTAAAGTTTAAACTTTAAATGCATCAACTCATCAGAATGTGAATACACAAACCAATAGGTTCATTTACTTGATATGACAATACAAGATCGTATCCAAAACATATAAGAAACAACCACATGATCAATTTCAATCGGAGAAATAGATCACCAAGCCTGACAAATGTATATTTCTCTTTATTTTGGACACATAACTAGAAAACCACAAGATTGATCAGTGCCTACAATTCCATCAAGCCATTCAAAAAATGAAAGTACATTAACTCCTCTCTATTCCCTGTCACTATTTACATCTTAGAAAATATTCCCCTCTTTCAGTAGCCACAAGACCATTGGAAAAAAGAAACTCTGCTTTTCGAAGATATTCCCATAAATAATCATCAGCTGACCCTTCGTTGTTCCCGTAACTTTACAATTTCTATTTGGATAACTGATTCTTTAAATTGAGATTTTTTCTTTTAAATATTCTACTTTTTCCCCATAGGTTATAACTTTATAAAATATGAGACTTTACTTCATATTCTGTTTTATATTGACAGCTGGACACAATGTTTTATAACACTACATCTCCTTTAGTTTGGATGTGTTCAACTCGAAATGGATGAGCCTAATAATGCTATTAAAATTTTGTTTCTCTTGTAAGAGGGTCATGGAGATATTGTCTAGGGACACCTCATCAAGTGTTCCTCTTCACAATACTTATAATCAAATTCTCGGTGATGGGTTCATGACCGACCACACATTCTATCACTTTGTTATTAAATTGTTTCACTAGCACATACTTGATTCAACTTTTACTTGTAATCGGTCTGACTGTCATTACCAAGCATATTACAAAGAGTCGAGCTCATTTCTAGCTTTGCATTCTATGAATCTGAATTTTTATTTGGTTCGATGAAAGTTTGGGCTTAGACTGTTAATGTCCATAATTTTCTAAACACCATTTTATCATTGTAGGCTGAGCAAAGATTGATGGTAGGTAATCTGAGAACCCACGACTGATAACCACAAAAGCTGCATTGACTTTCTATCAAACAGCATGTGTTTGTTCCTGTGTTTCCCAAACCCGAGCTATTTTCATTACCTTTTGAGAATTCATGCTCTCAAAACTTCGTTGGGGCCTTAGAACCACATTTCGATCTTTGATATATGTGTGTGTGTGTGTGTGTGTGTGTGTTTGATCCCTGTGTTTCCCAAACTCAAGCTATTTTCATTACCTTTTGAGAATTCATGCTCTCAAAACTTCGTTGGAGCCTTAGAACCACATTTTGATCTTTGATATATATATATATATATATATATCAGAGATCTTTCATACCATCAAATTATAGTGACTTGACACTATTGCACAAATCAATGAAGCCTTAATACCTTGTTGTGGGTTCAATTTCTTAGACATTAAGGATCTCACTTGCTAGGATGTTAGCAAAGCATTTTCGACATTCTAACAAACACTTTGTCGTCCTCCCATATTTATTTTGATGTGATGTCTTTGTTTCTTGCCACAAGCCTGCTTGCTATTTAAGTTCTTCATTCATTTCCCATTCCACTCGACTGTGATTTTCATGTGCTATGGATCCGCTTTCAAATGCAGTGATTGGGTTTTGCACACTCTTCAAATGTCATCGAAAACATGGACCATGCAACCCTTATAATATTTGATGAATTTTGGGATGTTTTCATATTAAGCAAGCTTGATAATTGGTCGATGGATTTGAGGTTCACCTACATGCTTACATGTCAGCTCCTTGTTGGATTGTGGAAATCGACCATGGATTAGCTCCCAATGATCGTGCCTTCTGCGTAGCCCTCCGAACTCTACCTTTGTGGCCCCACCATTCTATCAAATAATTTGCATGGATCACCGGCTCTATACAGACATTTCACATATAACATATAGAATTGTGGCTTTATTCTCGAGGACCTCTATGAGCCTATGCACTGTCACACTTCACTTATATTCGCCATATCCCGATAACTGTTGGCACCTTTCATGTTGCCATGCATGTCAGTGCTGGAATTAATTTCCTTCGTGCTACGAGTCACCACTTGGGTTATACGACTCCTAAGTCGTCATGTTCTTCAATTGCAACCCAAACTTTGGAGAAGTTAACTAAACTTAAAATTATTGAATTAGCTTGAGTGTTCTTCAAGTTCATGCCCCTCAATAAAATATTCGCCTCATCCAACTGGAAGGCAAACCCCATTTGATCACCATCTCTAAGCTAGAGGTTGTGCACAATAGCATTTATATCGTGCAATCCAATACGATTAAATGTCTTTTGTATATATACATATATATTGGACCGAATGGATTCAAGACTCCATATAATAAATTTCTAATGCCTGACAAATGGTGAATTAAGTTTGCATACTTCCTTTTCGATGACCAGTTGCTATAACTGGCAATAATAGTCATTCCCATGACTTTTGGCCTCTTTGATGTTTGTAATTGGATCTTTCACTATGAACCCACAGGCAATCTCTATGTTGCAAGGTTTTGAAGGAAATGTATTGTTCGTTCCATGGCCATTATTGATGTCTTAGCAATATCATCAACTTTTATAATCAAAATATTCGTCACACCCATTTCTAATTCAACACATCTTCTAACTACCTCAAATATTTTCAAAGAGCTCCTTAAGATGATTTGCAGATTGATTGAATAATATCAATTTGTTCCAAAGGAGATTTAAGAAGCTTATATTTATATCCACAATTACAAGTGTACAAAGGTTTCACCTTTGAATTGAACTTTCAAACCTTTGAAATTTGGGTTTCTCGTACCTGACTGGATCTTTGAACTTTGGATTGTTGAACCTGGGTGTACTTGCATAGACCTTCTCTTAAACTTGAACCTTGAGACTAACAACCTGCATTTTGAACTATGAGGTTCGAAGTTCTAGTTCAATTACTCTTGCCAACGTTGCCTTTTCACAAAATGTCAGCTTCATAACAACACTATTAAAGAAACTGATGTAAATACTGAGAAAATGGGGCAAACCCTTCTCTTGGGATTGAATTTTGAAATTTTAAAATTTGGGTGTTGAAAGCAAGCCAACACACCCTACCTCACCAATCATCATCCAAGATCATGCCCTTTACCTTTTAAGCCCTTGTTGTATTGGACTACTTCCATACACCCCATTGGTTGATAATAATCATTCGAGAAAATTCATCTTTCACCCTCACAAGTCGTCTAAGAACGATTGTGTGTGGAGCAAATCTTGTTTCAACAACCTATTACCATGTTAATTGTAATTTAATAACACATTTCAAATATGTAAACACAAAAAACATTTTATTCAATTATGTAAAGTATGACACAAAATGATAAATGAAACTAGATAAAGTTTAAAATTTACCTTCAATAATTCCAAGTGGGAGACAATTCTGAAAATTGCTTGTGACACATGGTGGTTTGTCACAAACATTTGGATCTCCTCACCCTCCCCATACACTTTTTTCACCCATTCAATTTGGGTACCATTTCATCACCAAGTTCAAGGAGTGGAAGGAACATGTGTGCAAAAGATATAATCATATCGTGCTTCTACCAAAGCACTTGCAGCCCTACAAACTTTAGCATTATTTGTTATTACTTGAACAACATTGTCAACTCCCAAGAACTCTATGGATTCAATGAGAATCCGAACAATGAAATTTTGCATCCTTTGCCTACCCTTCACAATCAACAGCCTTCAAAAACATTGACCTCTTGCGGGAGACAACAATCACATTTGTTAATGGACAATTTTTGCAATCTTTCCATCCATCAGAGACAATACTTACCCCTGTTTGGATCCAAAAATCTCTTAGGGTCCGTTTGGTAGCTAGAGTTAAAATGGAATTGGGATTCGAAATTCCAATTATTTTCTAATCCATTGTTTGGGTATGTAATAATAGAATTGGAATTGGGAAAAAGCGGAATCCCGTATGCCCATTTACCCCCCAAAACCAAGATTTGGTATTCCATCTAAATAGATGGAATTGGTTTAATCCTCATTTTAATTCCATTTTTTTTCAAAATGAGGATTACAAAAAAGTTAAAATGGAAACAATTTTGAGGTTCGGATGCCATTGCTGCCTCTGGATTTTCTTTTCTTGGCCTCTGTACAGGTGTGTTCTTCATTTTGGAGCTCTCATTTGCACCTAGGTTTTGCTCATATTAGTTTTTTGTTGCAGATTTCCACTTCGGTTTTGCTCATGTTAATTTCTTTTGCACAATACGGCAGGACCAGCAAAATATCAAGCGATGGTACTTCACGTGGGATCAGATTTCTTGGCATTCTAAATGTGTAGCATCAATGGATTCCAACGCACACTTTATGTCGACTCCCTCTACCAATTCTACTACAACTGTGATATCCACGGCACTATTGACTTCATATTTGGAAACGCGGCAGTGGTTCTTTAGAAATGTGATCTCATGGCACAAAGATTGGTAGCAAAGCGAAAAAATAGTGTATATTGCTCAAGGAAGAGAGGACCCAAATCAGAACACCAGCATATCCATTCACAACTGCAGGCTGTCTGCAGATCCTGGCTTTGCTGCCACGAAGAGGTCATTCCCGATTTATCTGGGAAGGCTATGGAGGAAGCATTCTCACACTGTCATTATGCAGCCTTACCTGGACGATTTGATTCAGCCCGCTGGCTAATATGAATGGGCCAGAAACTTTGCATTGGATATGCTCTATTATAAAGACATTTCATTGATGTTAAAAATTAAAAATTAAAAATAAATAAATTTTTCCATTGGTATTCCAATTTCAAATGTGCAACCAAACAGAGGAAACATGTATTCTTATAATGAATCCCTTGTGAACCAAACGGTCCCAAATCAAATTCCATACTGATAATCTAGATTACAAGTTCTAGAATCCCAAAAAAGGATATCGAATGCCAATCCTCAAATCATATTCCAGCAACCAAACGGAACCTTACTGGTTTGAGGATTTCTACATTCTTTCTCTCAATATGCAATATGGTGGTTCTCTTATTGGTTTGAGGAGGGTTTCTACATTCTCTCTCTCAACATGCGATATGGTGGTTCTCAACTTTTCATATCCAAGGCCTCAATAACCACGAGTTGCTTCATTTATTGCTTCCACCATCTCTCTCCAATAAGGTGATCTCACTAGATTGAATGGAAGAGAATTCGTAAAGAGGCAACGCCGAACCTTTATGTCAGCAATTTTTCTCAATTCATTTTGAAATGCCTTATCTAATGGGTCTCTCTTGCGGGTACTAGATCGAGGCGTTTCTACTTCTTCTTCATCCATAGAAGGGGTAGGTAGGAAGGGATGTTCTCTAGTGGTTGTTTGAGAGGGTTTTTTAGTGGACGGTGCATGGTATCTAAAAGATATGATCATATTGTGCTTCTACCAAAGCACCCACAGCCCTACAAACTTTAGCATTGCCTGTTATTATTTGGACAACATTGTCAACTCCCAAGAACTCTATGGATTCAATGAGAATCCGAGCAATAAAATATGCATCCTTTACCTACGTTTCACAATCAATGGCCTTCAAAAACATTGTCCCTTTAGGGGAGACAACAATCACATTTATTAATGGATGATTTTTGCAATCTTTCCATCCATCAGAGACAATACTCACCCCTGTTTGGATCCAAGAATCTCTTATTGGTTTGAGGAGGGTATCTACATTCTTTCTCTCAACATGCGATATGGTAGTTCTCAACTTTTCATATCCGGGGCCTCAGTAACCACGAGTTGCTTCATTTATTGCTTCCACCATCTCTCTCTAATAAGGTGATCTCACTAGATTAAATGGAAGACAATTCGTAAAGAGGAAACGCCCAACCTTTATGTCAGCAATTTCTCTCAACTCATTTTGAAATGCCATATCTAATACGCCGCTCTCGCAGGTAGTGGATTGGGTTGTTTCTACTTCATCCGTAGACGGGGTAGGTAGGAAGAGATGTTGTCTAGTGGTTATTTGAGAGGGTGGTGTTAGTGATTTGTGCTTTGATCTTTCTTGCTTCCCCCTTGACACTAACCTATCAGCATCTTCTTGTTCTTTTAACATGGCTTCTAGTTGAGCGGTCGGCAAACCCTTCTTATCTCCATCTGGGCCCTCGTCATGTGGAGCGTAATCAGAAAGAGGATAATTTTCCCCACTTTATTTGGCACAATTTCTCTCCTGATTATTACTACCGGGTCAAGGGGCTGCACTTGTAAGCCCTAATTTTGTAAGCAGCAAAAAGCTTGCATAAAATGGCTTAGGGTTAGGAATTTCATAATGTATCATGAGATTATAGCTTCTTGCGACAGTATTGAGTTGTAAAGGATTGCAGATTGTAATTAGGTTGTAATCACTAGATAATAAGAATATTGGACTCGCTATTTGATGGACGTAGCCCAAGGATTGGGTGAACCACGTTAAATCTTTGTGTATTATGTTCTCTTCTGTATGATTTATTATTTTCTAATACTAGTTATATTTGCATATGATTGTTATTTTTGTCTCATTAATCCTAACACCTCACACATGATGATCCCTTTACCCTCAAGGCCTATTATATAATGTTTAACTCGATAATAGGAGCTTCTATATAAGGTTTTGCAAAAACTGCATTTCAATAAATAACCCCCCTCCCCCCCTCCAACACATTGTTCAATTCTTGTTGTATACTTCCACAAATGATAAATTTTATCAATTTTAAATCTTTGGGGTCCCTCTCCACCAACTAAATTCTGATTACTCATTCTTGCAATCTATAACAAAAATAAAAAATGTATATTTCAAAACTTGTACAAAAACTTGATAAATTTCAGAACAATAAAAAAAAACTTAAAACAAACTATCAAAGAAGCAAAAGGAAGGATCAAATGCACACCTAGAGCACTCAACACTGATTATTGGAAGGATTTGAGACTCCACAAGCAATCTCTACATCCCTCTCTTCAAACTTGAAAAATGGGCCCACTAAAATGAGAGAGCAAATGAGTGAAATGTTTTTTATTAGGTTGCTTTTAGGGTTACAAAAAAAGCTATAAAAAATTTCTTTGTTTTAAGTGTTTTCTTTTACTTTATGGAGCATACTGTCGCAAGTCCCTACGGGTCTGTCATAGGTCTGCCCAAATTCACTCAGGTCCACAGCGAGTCCGACAATGTTCAAATTTCAAACTATGGATCTACCCAACCGGACACACAATCCAAAATCTGGACCCGCATTAGTCTCGGGCTCAAATCCAGACCCGTGCGAATCCAAACCCGGATCAGGCCTCCAAGATTCGAACCTAGTAACACAGGAAAAAGTTTGATGATAGAAAAATGTAGCAAAAACGGGGAAAAAAACATTTATACAGAAAACATTTTCTGTTATACTACCGTAAAGGACGCATGGGTATCCCCTCAGTCATTCCCAACCATCCTTGGAATGGCTAGGCGACCCTGTGCATTTGGAGACATTTTGGCCGTATGCTGGCAATTTCATGCAGCTTGTATGCAAGGGTATGTTTTAACCCTTTCATAGGAATGTTTCAAAATTCAAGTAAGTGTTTCTTGTTGCTGCAAGTAAGTAGTAGTTTAAATAATTGTCCAACTATTTCTGCCAAGATCAAGTGTAGAAGAATAAACTGTCAAAGAAAGGAGAGTGATCATTTCGTTTTTGTTCCTTGTGGTTTAATTTATGAGGCATATGTCATAGTGGATCATGTGAAGATCATTGTTTTTTTTCGTAAGTGTGATATTTTACTGAATTTATGTGGCATACAATGATTCTGGAATTTGCAGATTCTCTAGAAGACAACATCAAGCATAACTTTTTGAATCAGCTTCTCTCAATTGCTCTCACAGATTCTGTCTTACTATACACCATGGCTATACAACAGATCTAAAGTCATGACTTGATGCAGATCTTTCATCTATCAAATTTGCTGCATAATCTTTGTATGGTTCAGTTTCTCCCTCGTTTCCATTTTGTCTAAAATCTTCTCACTCCAGCTATGTGCATCATGGAGAAAGACATAATCTCTTTGTTATAATCTTATTGCAAGAAAAAAGAAACCTCGTTACTTTGGAAAAACAGAAAGAGTGGATACAATCAGAATTTGGGCATCTAAATTTAGTTGCAAAGGAAATAGCATTTGCAAACAAGAAAAAAAGTGGACTCACAAAGTATGTTGCCATCAAACAAAGAGTTGTAAGTGTTAGTGTTTTAATTAGATACACAAAAAGGAGCAGCATTTTAAAAATATCCCTTGCCAATTCTAACCTCAAAATGCTGATTAGAGGCTCAAGAAATTGTAGTGAGTTATTTACCCCATTGTAAATGGGGACCCCCTCTTTTTGCTAATATGTTTAGGTAGTAGAGCAATTTTGGCAACAATTCAAGAATTTTGCAAGCCTTCCAAAAGGTCAACTTGTTAAAATGGGAAAATATGGTAAAATTTGGCAAAGTAAAATTTGAGAAATTAATATTAAAATTAAGCCAAAAATACAAAATAACTGCCGAGGTGCATTTTGATTTCCACTTCGCTTCACATGTGCTTGCCCAAGTGCATGGTGACTTCCACTTCACTTTGCATGCACTCACCTTAGTCACCCTTGATTTTCACTACACATTGTTTGCACCTTACCTAAGTCCCCCTTCATTTCCACCAAATTATTGTGTAATTTTGCTAAAGTCAATGGTGGTTTCCACTTGACGTTTGATGGTTTTGCATATATAAGTAGTGGTTCCCTGTAATACCCCTTTCCAGATATTATACCAAAAACCCGTGATATATATTTGCAGAATTAAAATCCGAACAGTAAACCAATATTTGACACAAATTCCAGAACCTTAATCCGACTTGTAACCCGCAGATTTGCATACAAGGAAACTCAAAAAACTTGTTTTATTTCTCCAATATTCAGGAAGTACATGTATAAACCAGAAATTAACACAATTAACCACCAAATGTGTTACTGTATTATACAACAGCAATACAATAAAATGCAGTTATCCAAATGATCCAATCTTATAAACAGTAAAGACAGTCAGATAGGCAATATAGACAAAACTTGTAAGAAGGCTAGGTTTGCGTCCAACCTTCAATGCTTCTTCAAGGGTTTGCGTCCTCGAAGAAATAACCAGCAACTGTTTCCAGCTCCCAGATTAATATTTGTTTTTAAATATTATATTCTTCATATCCTCCCATGTGGAGCCTGTTGTACCTTTATCACTTTTCCCAATGTGATGCCCGCTCTTTTTAAGCAATGTGGGATAAAGCACCTTTTTGTCCTTTAGTCACTTAAGTGAACATAGTACCTTTTTAAAATAAAGTGATAAGTTAAATGAACTTTAAAAGTCACTTAGCCAATAAACCATATAATTGTCAGACATTAAAATAACTAACCAAACGAACTCGGATAAGCACATGCAATAGCTCATTGGAAAGCTCTTGGCAAGACGATTCCAAAGCAACATTGGGATATCAAGAATACTAAGCCCTATTTACTTACTAAAAATAGTAAGTATCCGAACAATCTGCCAAAATTGCTCTAATGGCTCTAAAACTAGAAATGTCTAGGCCAAGCCTCGCACTAAACCCCGTAAAGAACCTTTTCACCCCCGAAAACTAGGTGAAGTGAGCCGGCAACACAGAATTATAATGTCCCAGAAAAAAGGGACATTACAAAGCCTCCCTTCTCAAATATTGCTTGCCCTCAAGCAATCCGCTCATACTGCAGAAATCAAATGCCAAGATCCCATACTCGCCTTGAGAACGAGATTCTACCCCTTAGTCAATGTAACTCGGCATGCATCTTCCCAAATCCGGAGTGGAGAATAGTACAATAGGAATTGATGTGCCAAATAACTGGATGCCGGGATCCCACATCTCACCATAAAGGGACACCAACTGCCATGTGTTGCTGCCCTAAGTGCCAATACCCTCAGTCAAGATGAAAATCCCACTCCATGAGTGACCCTATGAGTCTCTACTGTCAAGTGAAGATGGGAGCCCAACAATATACCCATATCCACCCCAAGAAGATAGTAACCAAACTCTCCATCTAGCCTCCCAATAAAAGGCAATACCTAGGGATGCTCCGCCTGGATCCCAAGTGAGGACTCAAGCGCTGTCTGAGGTACCACTTACCAGTTCCTGTAATATCTGTACCACTATATCACTGTACCACTCTTGTAATATCTGTTCCAATGTCAATGATAAATCCAACCAATCCAACTCCACCACCATATCACTCTAGTGGAAAAGGAGTAATCCTAATCTCTAGAACTCTGATATGTTAGAAAGCTGAAACACACAGATCATAATCATGTGTCGTAGCGACACAGCATAATTCGCCAGATGTAAAATACTATTAACACCTAGATTCCCGACTACCCAATCAACATGATCCTGGGTAAATGAAAGAGTGTTTGGTGAATCACCAACATCAAGAGTGCTAACACTGTCTTCACTATCCCACTGGATAAAAAATGTAGACAGCTCATGTGGTACGTAGGGTAATGTATGTTCTCTCCACTCATCTGCAAATAACTCATTGATCCTTGGAGGCCAAATAGATTCAGCGAATATATTACCAATATACACAAGCAATTCACTAATAGCTGGAATATGCCAACAAGAAAAATCACCAATCAACAAGTAGGTCGTGGCCATCTCGTAAGAATTGGGTGATAAATCTCTGGGTAAGATGAACATCCCTTCAGAACAAGCCAAGGATAAATCTGAACTTCCTACTCCACCATAAGTATCCTCGCTCATGTCAAAATCTTCATAAAAGGAAGGTTCACCCTTAATTGAAATCTCTGAATTTTCCTCACTTGTGGTATCACTAACCATGTGCTTATATGAAAATGTACAGCTGCTGTCATAAAATTCAGAATTTCTAGACTCATCAACTTGCTGGTTCATAGAATTTTTCTCATCATGGAAAGTCTCAAATGGAAAACACATGATTGAATTACATTATTTGCCTTCACATCTACCCACATTATGAATTTCTTCAATGATTTGTGTGATTTATTGTGCCCTTGAACCACGGTTGTCTTCTTCATAAGTGGCTGCCCCACTCATTTGGTTTTCAGCTTGGTGGATGGTGTAATGTGTTAAGCTCAATTGAAGGCATAGCTCATCTACCTCACTCTCCTTGTCCCTTCCAAATTTTATTGCTAGATCTCTATCCATTAATAGTTGCAATTACTCATATTTTATCATTTTTAAAGTTTCAAAAATAGTATGTAAAAGAGGACTTGTGACACCACATACATTTCCATGCCTCTCTTCCATCACAACCTTCCGTATGAGATCCTCAATCACATTAGAAGAATCATCCATCCTCGTCAACACTTGGACAATCTTGTCCTCTTTAACCAAAAGCATATCCAATAAGTCAAGGAGTGATAATGGTTTTTGACCATCTCCTTCAAACGCAAGTGGGCTGTTCTCCATAGAATTTTCTAATTTTTCATCACTTAAAGGAACAACATTTTCATATATATCCTCTAACTCAACGTGTGTTAGATCATCTATCCCACCAACATTGCGGTCCATTTGTTCCTCCTCAAAATTTGACATAAGTTCCAACCTTGTATCACCGTAAAATTGATCCAAGTGAATTTCCATGTCACCAAATAAGATGCTGGTGTTTTCCATGTCTAAAGAAAATGGGGGGTGCCAACGTTAGCGGTTTGGTCAACTACTCTACCTAGGCCATCAAAATGCTCAGCTCCATAAGTTACCTCTGTCTCCCAATTACCCATCAGTATACTTGTGCCCTCATTAGTATTTTGTATATTATCATGTGAAGGTTGCTCTTCCTTTTTAGTACTATTATCAATTTGATTAGTATCTTCCTTATGCAGATTTCTGTAACTGTCCTCTACAAGGAGATCTCGAGCCAATTCATAGTATTTGTTTCTTATCATCTCCGTCTTGTTTTGCAGCTCTAGCTAAAAGTCCACATATTCCATGAAGGGTAATTCTTTCTGAATCTACGGAGGGAATTTGTTGCACTCATCATATATGCTCATTATTTCAGTCCTCATATCGGATTGGAAGTTTTGGGCTAACTGTTGTTGCAATTTAACAATGTCTTTCGGAGTTATATGATTAGGAACAGCTGCAATTATTTGTCACAATCTATAATGTAGGCTATATGACTCTGACCGTGCATATCATGACATCAATTTATGATTCACTAATGTCAAGAATAAGAAGTAGAATTGTACAGTGCTGTCATTCTTGATTGATGCTGACTGAAGTTCTGTAAAAGGAAGTCCCAAACCCCCATCTACAGGTATGATATCATTTGATAAACCAATCTTCTCAGAATTCCAGTAGCTCTCAGTGAATGGACTTTGATTGTGATGACTTGAGGAAGCTATGGCTGGGAAGTCCTTGTTACGATAACTGTAATCCCATGTCCAGCAAAAGCAACAATAATTATGGTCTAAACTCCTTTGGTTGTATACAAAAGATGTCACTTAGCATTTCAAGCACCCAAAAACCTGTCCAAAAATTCCTACACATCTGCACATAATATTCTAATGCCAGTACACATCCTTAGGGTGGCTATCACCAAAGCAATTCAGCTATTCCTTTACCATTTGTTGTTATTGCTGAGACACCTGAACTTGTTAATCTCAGTCCCCAAGTTATGCAGCCCTCATTGTTTGGGTTTCAATGAGTCACTTTGGTTGAATGTAAAATGGTGTTAATTCATTCCTTTGCAAGGGCAATTGCCTTCACCCTTATAAAGTAGGATTTGTCCTGGATGTGACTATCTCTGGAAGTAAAGTAATATGGGAAAATAACAACCTGTGATAGGGGTATCAAATCAAATGGCTCTCGATACTAATGAGGTGTAGGATATGTATCCTCTGTTGAAGAATATTTTTAATTTTTGTGCACAGCATGGCTATGAATCTGATCCTTGAAATCTGGTATGAAAGGTCCAATAAAATCTATATGCAATTGAACACCAGGAAAAAGAGCACATAACTCTGCAAAAACTGGAAGCTGATGAAATTTCCTCGTCAGGACCCAGTGGAGCAGTAAAGCTACTGGTGAATCAAGAGAGAGGCACCTCCAACTATAGTAATCAGCCCAATTCATCAGAATTGTCGATAAGGGACTTTCACGATCTGTGCAAGGGCACATTTCACTTCCTAAATTCCAACTGCCATTTATCCTAGAAGGAAAAAGGACGCATTGATGATTCTTCTCTTGTGCTTCTTTTTTCATGTACTGAAAGCATCAGAATATAATATTGGTTCTCCGCATCCACATTTAGATTCCCATAAACCAATTTGGTGAAGTCCTCGTCTTTCTAAGAAAGAACAATATCATACCTCTCTCATTTCCACCTTTCTCAGCCTTCCCATGGCCTAGAAATAACGAAAGAACTGCCCGATAATGTGTGACTGTCAGATGGAAAGAGAATCCCATACCAACCCTATATTCACTGTCTAGGTTGAATGCATGACTCCAGACTAGCATACATCTGCAGTCCAAACCAAATGTGTAGCCTGTGAAAGGAGGACACAGCTATCACAACGTTGCTATCATGCACAGAAGAGCCAAGGAGTTAGTGTGAACCCGTAAGATACTGTTCTGCCTGGGTGATGGGGCCAGAATGCTACCGCTGCAACTTTCCCATGGTTGATATCCTGTTTGAGCCGGCTGTTATATGCATTATATTTCCATACTCGAGTGCCTACTTGTTTACTATACTGTCAATGAAGAAACCGTGGCCATTAAAGAGTAGACATTATCCCTGTCACCGGCAACCCTAGGCGTGAGTTCCACGAACGGCAAGTTGTTGACTTCCTTACTTGCCCAGAAGAGTTCATTATGCCTTGCTTGATATCGTAGCTATCAACCGCACACCTTAGTCCAACCTACGGCTTCAATGGAGTTTAACGCTGTTAGACGTGTCCCTCTCCCTGCCAGTACTGTATGTTGCCAAAGGTAACAGACCAATAAGCTCAATCTTCATTGACAACACCCAATATTTTATTTATTGCCCGACGTGACACAAACTACCTGTTACCTTGCCTTTTTTGCATGCAATATAACTAGTCTGAACACGAAGAAGAGTCCTTGTCTACCGGCCAACCCAAGGAAGAACGATTGCATGCAATTTCACCCTATCCAAACTGAACGGCACTTGACCCAACTGGAAGTCTCACCTGTGTCGTTGCCTATTTATTAATGCCGCGGCTGCCCAACTTTGAAGTCGATAAACCAATAAGTGTACTACTTCCCAGGTCCCAGCGCTAAGTTTGCCACTGTAATGTTTCCTAATATATTTGCTACTCAGGCTTGATGTCGAGATTTCACCCTTGAAATACTTCCTACAGCTGGGTTATCTACACTATGGTTATGAGTTAAAACGTCCCAATTGAAGAATACTGTTTAGATTGAGAGCTTACCATCAAACTAGATGTCTCTTTGTCATTCCAACCAACTTCTGAAAACTCAATTCTTAGATGTCACATGAGAATAGTGGGGCTACGTCCAGCTTCCAATGGCCAAGCGATTTCGTCCTTGAGAAAAACTCAGTCCCCATTAATCACCATTAAGCAACCAGTAATTCGGATATTAAGTTCATAAATCCTTGTGTGTTGCGTGATTCCATAGGATGGCAGGTAACCTGGCTCTGATACCACTGTAATATCCCTTTCCAGATATTATACCAAAAACCTGTGATATATATTTGCAGATTTAAAATCCGAACAGTAAACCAATATTTGACACAAATTCCAGAACCTTAATCCGACTTGTAACCTACAGATTTGCATACAAGGAAACTCAAAAAACTTGTTTTATTTCTCCATTATTCAGGAAGTACATATATAAACCAGAAATTAACACAATTAACCACTAAATGCATTACTGTATTATACAACAGCAATAAAATAATATGCAATTATCCAAATGATCCAATCTTATAAATAGTAATAACAGTACCTGTAGGAAGGCTAGGTTTGTGTCCAACTTTCAATGCTGCTTCAAGGGTTTGCGTTGAAGAAATAACCAGCAACTGTTTCCAGCTCCCAAATTAATATTTGGTTTTAAATATTATATTCTTAATACCCTCCCATGTGGACCCTATTGTACCTTTATCACTTTTCCCAATGTGATGCCCACTCTTTTCAAGCAATGTGGGATAAAGCACCTTTTTGTCCTTTAGTCACTTAAGTGAACATAGTACCTTTTTAAAATAAAGTGACAAGTTAAATGAACTTTAAAAGTCACTTAGCCAATAAATCATATAATCGTCAGGCATTAAAATAACTGACCAAACGAACTCGGATAAGCACGTGCAATAGCTTGTTGAAAAGCTCTCGGCAAGACACTTCCAAACCAACATTGGGATATCAAGAATACTGAGCCCTGTTTACTTACTAAAAATAGTAAGTATCCAAACAACCTGCCAAAACTGCTCTAATGGGTCTGAAACTGGAAATGTTTAGGCCAAACCTCACACTGAACCCCGTAAAGAACCCTTTCACCCCCGAAACCTAGGCTAAGTGAGCCGGCAACACAAAATTATAATGTCCCAGAAAAAGGGGACTTTACATTCCCACTCCAAGCTTAATAAGCAATCCCAACCACAAAACCACCCTACCTCTCTTTGAGTTTAATGAAATACTTTTAGATCTTATAATTTATTTGGAGATTGTGAAACACGCTCAAATTTCAATGGTATGAATAACACCCCAAAAAAAAAAAAATTTGAAAAAATAAAAAAGTTGAAAGAAAATGACAAAAATGCAAAAAATAAAAATAAAAATGGCTTTTAAATAAAGAGGAGATTAAATTTACCTCAATTTTGCAAAACATAGATTGACTTTTAAAATGAATTAATTAATTATCCATTGTGGCATCAAATTAATCCAAATGGCATTAATGTTAACAAATGGGCAATTAAAATTAATGGAAAAATAAATCATATATGGAAATAAATTAAATATTTTCAAACCAATGTGAAGTTGTAAATGGGTCATTCAAATTGATTTATTCAAGGAGTCTTTTAATGTAAATAAGTAGCATCGACTTTAAACAATGAAAATACCATTTTTTTTAAAGATGTCGATTATTATTGGTTGCAGATCAATTCGAAGACTAGAGACAAAAATTTAATTTGCATTACTCAATTAAATTTTGTTATTAGAAATTAAAATAGCAAGGTTGTGATGATTTTCTAAGTCTTACTAATTGGATATGTTGAAACTATTACTTGAAATTTCCAATTATTTACAAGTGGTTGTTTGCATTGCAAGGTAAGGTGGTTGCATAATGGCTTTTTTTATTGATTCTTGGTTGCATTTGAATTTTCTCATTGTTCTACTAGGTGGTGGCTGCTTCTACAAGTGTTGCCTTCTCATTGGCCCATTTGTTGGTGCATCTTATTTGCATTACTCAATTAACTTTTGTTATTAGAAATTAAAATAGCAAGGTTGTGATGATTTTCTAAGTCTTACTAATTGGATATGTTGAAATTATCACTTGAAATTTCTAATTATTTACAAGTGGTTGTTTTCCTTGCAAAGTAAGGTGGTTGCATAATGGCTTTTTTTATTGATTCTTGGTTGCATTTGAATTTTCTCATTGGTCTACTAGCTGGTGGCTGCTTCTACAAGTGTTATCTTCTCATTGGCCCATTTCTTGGTGCATCTTATGAAGTGGTTATGCCTAATCTATTTTCCTATTGACCCAAGAAAGCAATATAACTTTCTAATTGGCCCACAAGGTGGTGCTTAATTCTAATTGGGTGGGAATTTAAAATTTGTAGCTATAATTATGGAAACCATAACTAGTGCTTATGTGGATTAATCTTGGCCCTTGATTTCAAATAAAAATATTGGCCATTCATTGTAATTGAGCTCCCTATATGAAGGCTTGCTTGCATAATTTGTAAGAGAGTGATGTTGGAGAATTGTTGTCAAAGCACTACCAAAAGTGTCCTTTATTCATTGTTGGTTTTCATGGTGGATATATATGATCATTTTTTAGTATTGCATGGTTCTTTGCATCTCTCACTTAGATTAGAATTGTATTTCATGTTGAAGTAGTTAGTTCTATAAAAGTAGATACGAATGTTTACTTGCATGAATTGCACAAATCCGAGTCACTAGCCTCTTGCTGATTGTAAGTGAGCCTTGTGTGCTAAGCTGATGCTCAAAATAACTTTAATTCATATTAAATCTTGTTTTTGCATCTATTTGGTGGGATTCAAGAGGAGATGTCAATGTGAAAACCATTTGAGTGTTCCTTACAAGCTTGCACTAGGTGGGTGGAGTCTCTAATTAATCTGCATCTAGTAGAATCCAAGTCCATCCATTATTCCTTCCATTCATAGTTAGGAGTAGAAGTAGTTAAAGTCAGCAAATTTTAGTTTAACTCGAACTGCAAGTCCAAAGATCAATACTATATTTTCATTACACATGAAGTTAAATCGTTAGAAGTGCAAGAAGTTGATCTTTGTTGAAAAAATAGCGCAAGCCCTCTAAGTGACTACCAGCAAATCACATTATTTCACTGAGTGAGTGTCCACAATTGAAGAGAAGCTTGAAGTCATTTCATGATCTTGCTTCGCAAGCTTAGCATGAGAGATGACCTTATATCAAGAAAGGATTGTATATTTGATGTTGCACTCTAAAATATTGAGTGTTCGATTATGTATGTTGTAGTAGAACAAAACTCACATCTACAAAAATTAGTGCTAGGAGGTCACGAAAAATGTTCATTCATGGGATGTCAATAGAATTGTACTTTCAAGTTATATTTGGGATAAAAGGTCTTTCTTAAAGTGAAAAAAATCCAAAAAAACTGAAAAAGGTTGAAAAATCCCCCAAAAAAATCAAAATAACCAAAAAATCAAGAAAAAGAAAAAAAGTTTCTCAATGAACAAGAAGGAGGATATTCTTCCAATTTGGACTCATTTGAATAAGTGATTGCATCCACATGGATTACCTCATCTTGCAACAATAGGGTAGTTTAGATTCCATGACACCACTGAACATGAGGAGATGCATTGTTTGGTATTTATTTTGAGGGTGGAGTTGGTATTGCAAGGAAGAATTTTTTAGCAAGAAACACTATTGAGACACTTTGTATGTTGTCATTGGTGGCAGCTATACATCATTCTCTTGATTACCCAACAAGTTTTTGAGTTACCAATTGGATACTTAAATAGAAGATGCTAAGTATGGATGAACAGACAATTTCCAGGCAAATACTTTGCATTGGCTTGAGAAAATATTTAAGAGTTATCTATTGCCCAGATAGGATATAATTCTACATGGTATGGAGATCATGATTCAATAGTCGCAAGTTTTTGTGATGTAGCATGATGGAATTTCGATACTCTTATCAAGCAGACAAACAAATATCTTATGCAGAGTTAGAGGTCTATTAGATCGATCAACAATCTTATCAGATCAGATCTAATCAAATTGATGATTTTATCAGTTTATTGGTTGTAAGTGATAGAGCTGACAGTATACTATCACAATTATCTTTAGGAAAGGGTAGCATGGAGGATTAACCGTCGTATGAACCACACTTTACATGCTACCTATTGGAGCCGACTAAGTAATATTTTTGGCTTATGATGAAGTATATAAGATCGAGATTTCAAGTTATTTGTGGAGCAAGGAGAAGCAATGTAATATGTGAACTTGATGATACATTGTTGACATGTTGAATGTGCAAAGAGGCATACTTATATGGTCAGATTGATCAAATTGCATCTACAGGGAACTATTCAAGCATAAGGTGACGTTATTATCCAATTCAATTTTTCAATTGTTGTCCATCTTGGGTTGTAACCCTATTTTGTAATCTATTGGGTTATAGGGTACTCTTTTTGTTATTTAGCAGTGTGCTCTAGGTTGTAAGCCTAAATGCTTTTGCACTCACCCCTTCTGTACAAAAACCTTTAATGAGTTAATTACTTCTATAGAGTAATATTTGTGGGTTTCATCCCCACCGTGATTTTCCTCTTAACCAAGTTTCCACACTAAAATCATGGAGTTATGAGTTTGTGGATGTTTACTTTGTGGTTTGCTAGATTTTTTCTTATTGTTATTTTTCACGGTTATGCAATCAGCTTAATGTGTTTGAAAAGTTTAGAACACTAATTCACACCGCCCCACTTCTCAATGTTCCTCAATCCTAACAGAATTTCTTTTTCAAATGTGCATGAGCCCTTGGTATTGACCAAATTCAAAAGCAAAGTTCCTTGAGTACAATGAAGATATCAATAGGAAACAAAGAAGTGCATATTGAGGACATACTTGGTGTATTTGTCATGTCCCCAAATTTGAATGTAATAATTTAATTTAATTAATTAATTAACTGGTCCCAGAATTTAAATAATATAATAAAAGGACCTTTAATTAGTTACTTTAATTAATTAATGTTATTATTTGTATTTGTGGTTCCGATTGATTTAATATATCTTGGACCCATTCTAATTTTTGTTTTCGTTGGTAAGTTTTGCCGTCGGCTATCTTTGTACACCCTCGGAAAGGTTTTCTCCAATGGGTATTTAAACACAGCTTGTATGTAGTTGTAGGTATGCATTCTGATTATTTATTTTGTACTATGAATTCTCGTTGGGATTCGCCATTTCAGAAGTGAAAGATCTTCCCTACTTGGCTTATTCAGTTTTAGTGGGATCAACCCTCGCCCTATTCTGTTGCTTGTAATACTTCACTCAGATCTGGCAAATCGAAGCACCATCTTCTGGCAAATCTAATTGAAGGTTATGTCTATTCTAATCTCCATTTTTGAGTCTTTATGTGAAATATCATTATTAATTGGTGCAAGTGTGTATCTAGCTGGTCTTTGGTTTCTTGCAAGGTGTTTGTGTTTAATGTATTGCATTTTGCATTGCGAAAGGCATTGCCAAACTTCTTTGTTTTCCTCCTTTCCATAATTACCTTTACGTCACTGTACAACCTCCTTTTGTATCACCGTACTGACATACAACCTCAACACACCATCTTTCCATACCTCCCTTTCGGCCTTCAATTTGTCCATACCATATGACTGTCCTTCCCATCATACAGCCTCATTATCTCCATCCCGCGTAATTGCCCCTCCACCTCCATTGTACAGCCACCTCTTCCCTTGTCACCATACAGCCCTTCAATCCACTACAGTATGATCACCCGAAGACTACCATACGATCACTTGTTCCTACACCGTATAGCTTATCACTCCCTACTCCTTGTCATATGGCCTCCTTGTGCTCCAACATTGCAATACGGCCTCACTCCATTGTGCATCGCCACCCAGAGGAACTACCTAAAGCACCGGCCACCTGAAGCACTGACCGAAGCACTAACTTGAACCACTGACCCGAAGCACTAAGGGAGAACTACCTGAAGCACTGGCCACTCGAAGCACTACTACTTGGAGCACACAACCAAATTAACTGAAGCACACGACAAGACTAACTAAAGCATACTACAGGACTTCATAAGGAAACTCTAGAACAGAACATTACAGTGGTATCAGAGTAGAAACCTTTCGTGAGCATCTCTGAAACTTTCAAGAACATTACCAAAACCGTTCGGAAGCATCTTCGGAACTTTTGGGAACATTACAATGTACCATGCATAGCCTTTCACATTCGGAATCTACTTGCCCATCTTGTCAAGACACCATTGACTTAATCAAGTTCCATATGGGTTGGTATGAGGAGGTACCAATGGAGGATGACAAGGATTTCTTTCAGCCTCCAAGTTGGATGTCAAACAAAGAGGATATCAATCATTAGAGTTGGGAACCAAAAGTTGACATCACAAGGAGAAGTTGATAAGAAAATCAAGAAAGCAGTAGATTTCATCCAAGGAAGAAAAAGCATGATAGGAAAAGACCAATATCATAAGGAACTACCAGAAGCACGTCAAAAATTTCAAGAAAGCATCCTTGGAGAAATTTCATTCATAACACAAATAGAGATTTTTGAGGGTGAATTACATGAGGTTTCAAGTATTCTTGGAAAGGAAGATAGTCAGATGGACTAATTGACGAAAGGGAACTACAGGTTACCATAAGTGACTCTAAATATGAAGAATAATTTGATGGACATTGCCACTACCATGTTCTTTTGGGGGATGCTAAAGAGCATCATGGAAAAAGTTGATTCGTTTGCCAATTATATTTCAAGATAAGCAAGTTGTTGCAAGTGGCATAATTTGCCATCACTTTCAACCTCCAGAGGAATTTCCATTTGAGATGGACTTGGATGAGCAATTCATTGAGATGTTTGAGGATCTTCCTATCGGATGTAAGGATAACGTGGTGAATGAGGCTCTACATGAAGAATTGCAAGATGTTCCTAAAGAAATTCCTGCATACAACTAAATGGGAGAAGATGAAAAACAATTCGGGTCTGCACTATAGTGGGACTTTGCATTTGAACAACTTAGACGATGAGGGAGAGATTATCAAAGAATCCTTGATTTTTGAGAACGCAGTTAGCGACGTTCACAAGGATGCAAGGTTTATGTTACACAAGGACAAGCCACCTAAGGTAGTACTCCAAGTGATTGACTTCAAGACTGGTCCTATTACGATAATAGATAGCTTCTGTTATTATCTAATGGTTATCTATTTGCAATCTATTGTAAATATTCGAATGTTTCTAATATTTAGTTAGTCTGTAGTTATCTGCTAGTTTTCTATTAGCTAGAATGAAATGTTTCTATTCTTTACGATCGTTTCCTAAGGAAACATCATTCATTCTTTTGTATAAATTGACCTCTTGGTCTTTGTTTTTATATTAAGCAAATATTTACCAATTACTTTGTAATATGGTATCAAAGCCATAGTACCTTTTTTGAAAAAAAATTCAAATAAAAATTCGAATGAATTTTTTTAGTATTTTCTGAAAATTTTCAGACTGTTGAAACTAGTTTGTTTTTCCAAAAAAAATTGTGCCCTGCTCAGCTGCATTCAGCCTTGTTATTCGGCCCTATTCAGTCGTGGTTATTTGCAAGAAGTTTTTTTACTTGTTTTTTTATATACACATGAACATGTTATTTCTACCATTTTTTCTTGAAACAAATGGTCATTTTTCACTTTTTTCAACTGGGAAGAAGAGGACATTGTGGTCACAACCCTCAAAAGTTTACCCAAATCCTACAAGCATTTTATTGAGACTCTCAATATCACTTATACTGGTGTTGATCTGAAGTTCACATATCTTTGCACACTTCTACTTCAACAAGATTGGTGGAAACAATAGTTCAATAGCATTTCTAGCTCCACCTCCACAGAGAAAGCCTTTGCTGTTAAATCCTTTTAGAAGGATAAAGGCAAGTCTCAACAGTCTTCTCAGTAGAAGTCCTCTACTCCAACTTCATAAGGCTCTAGGAAAAAGAACATTAAATGCAACCATTGCCACAAGTACGGTCACATGAAGGTTGAATGTCGGAAATGCTTAGTTGTCCAATCTAAGCAATCTAGTTCGCAGCCCAAAGTGAACATTGTAGAGCACACTAAGTAGACTAAATCTTCCTTTTATGCCTTCATGGCTAAAAGACCTGCAGATCATGTGAAGTCATCTGCCTAGTATATTGATCCAAGTGCCTCTCATCATTTCACCCACAGCAGAGATTGGTTCACTGACTACCAACCTTATTTTTTGTGGCAGAGAAGGGTACAACGTTGTTGGAAAAGGCAACATTCAAATTCAGTCTGCTAGGAGGAATCTCATTTTCCTCGATGTGTAATATGTGCTAAGGATGAAACTTAATCTCTCAGTCAGTCAGTTGCTACAACATTCTCCATAGTTGGATGTCACCTTCAATTCAAATAGGACGACTCAGTCTATTGTTGTAGTAGGTCTTGAGGATCATGGTCTTTTCAAACTTTCTAATTTTGGTGATTCTCAGGACTTAGCTATGACTACTTGGCAGTCTTTTGTTAGCACACTTTGGCATCAACAATATGGACTCTTAAATGTGCATTATCTCTCTCAACTTGCTCGAGAAGAGCTTGTCCTCGGATTGCCAGAGATTCAGACTCAACAGCTTGGAGTTTGTGATGCATGCTAAGTTGGGGAGCAAAATTGCACACCTTTCACCAACGATGATTCATGGTGAGCTTCTCAGATACACTTGTTCATGCCAATATCTGTGGCCCTATGGCCACTCCTTTGATTCTTGGGTCCAGGTATTTTCTGTTGTTTGTTGATGATTTTAATGAAAAGATGTGGATATATTTTCTTAAAAAGAAATCAAAAGCATTTATTGTATTTCATAAGTTTAAACCTTTAGTTGAAAAAGAGTTTGGGAAATCTATTATTACCGTTAGGTCAAACAATGAGGGGAATTTGTTCTAATGAATTCTCTGGCTTCTTGGATACTCATGGCATCAAACGCCAATTAATCACACTCCACACCACAACAGAACAGTGTAGTTGAATGTCGGAACAAAACAATCACCGAGATGGCTTGATCCATACTTGAACACGGATATGTTCCAAAGAAGTTTTGGGCAGAAGAACTTAACACTGCAGTTTACCTTTTGAACCAGTCACCCACAGTGATGGTCAAAGGTAAGACTCCGAAAGAGGCTTGGTCAGGTCACAAGCCCAGAATCAGTCACTTGAAGGCTTTTGGCTCTCTTGCTTTTGTTTGAATCCCTAATGCTTCACGCACCAAGTTGGATGCCAAGAGTCAGAAACTCGTGCTTACTAGATACAATAGTCTTCACAAAGCCTACCACTCGATCAACACTGAGACATCCCATCTCCTATACAGTCGTCACGTAGTCTTTAATGAGCAGCGAGGATTATTCATGCATGTTTCTTCTATTCCTAATGTAGCAAACCAACCTATGAAGGCTCATGATTTGGGAGTTAGGCTTCCATTAGGTCCACCTAATGGGAGGGGTCCAGCAACTCCAGTTATAGCAGTGATCCCTTTAAGACACCTCCAGCTTCTCCTGCGGGATCACCCAGATTTGTAGATGCTTCATCTATGTTTGATCCAGATTCTTCTAATGAGGAACCTGATCATAGAGCATACCCTGATCCTAATGTTGGTCATTCTCCTCTCTGACCTAAGTGGTGGGCTAAGACACTTGTTGATCTTTGTGATGATGAGCTCATTAATGGGAGAACTGCTCGAAAAAAAGAGCAAACCTATGGAGTCCGTTAAGTTCTCTCTCATGGCCAACATTCACAATGTGTTTGAACCTCAAACATATTCCAAGGCTAAAGCAATTCCATAGTGGGAACAGGCCATGACATCTAAACACCATAGCCTACTGAAGAATAACACTTGAGCCCTTTTTGATCTTCCATTAGGTAAGAAACCCATTGGATGCAAATGGGTTTACAAAATCAAATACAAATCTTATGGCACTTTGGATAAGTACAAAGCTCATTTAGTTGCAAAAGGCTTCTCTCAGCGTCAGGGCATTGATTATGAAGAGACCTTTGTTCCTACTGCAAAGATGAGCACAATCAAATTAGTCGTAGCTATGGCAACACAGTTTCGCTAGAAGGTGCATCAAATGGAAGTCAAGAGAGCTCTCCTGAAAGGTGACCTAAAAGAAGAGATCTACATGACACAACCTCTTGGCTTCAAGGTTGCTGGCAAAGAGCACCAAGTTCTTAGACTGGTGAAAGATCTCTATGGTCTGAAGCAGGCCCCTAGGTATGGTACATGAAAATTGATAAGTACCTCAGTGATCAAGGCTTCTAGAAGCGTTCTTAAGACTCAAATTTGTACATCAAGACTACTGACAGTGACATCATCCTTCTGCTCATTTGTGTGGATAATTTAATCATCACTAGCAGTTCGCCATCTTTGATTCAGAGAACCAAACAAAGTTTATGTCATTCTTTTGATATGTTTGACCTTGGGCTCACACATTATTGCCTAGGTGTTGAGGTTTGAAGGCACTCTTCTAGTATATTCATTTCTCAATCCAAATATGTCAGGGCTTTGTTACACAAATTTTGTATGCAGGCTATGTTCCCCTAAGTTTCCGGGATGGGGACAGCAGGACAAGTTTCCAGGACGGCAAATTCTTTTGGCGATTTTGGGGATGGAGGGGTGGGGGAGATGGCAAACGGGGACTGCTACATATATAGGGAAAATTTAAAATATAAACAGAAAATTGCAAATATACATGTCATTCATATGAAACTAAGCACAAAGCATGGTATTTAAACATTATAGAACCTTAACATACACCATTTGAATGCCATCTAGGAAATTATAACCAATTTCAGTACTTAATTGTCAATATGCATATCAATATGTGAACAAAAATATTTAAATATAAGTTTAGCAGTGAACAATATCATAAAAATCTGGAAATCTAAATATGCCCAAAGGCTAGAGGGTTGTCATAAAATTTCATCATCATGATCAAGTTCAACATAGAAAACAAAATATAGAAAAATGAAGTAGATTGCTGCTCAAGCTCTTGGAAGTAAAAAAATCACCTCTTCTTGAAAAATGAAAATCCCAGCCAACTACGACACACTCCAACTTCACAGGCAAAACCAAACAAATGATAATACAACTACAATGTGATCTTTCTTGACCTTTTAGGGCATTTGGAGAGGCAGAGCCGACTGGATGACCAAGTAAGGACAAACAAAATAAAGCTTTTTGCTTCTTCTTTTTTTAAATAAGCTTCACAAAAAATGGGGACGGTTGGTTGTCCCTAGTACGGTTAAAAGACTTCTGGACATCCCCTTTCCGTACAGACCAGAAGTACTCGAGTTTCGAAGACGTCCCCTAGTGATTTGCAAATTTTGGGGACAGCTAGGGAATGTCCCCATCTCAAAGACATGCGTTTTTTTGCCAGGGATGCATCCCCAGGGTACATAGTATGCAAGATTGCAAGCCTGCACCTACACCCAAGGAGAAAGGTCTCAAGTTATCAGCCAAGTTTGATTCTCCTCCCGTTGATGATACTACATACAGGCAACTAGCAGGCAACCTCATCTACCTTTCTACTACTAGACCTGATATCAACTTGTTAGCTACATCTAACGCTTTATGACAGTTCCCAAGGCTGATCATTGGATGGAAGCAAAGCGAGTGCTTCATTATTTGAAGGGCACTACAAATTATGGACTTCTTTACTCTCGGAGTTCTAATCCTAGATTCATTGGGTTCACAGATTCAAATTGGGCAAGCTCTCTTGACGATAAAAAGTCAACTTCTAGATATGTGTTTAGTTTAGAATCCCGTGTCGTCACATGGACTAGTAAGAAGAAGCAGGCAGCTTCTCTCTCCTCCGCAGAGGTTGAATACAAAGGGACTATTAAGGCAGATTGTGAAGTTGTTTGGCTTCATCAGATGCTTGGGGATATGCAGATGGTACCAGCATGACCGACCACTTTGTTTGTTGATAACGAAGGCGTTATCAAATTAGTATGGAATCTAGTCTTTCATGAATGAACCAAGAATGTGGATGTTCACTGTCACTACATACGATAGCTGGTTGAAGACGGGACAATAGACTTGCAATATGTTCCTACAACGGATCAAACTGCAGACATTCTCACCAAGCCTCTTGGTCTTGATAACTTTGTCAAGTTCAGAGGACAGCTTGGTGTCATGGATAGATTAACCATTAAGGGAGGATATTAAAATAATAGATAGCTTCTATTATTATCTATTATTATTTAATGGTTATCTATTTGTAATCTATTGTAAATATTACAATGTTTCTAATATTTAGTTAGCATGTAATTATACATTAGTTTTCTATTAGCTAGAATAGAATGTTTATATTCTTTACGATCATTTCCTAAGGAAACATTGTTCATTCTTTTGTATATATTGACTTCTCGATCTTTGCTAATATTTAGAAAAAATTTACCAATTACTTCGTAATACATCCCGCCTTGACCACCCATGAATTTGATGTTGACGACAATGGGATGATCCATCACCAACTTCAGTGTGCTAAACCTATGGAGAACTTGCAAATTTCGTGGCCATGTTGTACCTTTCCTTGCTTTTAATGTTGAAAGTCGTGAAAGTTACTATTTATGGATATCTAGGAAAGAGAACTTGCTTGTGGATTGCTCATGGTCATAATGAATTGCCCCAACTATTAATTTTACACGATGATTGTCCTAAACCCTAAACCATGAATTTTCCAAATTGAGAACCATCACCCGACCTTGTTACTTTTGAACATCCTAAGACACAATATTTGGTTGAGTGTGTATATAGCTCTTTTCCGTGTTGCAAATTTAAGCGTCTTGTACATAGTTAGAGTAGGTTGTCTAGAGCCATTTGGCTAAAGGGGGTGAATACAGATTTGCTTTCAGTTATTTTAGTTTAGGTGCTTTTGAAGTCAAGTGATCAATTTACCTTGGTCACTTGACTTAAGCTTTTTAAGTATCTCTCGTCTTAGTTTTAGAATTAGTTGTTTATTTTCTTTAGAGAATTTGGTCACAGGTTTCGCTTGAGTCATTTGACTCAAGTACTTTAATGATAGTTGCTAAGTTTTCTTTAGTTAAGGTGCCTACTTTGGTTAGTTTAGTTTGATGGATCCCAATTTGTGAGAAAGGTGATGTGTCATACAACACACTTTGACATCCACCCCGTAGATTTTTCTATTTATTTTTTTAATATCTCTTGCGAGGATACCTTGAACTAGAAATTGTTCTTAATAGCTGATCCATCGAAAAGGATTTGTAATAAATTTGGATTGAATTCATTCATTGCGTCTAAGGCACCTGAGTCTTTCAATTCTAACATTTTACTCACACTTAATTACTCTGAGTTCTTTAGGAGTTTTTGAAGTAAAGTTAGGATTAGTGAAAATCAAACACCTGCCTAAGTTCCATTGTTGTTTTTCCAAACCCTTTATGATCCTAACTGCTTGCAAGCCAAACAAAAGATTGAGAAAAAAAAAGCATCATCAAAAGAAAAGGAATATAAAAGAAAGAATGCAAAAAGAAAAAAGAATGAAAATGTTAAAAATGAAGCAATTTGGCTTTGGGTGTGCAAAAATTTCTATTGATGCTACTTAATAAAAATCACTAAAGGTAGAGCAATATTCATGGTTTACCATAGGGATAACCTCATTGGGGCTATGGATGCCTAACTAGCACGAGGCTCTATCTAAGATCTCTTGGAGTAAAGATATCAAAAATAGCTAAAGTCCAGTGGATGTAAGAAGCTTTCTAGGTTCTTGTCGAGCGAAGAATAAATCACTTGTACACGTGTGTAACTGGGGATTAAGGTTCTTAGCTCAATTTGTGGTTCCTCCCATTTCGAGTACATTTCCTAGTCAATGGATAGGTGAAAGGGGATTAATTGAAGGTTCTTGATCCAACTAAGTTCTATCCTTGAAAGTTCAGGAACATTTCTTTGAGTGGGTGATAGATGTTGTGAGGTTTTCACACCATCGCCCCATTGCAAATGGGGACCCCCTCTTTCTACTAATATGTTTAGAACCTGGATAGTAGAGCAATTTTGGCAAGAATTCAAGAATTTCACTAGCCTTTCAAAAAGTCAACTTGTTAAAATTGGGAAAATTTGGCAAAGTATGAAAAAAGTGAAAAATGGTAAATTTTGGTTGTGTCAAAAGAAAATGGGAAAAAATGGTAAAATTTGACAAAGTGTAAAAATTGAGAAATTAAAAATAAAATTGAGCCAAAAATACAAAAAATTGCCCAAGTGCATGGTGGTTTCCACTTCACTTTACATGTGTCTTCCTAAGTGCATGATGATTTCCACTTCACTTTGCATGCACTCGCCTAAGTCACCATTGATTTATACTGCATATTGGTTGCACCTTGCCTAAGTCACTCTTGATTTCTACAAAAATATTTGTGTAATTTTGCCCAAGTTAATAATGGTTTTCACTTGACCTTTGATGGTTTTGCCTAGCTAGGTAGTGGTTCCCACTACAAGATTAATAAGTAATCAAAACCACAAAATCACCCTACCTCTCCTCAAGTTTAATATATGCTTTAAAATCTTAAAATTTATTAGGAGATTGTCCAACATGCTCAAATTTCAATGGTATGAATAACACCAAAAAAAATGGAAAGGGAGAAGATGGCAAAAATGCAAAAAATTAAAATAGGTTTTAAATTGAGGGAGTTGTTTTGTAGCTTCTGTCAGATTAATCCTATGAGACTGAACTATTGGAGATATATATATATATATATATATATATAATACTATTAGGAGAAATTAATATAATAATGAAAAAAAGATATTATTTGTTTATACATATATAGTTACATAAACAATTGTTATTATATTAATCTCATTATAATGAATAGACATGTCTCATCACGTCCCATGAAGGTGAAGGGATGTATCTCTCGTTGCCTCATTCTCAATGTAAATGCCAAAGAGATTGTTGCATTTGAAACACAGAGAAATTGCAAAGAGTGCTATTACATTTGCAATTATCCCAAAATTTAACATGGTATCAAAGCCAAGTTGCAAATGTAAGAAGCATTGAGATCTATTCCTATCTGCATTCAAGCTAGTATATGTTGTGCAAATAAGTCAAAGATTACTTTAATAAAACCATACCAAGCCATCACAAAGTTCATATCCTTGTATTGGCGCTGAATGATATACACCATATTGTTATTGAAATGGTTAATATTTGAGTCAATAAAGCAGTGCATATTCAAACACAAGCAGATATTTCATAGTGGATCCGAAGATACATTTCAAAAACAGAGATGGAGGTTTACAGTCATGGGAGACATCTTCCATGGATCGTGCACTGTATGATTGCAACAAAGGCTTGACTAAAAACTAGCTTGGAGATTGTTGTCATCCATAAAAATTGTGTTCGATTGAGACTGCTGAGATAACCACGCACCTCACCCTAAAGCATCTCCACTATCTCAGCAGAAATGGTCTGGACTATTGCACGTAAATTATTTGGCAAAATGCGAGAAGGAATGAAGTTGGCTCGATGGTAGAGTAAAATGTTGAAATGCAATTAACAGGAGTATAGTCAGAAATAATGACAAATGATAAACCTTTGCCAATATTTCCTCCACTCATGTCAATAAGACCATTGGGACCAGTTGTGGAATATGTGCAAAATGTGTTTTGCTAGAAAGATCTCAAAATGCATGAATAAATGAAGCAATTCCATCGCATCCCGAGATGGTCAATATAAATTTGAGTTCCAGCAAGTAACACAGGTCATTCATTCTTTAATCACGTGATTTCTTCTGCAACCTTCGTACATGTAGCAACTTCTATAGGACGCATTTAAACTTTATTGCAGAGATGTAGATTGATAATCTTTACTTTGCGAACAACCTCTTTACTCAAGTTTTTGTGTCTCAGACTGATAATAATTGCTTGAAATGATGTCAAATGTAATTCAAATACCTCCAAATGGTTACTAAGATGTCTACACAAAGAATTATAGTGCAATTGCAATTCTTTTATTGTTTTGAATGCATATAGATGTCTCACACAATGTAAATATGCACCTACAACAGCTAGACATTAATGCAAATATTTGGAATGCAAACTAAATATGATAGAGACAACTCTTGGCATTCAACTGCTTGAGACTCTAATGATAGTAGAATGTAGTGAGATTTTTTACAAATTGAAAACTCAAGCAAAAAGGTCATCATTCTTAGCTTACTATAGTGTATCTAATGTAACTACTAAATTGATATAAATGTGCAGATCTGCTTAAGAACAACTACTAATATAACTGAAGATGATGCCAACTACACGAGAAATAAACATGAAAAAACTTGCTGCAAACAAATGCCTGAAGCCCTTGATGATTTCCTTCAATCCACTCGAACTTTAACAGCAAATGATGAATTTGATAAACTTCAATGAAATACTTCAGCTGATGTACTGTAGTGTTTCATTGTTCACGCACTAATGTAGCAGCAAGATTGAAGCTTGAAATCTGATCAACAATGGCTACCAATGATAACCCATGGGTCTGCAATGAATAAGCAAAAACTATACGCACAAACCCTTGCGATTTTTTTCACAAATCTGCACAATGTTGACTCTTGAATGAAGCCAATCTGAAAGGCAAGCCTTTGGAAGATCTCTAACAACCTCGAGTATGCAAATCAATGAGAGTTTCGTTCTCAATGATCAAAGAAGTGCAGAAACCCTAAGGTTTCTTTCTCCAAGAGAGGAGCTCTCCACATGCACGAATAGAATGAATCAACAATACATTTTTTCATTTCCTTGATGCTTTCTAAATTCCTCTCCAATTAGGATGGTTTCTCTTGAGGCCTTTAAACTACTTGAAAATCATTAAATGCTTTTAAAATTATTCACTTAAGTCATTTAAATGACCAGGTTAACCATAAAGTTATATATTATCATTGTGATGCATTAAATGACTTTTAAGTCATTAAGTGGCGCCATTCACATAAAGTGAAAATATAGCATTATAACTGCACTTTATAATTTATTAATAAAAATTTAATCACTTTATTGATAATTAAAATAACATAGCTCCATAAATAATAATTATTTCTCAGTTCCGACTGAACCTAGGCGTTAACCATTGTGTCCAATTTACATCCAACCGCCTTACTAAAAATAGCAACAATCCCTCTCTATCAACCACTGAGTTACTATAAATAGTAAGTCCCTCAAAACCAAGCCAAAGACCTCTGAAAATCAAATGCCTCAAAAACATACGAAGGGCCTGAAGATGAAAAACACCAACAACTATCCACCGAAACCAAAAACTCCACAACAGCGTCCTTTAATCACCAGTATTAGCCCACAAGGACCCAATGATAGGCTAAATCCATTAACGCTTACACCTGCTCAAAATGGGGACATTACACATTTAAGGTTCTTCAAATTACAATGGTAAGCTCCCCTAAAAACTAAATTAAATTCTAGCCTATAACTCTAAGTAGAACTAAAAAATAAATCCTAGCCTATAACCATAAGTAGAACTATAAACTAAATCCTAGCCTATAAATTATATTATAGTATAAACATCCTAGACTATAACTGTAAGGAGAAGTCACAGGTATGCACTTTCAATGGAGGTTTTGATTTAAATGTATATTGCTGATTGACTACGTTTTTGCCCCAAAAGCAGGCATAAGGGTATTAGCAGTAAAGCCCTTTACAAAGACTTAAATAATATTAGCACTTATAAGCTTTTCATGGTAGCTTCAAGGAATCTAAACACTAAAATAATAATAATGTATTTCAAATGAATACCATTAATTCTAAAACAATTAATAAATAAAAACCTACTAATCAGCTCAAACCAATCCACAACAAATAATTGTTATGACAACAATTACTGAATGTAACTACTTGTAAAGAATAGAGATTTTCAGAACTAATGTGATTTTTTAAAAATTGAAGTGTCTTTGTCATGAAACTTTTTCAAATCCTTTAAAACATGCTGAACTTTTCCTAGAGACTCTAAAATTCATTGAATAAACATCAAACTAGTTAGTACCTTTCCTGTGGCACTTAATGACCTAAATCTGGGAACGTCAACCTTGGGAATACTTCAATTGATTCTCCCATTTTGAAAATACAGTGAACATCTTGGTGACATGGAACACTTGGACAACAACAAATAAATGTACTTCGGGGATTGTATAAAATATGCAGCATTGTCGAAAAATAACTCGTAGAATATAATCTTTGCCAAATTATCATCCATATTGACCTTGAAGATGTCTTGGTATATATGTTGTTCAAAGAGGCTGATATGTTGCCATAGACAACAAAATTTGGCAAATATTTGTCATGCCCTCTTTAGAGATAGGATCTAATAATAAATCATATGATAAAATTTATATATAAAACTATCTATCTATCTATCTATACATATATATATATATATATATATATATATATATAACATAATTAAATTTAGTTATGATAATGAAGGGTCAAAAGGTGTAAAATGAAAAGTTGTGACTCCCTCAAACATGAGATAAAAAAGGAAGCAGAGAACTTCATTTGAAAGTGGGGAAGAAAAATGAAGAGAGAAGGAAAGGTGTGAAGCAAGTGAACATTAATAGAAGAGCAAAAAAGAAATCAGAAGAAAATAAGGAACTCCTTCAAAAGGCAAAAGTTATGTAGGGTTGTAACTCTTCAAAAAGGTGACACGAATAATGAATTAATAAAGTGTTCTTATTTATGTCATGTGTTGTTTCATTTGCATGCACAAGAAGAATTCATGCCAAATTTGTTAAATAAAGATAAAAACATAAAAGAATATAGAAACAAGAGTGTTACGATTATGTCATGTTAGTGACATGTATTGTACAGGAATAATGAATTAATGATCTTATTTATATCATGGGTTGTTTCATTTGCATGCACAAGAATTCATGCCAAATTTGTTAACGAAAGATAAAATTAGAAATGAACATATAAATGAGAGTGAGGCTATTCAGAGGGCATTATCATTACAACAGCATGTCGAACAAAGGCGATGATTGAAGGGACTCGCAGAGGGACTACCAAAAAAGGCGGTAAAGGAAAATAAAATTGGGTCACAGAAGACAAGGTGTTTGGTAGAGAACGTCATAAGCAGTTTGATAGAGAGGAACACAAGGAGAAGTTTGGCACAGAGGAACATCGTCGAGTGTACGAAGGGGAGGATTTGATTGAAGAGACTAGAATCGGGTACAGAAACTTAACTCTCACCCCACACACAAAGGCGAGGAAAGCCTGAAGGAACAAGGGAGAAGAGGTGCGAGGGATACTAATGTAGACATAAGTGTCGAAGGGAAACAAGGGCATGAGAACCAAAGCAATCTATCTGGCTTGAATACTTCCAATTTGAGGATTCCAAGCTTAAGGACACCAACACCGGTCGTAACCAAAACCATTGTAATGTCACAAAAGCAAAAGCTGCCTAAGTTTACAAGCAATAGGAAAGAGGACCCATACAACACTGTAAAACATGTGAAACCATTTAGATTTTCAACGAAGTAATTTATAATGATGAATCGACGAAGTAGCTTCTAGTAACATTACACAAAACGGTCATGGAATGGAACTCCAATGTTGATCAAACAAAAATTTCTACATGGAGGAATCTCAAAAAGAGATTTGAAACTGAAATCTAACTACTTTGGGACAATAATGAGATTGTGGCTAAAATCTACAACATGAAGAAGGCGAAGGATGAAACCATCTAAGCTTACTACCGATGGCTAAAAGAGTTGGTAGGAAAGATGAAGAGTCAGTCAAGGGATGACCTGAAAATACAAGCCCTACAAAAGGACATGCTACGAATGATGAGAGAGTTCATAAAAAGGAAGGGTAACACTAGTCGAAACGAGGATGGCAAATTATGGTGTATGGAATGCAAGGAGGGGGGCCACATTAATGGCGCATGCCCGATGAAAATGTTTTGCAACATTTGCCGAATGATGGGAAATTTCACCAAGGAATGCCCATATGCTATGAAGATACAAAGCCAACAAGTTTTGTTGATACAAGAACCATCCAACTCAATAGCAATGGTGAACACAACTAACACACACTATGGCATCATCAAGTGGCTATTGGAAAAACCAATAGGGAGGAAGGAGCAACAATAATAATATCAATAAAAACAATAATAGTGGTTGGAGTTGCATTCAATATGATGCTAAAGGACGATCAATGATACAATATCACAAATGTAGCCAATGAGGACATTTTGCTAGAGACTACCCGAGGGAGGAAACAACAAAATTTCTTTGTAGATGGTGTGGTTTAGGGGACCACAAGGATGCAAATTGTCTGAAGTCTGGTGTAAGTTTGTTAAACATTGAAAAAGATGGTACAGAGGAAGGGGTGTTGGTAGTCACCCATGGCCAAGCAAAGAAGGCCACATACCTGCAAAGGGTACGGGAAGCAAAGCGAATATTAAGGAAGAAATGATGGCCGAGAGGAGGGAGACACATGGCATGGCAAGTACTTCACTAAGGAGTCAAGCCAAGGAAAACATACTAAGGCAAATGACGCAAACAAAAATTCTAGTGAAAATTAAAGACATTGAAACCATGCCACAATTACGGACAGCTCTACTAAATATGATACTAGTCCCAAAAGTGCCAAACCATGTTGACTATATGGAAGACTTCGTTGGGTCTTTAGGGGACCCAATGTTGTTGGCAATTAACACAAATAGACATCAGTGGTGGTTGAGATGGGCATCCTCAGCACCATCATGATGGACACCATCGATGATGGAGGGTCAGTGTCAATGTACTACCCAAGGAGACATGGGAGAGGTTGGGACAACTTACATTGTGGTCGCCAACTTTTCAACTTGTGGGCACAGACCAACATGGCATTAAGCCTATCAGGACACTAATGGCGCAGAGTGATGATTGGGACTCAACCATACATTTAAGATTTTGTGGTAACCCTGCTTAAGAGAAGGGTATGATGCCATTCTCCGAAGAAGCTAGTTGGTGCAAGTGAAGGTGAATCACGATTAGAAGAGGAACACCCTATCAATAGAGAGGAGTGGCAAGAAATTCATAATTGACTTAAAGACACAAATGGTGAGTGAGGACTTGGAGTCTTCATCCGATGTCAGAATCCAAAGAAGGAATGGATGAGGGCAAGTAACGCATGGAGCCCAATGAGGAAGGCATTCTAGAGCGAGAGAGATGCTCTGAAAATGACTTTGACTTAATGAACAGACTATTCCATTGGCAGATGGAGAATGAACTATTCCAATGTAACATGCTCCAGGTGGAAGAAGGGACAGAGGACTTGTTCCCACCCGACTACAAATAATATAAGGAGGGTGAGGGTCGGGTAAGCAAAACTCCACCAAACCAGTTTGACAAAGAGAAACTAACCAAATATGAGGAGCCCTCACTAAAAACTGCAAACCTGAGATGAGACTAATCCCATAAACATCCTAGTGGGGGATGATTGGAACCATGTTTTGAAGGCAACTGCATTCAAAAAAAATGTAGGATATAAGGATGTTTTTGCCTGGATTATAAGGATTTGAAAGGTGTGCCACCAAAATTATGTGTCCATCCTATTTTGTTGATGCCAGGACCAATATCTGTACAGAAGCGACTGAACAGAATGAACAAGAATTACGTTGCACAAGTCAATGAAGAAATAGAATGCATGTTGGATACAGGCTTCATCTTTCGAGTAAAAACAAGCAAACGGGTGTCCCTCATTGTTATTTCCTTTAAGCAAGAGGCAACCCCAATCCGAATATATGTGGACTTTGTGTGATTAAACACGGTCACCATAAAAGATAGATTGTAAATACCTTTTACAAATAGCATCCTGGAGAAGGTAGCAAGGCATGAAATCTACTCCTTCATGGATGGATTTTTTGGGTACAACTAGATATCCATCGACAATATGACCTTTGTGGTGGAGGATGGGATGTACGCCTTTAATCGGATGCCATTCAGACTCTATAATGCTCCAGCAACATTTCAGAGGAAAATTTTGCACATCTTAAACTAAAATGTCCTTCATGAATTTTAGAGCCTTCTTGGATGACTGGTCCATTTTCATTGCAGAGAACACACATCTGGTAACCCTTTAGGAATGCACAGAGAGTTGTAGATGGGCAAGACTTGCACTCAACCCCAAGAAGTGCATGTTTACGGTGCCTCAGAGGAAAGTTGCTTGGCCACATTGTGTGCAAAGCCAAATTGAAGACAAGCCCTAACAAAGTAAGGGTGATCATGGAAATGGAACCACCCCATAAATTACTAGAGTTGAGTCATTTCTTGAACACATTGGATATTGTAGAAGATTCATCAAAAAAATTGCTTGTGTCCTATGCAATGGATAAGTTGCTAAGAAGGGTGAGCCCTACACTTGGGAAGCAAAGCAAGTGGAAGCATTTGAGGAGTTTAAGACAAGGTTAGTAGGTGTGCCCATTCTTGAATTAGGATAAAGAGTTTCATGTACACATCAATGCTCCAATTTTGCAATAGGAACTACACTAGCACAAGTTGGTGACCATGGGTTGGACCACCCGATATGCCTCGCCAACAGGTTATTCTCAAAGGCAAAGAAAAATTACAGTACAATAGAAAGGGAAGCCTTGGGGATGTTGTACGTGTTGCCCTACTTTTGCTTCTTCTTTTTTGTTGGCAAAAGTGAGTTCTACGTGGTTTAGTTGAAGTCAGTTTTGGTTCCCGTGAATGTTTGAGTCTAAGTCTAGATCCCTAAAGGCTAGGCAGTCTTTATCGGATTTTCCCAAAATGCCTTCTCTGTTTTCAAAGACGGGCGGATTGTTGTTGTTGTCTTGTAATTTATGGGGTAGGTATAGTACTCGATATGATAAAGATCATTTTTCACTCATTATAGATGAATCATACTCACTGCTTCATTCCCACGCTCTTGAAAGTTCTATAAAAATGAAAAATCACGTCTTTACAACACTAGCAATGTGAAAATCTATCACTATGATTTCAGCAAGAATTGGCGGTCGGGTGAAGCCACTTCATGTCATCAATGGCCAATAAAATAAGACATTGGGGAAAAATCTCATGTTGCCTTCTCCTCAACGGGTTTCCAACCCACGAAGGTGACTTTTCGTAGGAGCTCAATTGAAGACGCATATGGCTTAAAGATATTCAAAAGTCACGGATTCTTAAGTAAATTGATGTTTGAATCTGAGATCAGACTCCCAAGCATAATCTAGTTTCACTAGCACTCAAGTATGGAGTCTTGGCGGAAAACCTCGGTTTGTCTTCTCCTCGACAGGTTTTCGACCCATAAAGATGATTTTCTGCAAAATAGATAAAAGTGAAAGGCAAGATGCTAAGTGACATCTGAGTGGATCAATATACCTTAATTAAACATGCTAAACAATCATAAATGCATTTATCAAAGATTCAACCAATAAGGAAGCGTTGGCAAAAAAATGGAAAATGCCTTCTCCTCGACGAGCTTTTAACCCATGAAGGCAATTTTCCGACTATACAAAGAAATCAAGTTAACGGGAAAAATTTGGCTCCAATGTTGAATCTAGTACATGATAGGATGATATTGGAACGAAATGAACTATTTCAGAAAGATGTGATCAGGATCTCTCTTAGCGGCTTTTCATCAACGGAGTACTCCAGGGGCAATTTTCCAAAACTAAAAGGAAAATGGAAAAGTAAATAACGGGATAATATAAAGTTACCGTTACAACCAACGAAACGGTGAAAAGATTTTTAAATATTCGTTGAACCTTTGCATTTACTTTTAATGGGTATTTCCTTAAATTATCACTCGTGTAGCGCAAGTTATGAAGTTTAACGGATGAATCAAGGTCCTTATATAAAAACACACAGACAGTTGAATAAGTTACTTTGTTTCCTTGACTCCTCATTTTTATCAGTGCACATAGCTTTTGAAAGCCAATAATTGTAGAAGTCTATTGTCTTATTTGCCTTTGATTCAAAATCCTATTTGTAAGCTAAGGCCACTAAGTTCACGGGTTTTGACGGTTTGACTGGGATCAAGTCTCAACTGGAAGACTTTATAGACATGTCCCTCTGTTTCTATGATATGGCGGACTTTGAAAAGAGGGTAAAGGCAAAATGCATCCATCCTTTCACTGAGAAGCTTCGAGAATGTGGTTTGGTTGAAGTCATTGGTTTCTCGGTTGCAGTTCAAGCCCTAGAGCTCATTTATGAATGTGTCCACCATTACAATCCAAAAACAATGCAGATAGTTCTACCTGATGATACCATGTTGATTTTGATTAACAAACAAACGGTGGTGAATTGCATTTGTGTGCCAAAATGGGAGGAGTTTTCTGACCTAACTGTAAGCGAGGCCATTTCGAAATTCTCTGCAAAGAAGATGATCTGGAGGAAGGAGATCATGCGGACATGGTTCCAAAAGCCACGAAGCGACGAGCAAAGTCCCCAAAACCTTGTTCGGATCCAACCTCAAACTCGAGATAATAGACATTTTGGTTCTTTTGGACAAATTGAGAGGTGAGACCGAAGGCCTAAATTTTGTTGAACAATACTTCTTTTTGGTTCAAGTTATATGTTCGTATACGGAGTATATTGATTGGGTGCAAGAGGTAAGTGACATTTTGTCCAATGCCCTCCAAGCGACCAAGTTTTACAATTCATTCTATATGTCTTCTTTCCTGATATATATGCTCGCGTCTTTGCAATTATGGCCTGGCCTCCCATGTCTGGATGATTTACCAAACGATGTTAAGTCATATGAATTTTATCTGTGCCTTCAAATACAGAATAGCTACGCAGAATATGTAAGAATGAATGACGCATTTACTATGAGAATTTGCAAGGAATTGCAAGGGTGCCCACAAAGGAGATTCTCCCCTGAAGCTATGGCCACCATCAGTCAATTTGGTTGTGGTTATTTTATCCAATTTTCATCTTCTTCTTACCTGTGTCTTGCAACCTTCAACAATTCTCCTCTGAAGCTGCCAAGAAATCCAAATGACATTATAGTGTTAATTGAGATCATCCAACAAGCTTTGCAGGTGAATGTCCTGAGCAGGAGTCTGAGGAAGAAAGGGTATGAGTTCCCTATGAAGGTCGGAGCATTCAGTTGCGACACTCGGTCTAATGCTAAAAATATACTAAAGATTTTCAAGGAAAGTACAAGTTGGATATGTATGAGGTCTTGAGACCTATGTTCAATCCCAATGGATACGCTAAAGATGTCTTGCAAATTGGGAGTGTAATAAAGCATGTCAACACAATTGAAGACTATTGGGCTGACTACAAAGATGAATTTGAAAGCCGTGATCGTGCTTTTGCAAGGTTGATAGTAGATCAAATTAAGCTATACAAAGTGAACATAGATGTGGAGGGGGTTGAAGATGATGGTCAGAAAACAACACGACTTACTTGACCAAATTAAGAAATACCCCTATAAGCTCTGAACCGATCGAAGAGGTCGTAGAGGACCTGGACGTGATGATGGCAAGAATCTACAAGAAGATCAGGAAGTGGGTCGAGTGAACCATGGCGCAACGAAGAAGCAAAGGTGCATCCGCTCAACCTTCCCCAGATGTAGCAGCAACATCATCTTCCCCTAGCCGCGCGTCAAGCAGAATTCCATCTCTTGCTCAAGGACCTGCTCAACCAACCGGTGGAGGTGATCAGCCTCCTAATAAGAACATCCCATTAGAAAAATCTTGTCAATATGGTTCAGTACCTGTGATCAAGATAGAGGCAGAAGCTGAAAAGAAGGCAAAAGAACCAAAGGACACTACAGTTCTAGTGACTCTGCAATCCCAAAGCAGCCTAATCTCATCTACAAGAGCGACACTACTCTTACCAAGTAGTCCTCATATACAAGTGGTTGAGCTTGGAGATGGCGGGAGCAGCGAAAGTGAATCCACAGAGTCGGATGAAGCGGTGAAGAGAACATCCAAAGCAAGGAAGATTAGGGAGGCTTCGAAATTAATTTCCCCTGTTCTAGGAAATCATTTCTCCTCATCTTCGAAGGTCTTGACACCCGTTAGGAGAAAGATGTTTAGTGTGGATACACTAGGAGCTCCATCCAAAGTAATCGGCACCGAATCATGGCTCGAAAACACTTTGGACAAGAAGAGGAAGAGGATAGAAGATGGGGCTTTTAACAAAGAGACTTTATCTTTGGCCATCCACTTTGGGTCGACATTAAGCAAAGTGAAGAAGCCGAAGACTTTGTCTATCCTCGGCCGAGACCTGGACACGAGAGACCTCTCTATGGAGATCGCTGAACCCACCAAAGAAGGTAGCATCAAGGATCTACAGTCGACTTCGAATTATAGTCTCTGGGTCTAGGAGAGGTTAGGCATGACACCAAAGTGGGCTTATGGAAAGCAACTACCAAAGTGATAGAAGAACTTGAAGACCTCAAGCTTGCCAAGGTCAAGTTGAAGGCGGAGATCCATGAGCTCAATTGCTTCATCAGGCAATTAGTTGCCCCGTTAGCAAGCATTTTGGGTGTACCACCTACCAATGATCCGACAGCTATAGATATTCAAGCCATTATCTCTTAACTGCAAGAGGACAAACATTTTGGGCAAATTGGCAGAAGTTGGAGTGAAAACCTTAAGTCTGAAGGACTTGTAGTTATAGAACAACTTGGCAATACAGTGTTGAGGCTCGAGATAGAAAAGGATAACATCCTAGCTAACCAGACAACTCTATTAGCAGAAAAGGCAAAATGTGAAGATTGTGTCTCTCTCCTACATATGATCATCCAAATGAAGACCAAAGAAGCAGTTGAAGTGAAATTTTTTTATAGAAAGGAGACGAGCCTTTGTTTGAATGGCAACAGAGCTTGCAATTCAAAGCTGACATGATCTCTTCAGCAGAAGAAGGACTGCAGAAGACAGAAGGCAAAGTTAAAGAGGGGCAAGATAAGAATTACGAGTTGTTGAAAGGCCTACACACTAAATCCCAAACAAGTGGACAAGGAAAAGTAGGAGTCGTCGTTATGCAAAAGGCTTTCTCCGGCTACTTAGATAAATTATCAGAGAGATCTTCTAGCCATCAAGACAAAATGTCAAATCTCCAACAGCTCAGCGGATGCGTACACGTAGCAACAGAAGAAATGCAAGAGCGGTTGAGCGCAATCAAAGACTTGGCTAGAGAACACTCCAAGTGGCTTATTAGATACACCAACACCATGTCAACAAACACAAGGAGCTCATTCCAATCATCATTGTTGCCAAGGCCTATAAAGCGAAACTGGAAAAGGGAAAGAAAGAGAAATGATTTTGCTCTCACTCTTTCGTATTCTGATATGAAATTGTAACTAATAATTGGCTTCTTGCCATTTGTCATTTTTGAGAAGATGAACCAATTCAATTTCTTTTTGTAATGGTTCATCACGGAATTCCATATGTACTCAATTGAAAATTAATGAAAGGGTCGGCTAAATTTTGGTGTGAAATGCTTCAGATTGCAGAGACAACTTGAATGTGTTTCGTATCAATTATTTACTGTTCCATTGCATGTCTTAGTTAGAAACATCTCTTTAAGTTGAATTAAACTAATGAACAAACAGAGCTTTATTCCCCTATTTTAATACAACAAACTGAAGATAATCGTAGTATTGTTAGAGGTTAAAAGAGACTTTTTCAAGTATTATTTCTTAAGTTAGTTTCTTACGTTTTAGATTTAAAATCATTCTATTAAGCATCTTATTCATATAAATAGAATTCACTATTGCATCACCAGATTTTGCGAGTTCATAAGATGTGTGGATTCACAGATTTGGTTAGTATTAAGACCCAGATTCTAGCTTGAGTTAGTTCCTATCTAGGCCTAACTTGGTTTTCCTCTCCTGTTCTCTAGTCAAGAACAAACCCCATCTCAAAATTAGATACAAACAAATTCATTGCAAATCACAAACTCAAAGGGAGTTGTACCTATAAATTCAGAGGGAAATTAGTTGCTTAGTTACGTTTCCCAACTGTTGTAATCAGTCATTGTTCATAGATATTGGGCATTTAAAGAGATAATTGACAAGAAATAATCTATTTATCAACAGTACGTTGTGAGAAAATTCCAGCACTACTTGTTGGCTACTCCGTTTACATTTTATGTGGATCACTAGACATTCACGTGCTTGATGACCAAGCTGATTATTCAAGGAAGAGTGAGAAAATGGGTTGCTCTTGTTGCAAGAATTCACGTTCCCAATCATAGTGTGACCAGGGAAAAGCCATTTGATTGCAGATCAACTTTCCCGTTTCAAATTTGAAGAACCACCAAGAGAGAACAATGATTTTCCTGATGCCTACCTCTTCCATATTGCAATCCTATCGGCTTGGTATACACGCATTAGGGAATACCTCTCTATAGCCCAATTCCTAAGAGATATGCTACCGAGTGAAAGACAAAATCTCGTCCTAAGGAGCGGAACCTTCCAACTAATCAACGAGTTTCTTTACAAGATGGGACCAAATCAGGTGCTCCAACAATGTGTAATGGAGGAAGAGTTTCCAACTGTCCTAAGGGAGGATCACGAGGATCTAGCAGGAGGGCACATGGGATCGAACATGATTACACAAAAGGTCCTGCTTGCAAGACTGTAGTGACCCACATTGTACAACAATCCCAGAAAATGGGTTGTCAGGTGCGACACCTGCTAAAGGGTTGGGAGACTGTTGAAAATAGACTTCATGCCACTAAACCCCTCTCACGCACAGGAATAATTCGACTGATAGGGACTAGATTTTGTCGGACCACTAAAAGAAAGCAAAGCACGAGGGTGCAAATATATTGCCTTGGCGAATAAATACCTGACCAAGTGGGTCAAAGCATGGGCCCTGCTGGACAACTCAACCATGAGCACAACAAGGTTTACTTATTAGCAATTAATCACAAGGTATGGCATCCCAATCCAACTGGCAACAATATTTGGCTTGACAATGATGGTCCAAAATTCCATGATTTTCCTCCAAACCCTATGTTTGTGAGAGTTACAGGGCAGCTGAGAAAAACTTGTTTATTACTTATCTTCCCTGCATCTTCAGGACTCAAAACCAAAAGCAAAGCAAAGCTAGAACAAAGCACTTTCAATATCTATACATTAACCTTACCTGTCAATCCAATTACACACCAAATGAATAGGATTTTGCATGCAATTTCAAAGAATTATATTTTTTATTGCTCCAAACTCCTCAACAATTCATCAACCACCATCCTCAGACCATTACAGGTCTATTTCAAACCTTTTCCAATGGTTCCCAACCAATTTTAGAAGTTACATGATGGTTTGCAACTTTTTGCAACCATGCATTAAAAGTTGTCATGATACCTTTTGAGCAACTTTGCCTTCTACCCATTCTAGGACCTTGACCACTTGACATTTGAGTTAGAGAACATTAAAATGACTTAAAGAAATAGCCTAAGGGTTGTCTCATATGTTTGACCCCTTTGGCCTCAAAATACATCAAACTCCCTAAAAGGTCCTAAATGCACATTTCATGTCAACTTTGGCTTACAAATTTGATTACACATTACAACTTGGATCCAATTCGATTTTGGAACCTTATTACAATCCTACTACCCTACTCGAATCTCCCATGCATTAATTTGTCTTCATGATCTGAGGGTGCTCCTGCACCAACACTTCTTGCAGATCAACATACCAAGCACAAAGTTCACTCTTTTTGGCCTTATGAAGTGTAGTATTTAGTATTTCAAGTGTTATAGATAGCCAAGTCGGTGAATAGTTAAGGCATTGACTTCTAACATAGTATATCACAACTTAAAAGTCCAAAAGAATTAGAAAAATTGCAAGTTCACAGCCCTCATTTTTCGCATCTGCCCAAAACTCTCGTTCATAGTCTAATCTTATGGTAATAGGGTGACTAGTGAACTCATACATTTTTGTTCAATCCAAATCCAGTAAAACTACTAGTTGTTTATTCCATCATCTCCATTATAACTTTTAGTACATTTTGTAAATGAAAATGCTAATTGTCGTCATCAGTCCAATTTTGTTGAAATCCAACACCCCAATGTTTTTCTTTGTTAACTTACACATAGGCTTATTGATTTTCAATATCAATAATGTATCACTTTTGCACATTGGTTGTAATATTGGCACTTCATTACATCTAGAGTATAGGATCTATGGAGTCAATGAGTAGGTTAAAGGACCATTCGATCTCAAGTTAGCTCTACCTCAGAGATTGTGTGTATCACTTAGAAGGTAATTTGGTATAAATGAAAAAATTGTTCTACTTCTGATCTTCTCAATATCCTTGATAGAAAATTAGGCACTCACCTTGACACTCCCATAGATGTTGTAGCACAAGGACTGTACAACTATCCATTCACACAAATCTATGTACCAAGTTATCATGTTATGTATTCTACTTTTGTAAAGAGCTTATACTGATAAATCCAATTCATCTTTAAATTACACATTCTTTATTCTTGTCTACTTTGTTGCAATACTGCCATCTCTGCTGCTTTCAGTTCTGGTCTATTATTAGAATTGGTATCAATTTACAATTGCTACACTTCCATATCAATATGATAAATTTATCCAGCATGTTATGTGATGTTTGCACACAATAATTGGAACTGATACCAATATATGCTAGTAAGAGTAAGGTACCTAAAGCCATAAAAATTGGACATGGATGTAACCATCTTTTGAACATGCAAAGAAAAATTGCATATCCACCACTCCCCAACGCCCCACCCCCAAACACCCCCACCCCCCCCCCCCCCCCCCCGACACACACAAGAGATAAATCCACACAAAAGTTAGAATTCACGATTAAAACACTTTAAATAATAAAATCATAGCTTTGAAGAAAAATTAACTTACAAAAGTTTGTGTTGTGGACAAGGGTCAAATCAATATACAAACACGGATAAGAAAATATTGAAACTTTGAAATATAATGAAAAACGTCAAGCATGACCCAAAGAATGCAAAACAATTTTATATGCCTAAATAACATTTGAAAATTGAAACATCATTCATTTGAGGGAGTCACCGCCCACATTTTGATCAGGTAGAATTATTCAAATACAACAATTGGTATCAATTCATCTCTATTGGTCTGTTCCGTAATTACAATTGTTGTTAACTCGCAAATTGAAACCTTAAAAAGGAATCTCATCTCTATTGCTTACAGTTCTATATGACATTACAATTGGTACTAATTCATTATTCTCACACTTCCCTGTTAGCATAGCATATTTATCCAACACTCTATGTGATGTCCCTAAACTATTCTTCAAACCCAAATCAAAATATGATAGTGACAGGAAGGTATCTAAAGCTATGACAATGTGGATGTACTAATTTTTCAAACATCCAAAAAAATTGCGAAACCCTCCTGACAAGATAATTCAAAAAAAATCATGATTAAAATCCTTGAAAAGATGAAAGCATAGATTTGGAAAAGATTCTAGCTTAAAAAGTTTGTGCGGTGGACAATGCTCAAATCAATATAACATGCCAACATCGAGGAACTTCATATGCACTTGGGATTTCACGAACTTGTTTGTATCAGTGTATTAGCTGCAACAAAGTTATAACTAAGTTGCCACTTCAGATTCAAGTTCAGAGTCAAGTTCGAGACTCGAGTTTAAAATTCATTAATAAAATTGGGAGGTGGGTTTGGGTTCGTCCGTACAAAAACATATGTTTTATATATATATATATGTGTGTGTGTGCAACAACAACTAAGTTCATACACGACTATGCTAATAGTAAAGCAACATAGCAAAATACACCACCATATCTATGCTTCAACTCAATGATATATTAATTGCATCATTCAACCATACATATATCATGAAACGCTTGGTCACATGCATGGAACATATTTCCGGATAGTTTAAGAATGAAAGGAATGAGTAGAAGATAAGTGCAGTTTGATAAAATATTGTCATAGATGTCAAAAGTCAAAGGCACGAAGGAAGATACAGTGAATTATATAGCAAGCAATACACCATGGCATCAAAAGATACTTCAAGGATTGATGGGGTAGGAAACGAATAATATCATCTATCTTATAGAGAGAAGGAATAATGTTAAGAATGAATGCACTGTGAGATTTACTAAAACTGATACAAATACTATGACAGTGGCAGATAGTAAAATATAACATAACATAATTCAAGTACAACTATTGCTTACAAGTATTGAGAATCTTGTGATCATATAGATAGATACAATAATCAGTGATGGAATACGAAAGTGACAGGTGTATGATGGATCATAAAGCAATTTGAAAGCTGACCAAACTTCATATGCAGTGACTATCAAGAGTTCACGATAACCTGTTCTTGATAAAGAATACATTCAGTGACTCTGAAGAATGTGATGGCATCAAGAGCAGTTGAAAAGAATTGATAAGAGATCATATGTGAAGGATAGGAGCAAAGTCGCGATGATATCCTGAAGTATATTTGAGAAATATACTGAAACAATGCACACTTCACGATGATATTCAAAGCCCAAGATCTAATAAATATCTATCTGTTTGCATATGCAGGGGAGTAATGGGTAAAGAACATAGCATGCATGAACAGGAAAGGATGATGATTTAGCAAGCATATGAGTCCACGACAATTCAGAAACATCAAATAATTAGATTAAATACTATGTTAGAAAAAAAATACAATGAGATAACATGATATGCCCAGTAACAAGAAGATGATGATATGAAGTCAGAATTTTTAGAGAAAACATGAGGCTTCATTCGAACCATAAACAACTGGACATGAATATAGAACAAACGAAGTATGGTTAGCATATGGAAGTCTTTGAATAAAACAATACTCAGTAATCTCCGGTGAAGTGTATGGGTTCCGAATTGACCAAAAAAGAAAACTTATGAATTGCCAAGAACCATGTTAGCAGCGTTGCACAAAAATAATAAGGAAAAAAGTCAGGCCATCACTCAGAAAGATATAGTGATAAAGAATCCACTTCAGCACCAAGAACAATATTCACACAAACATTGCAGACAAAGATTTACGGCAGAAGTCAGTTCAATAAAACACTTGAAATATAATGAACCGTGATTACCTTTAAAATAAAGTCTTCAGCGGCAATGTTTATAACAGCAATTCAAAGATAAAAGGACATGCAGATGATGAATTTAGAATAAAATGAAAGTCTTAGCAATCATGATAAGTTTGAAGAACCAATAAATGAATAGAGATCATAAGACGACAACTTTATCGAGCAACAATTTAAACAGGGCAACTTCAGACCAAGACAAACAATGGAGATGGAAATTTATACATAATGATCAGACCACAAAGTTTGCACCATTAAAAATAATAATAATAAACTAAATCTGTAGTCTTGATATGGCCAAAAAGTGTGCTGCCGATAATTTCCAAGGAATATGTCATGCATGAAAGTATTGTGTGGAGACATCGTTTTAATTTGAAGAAATAAATCAATTCTAATATTCAGACAAGCAGCGATAAAGACATCAAGAGATTGGAGTTTCGAAACTATTACTTTCCATAAAAAGACTAAGGTTGAGATTTTCACTCTCACGTTGGGCTTAATAGTAATTTTGCTACAAATCTGGAATTACAGCTATGATGTAAGAAGACAATACTTGCGTATCAAATATAAGACAATACTCAATGTATCAAATATACATTAACAAGCAAATAGAAAGATTCGTTAAATATGTCAGAAGATATATATGAGACATAGGCAATTCCATTGTAGGTTTCGAGAGCCTTGAAAAACTGTTATTGATACATGGCAGGCAAGTTAATTTCTAAGTATTAAAATAGTTTAAACTAAAAATGCTGAGCGGTCATCATTAAAAGTTTAATGTGCCTCTTTGAAAAGTTACACCCTTTGAGTGAATGGAATATAAACAGAGGTTATTTTATTTTCGAAAAGTAGTGTGAAGTAGAAGATATAACCAGTGGACTTTAGTACAAGGGAGACAAAGAAAATATATATTCAGATTTACCAAATCTGATATATATGTGAATTGAAAGGATAAAGACTATATGTACAAAGGGCTTCCAATCAGCATAGAGATTATAGTATTGAATAAAATATGCGCATATGAAGAAGGATTTATAGAAGAACAGAAGTTTGTGAAAAGAAATTGTCCATCATCAGTTGAGTCAGCATTAGTGCAAAGCTGGAGAGAATTTTGTGTGCGGTGGGTTGGTGCTTCCAATAGGTCAGAGCCTGCAAAGTGTGGGAGTTGAAGCTTCGAGTGAGTGGGTGCTCATAGTAGGTCGAAGCCCACAAAACATTCTAAAAGAACAAAGTTTATATAAAAGCATTTATTTCGTGATTTTCTGCCACAATGAGTTTCCACGTTAAATCTTTGTGTCATTGTGTTCATATGCATAATTGTTGATTCCATCATTTGAAGTTAATTGTTTGGATAAAAGTTTTAAATTGGCAAATTTGTTATTATACTTATACAGCCCACCACATCCCCCCCCCGCCCCCCCACCCCCACCAATTTCTTAGTATAATCGTGTGCTCAACACAGTTATCTGAAACTTTATTTTGTATTGGTTAGATGATTTCTAACCAAGCTAGATCAAAAGTTAAGATTCAAACTTTAAGCCCTGATTTCAAAGATATCGTAGCTTTTCTAAATAAATTCCTCTAATCATCAATTTGGATTTCCAATATCAGCTTTCTTTTTCATTCACAAATGCACTAATGACATATAAACCATCCTTTTTGGCCTTTTCCGTTGTCAATTTTTAGGGTTGGGAGTCCAAATGGGACCAAATTCGGCCTGGGTTCGGCCGCTCGGCGGAAAAATCTTCCAAATTCTGTCTGTGTTTCTTTGACAGAGATTGCAGTGAGTTTGTGGTTCTGCAGACAAATTCGGGGCAAATTTGACAAGGACCAGACTTCATATAGAATCGAACCAGACTTTGAGGATTGCTGGAGAGAACCTAGTAACTTAGAGTTATAACATAAAATCCAAGGACACTGACGAGTCTCTCGTAGATTGAATATTTCATTGTTGACTATCACAATAAGAAGAATAACAACACTTAGATTCTCTGCACAATACATACTGGCCTGAAAGATATACCCCAAAATTGTTAAAGGAAGAGTTGCTGATGAAGAGAAATACTTACCATAGTCTGGCCTCCATAAGAAGTCAGAATACCCCCAGCAGTTAAAATACCCCCAAAGTAAGGATCTGCACATGGATATGCTGTGTGACCCTACAAAAATCAGAACGTATAGAAATTATTACTCTTGAACTTGGCATGCTCAACAAAGTTAAGCTGTGTGCCCAAGGAAAAATATCAATATCTAGAAAAGAAACGCTACAAGCATCACCAGTTCATTAAGAAATCACCAAATTGGTGGTTAAAATCCATGGATATTATAATCCTTACAATTGAATGACCAAGCTCCAATTGAGTATGTGGCACAAGGTATTCAGACGAAGCCAAATCAAGAATCGGTGTCACTGAATGCTGCTGATGTTGCTGATCATTCCCAGTGGTTCCATCATAACCTGGATAATATATCCCATTGAAACAGGGTGAATAAAATTTTGAACTCAATCGCCAAAGAAAAGTGTATTAATGGCACAGCGCTTATTACATGAAAGTTTGAAACCACCAAATGATCTCAAGGCATGAATAAGCAAATGAGACAGACATTTCAAAACAAAAAAACCTCATGACAGGAAAATTCAGGGAAATTGCAACTAATAAAATATTTGTACATCAACCAGACAAGTTTAATCCTTATAATCCTAGTCAACAAAAATATCAGGATGTGCAAGTTGACATTAATTCTCGTCTTCAAGGAGCTATAATCTGGCAATAAAGATGTAAACATGAGATAAACAAACCAAACTCATCATATAGAAATAGAAAACCATTTGTACATCAACCAGACAAGTTTAAACCTTATAATCCTAGTCAACAAAAATCTCAGGATATGCAAGTTGACATTTCTTGTCTTCAAGTAGCTATAATCTGGCAATAAAGATGTAAATATGAGATAAACAAACCAACTTCATCATATAGAAAAAGAAAACCATTTGAAATATGGATTTAGAAAAAATAAATTAGCCTATTAATTTAATTAAACAAAAAAAACATCTGCATAGGAGCTCAAATTAGTGCTAACATTTTAATTTGTCTATTTTGAGACAACTCAAACTAGAACAATATTTGAGATTAAAACCTCTCTTCAAATTTCAAAAGCTAGCTACATGAAAACTAAAACCATCCTAGACACTAAGATTGCATAAAATGAATGAAACCATCTGCCTAATCTTTTGGGTCAGGTAAAGCACAAAACCAGTAACAACTCTTTTCTCACAAGAAAAAAATTCAGATATTACCAAGGAAAACAGCCAATCTAAATGCACAAACACAACAAATTCCTGCTGGCTAAGTAAAGATCAGCAATCCAAATAAAACAAGATTTCAAAAACAGCTTCAGCAGCAGAACTGTAGTGTCAACTATTATTATTGATGTCTTGTGATCAAACACTTATTGTAGATTACAAAGAATACACACCTTTTTTTTTGGATTTATGCTGAGTATCATACAAAATTTATGCTTTAAAGCATAAATGCTTAAAACTCCTGAAAACAAGTTATTAAGGGCATGGTGTGATAGATAAAACTTGGCATTGTTGTTGTTGCCACCAAGGTTCAAACCCCCACCAGGCCATTAAGCTTGCAAGTTTAACCACTTGTGTAATGCAACAACAAAGGTCCCTATGTGACCTCCATTAATATAGGGTTGGTCAAAATAATATTGATGTCATCAACAAAAAAACATAAAAAGAAAATGAAAAAACTTTAAAGCAAAACGTACTCTCAAGAAAGAACAAAAATAAAAGCAAGCTGGAGTGACTAAATGGCCCACAATTCTCTAGCTAGAAATGGTACCTTTTGAAACAGCAATTGCCATAAATCACCATAGCCAATAATGCACACCCTCTATGATTCTAAACCTGTTGGACCCTCTGAGAGATCTGAAACCCTAACCATCAATATAGTAACATTTACATCAATCCTTCTTGATTATTCAAATTTGATGTCTTCTAGGATTTTGAAATGACTGTATAGTGAAAACTGAAAATGAAACCCTAGAATGACAATATGACCAAAATACTTGAATCTGAAACCTGAAGCACATTTAATGTTCCAAATAACAGGTGATAGGAAAACCATAATATAGTTCTGAAAACACACAAACCCTAGTCGTTGCAAGTACACCAAATTGACATTCTTTGTTCTTCTAAACCACTAGCATAAATAGTTGAATAGGGGTATATTGAAGTCTCATTGTGCATGATTTTAGTGTCACCAGCATAAACGACTGAAATATTGATTTCCATTGTTGTAGCAAATTGTAAACCTGGTCTAGCTTGTTTAGCACCCCATACTTTTCACTTCTTCAACCAATGTTTACTCAATTGTTTAATAAGGCATTCTTGAAGGTTCTGGTTCCATATTCATTCCCATTCCTAAATGTTCACACCTTGCATTTCTTGTAAAACATGATAGTTTGATATTTTGATTTATTTGAAACCATAGAAGCAAAAGACTGCAAACGAATGCCAATTATACTCCTTTAATCTTGGATCCTAAAGCTAGCTAATTTTTCCCTAAAAAAATCCCAGTTCATGAAAAAATCGATCACCAAACGTTGACCCCAATTTCAATGACCTTTTTGCATTTAAAGTGCATTAAAAACCAATTAAAATCCCAAGAAATAGTAAAAAAACCAAAAAAAAACATCGCAAGAAACTATGAAACCCTACAAAAAACTCAAAAAATTGATGAATCAATTAGAAATAATGTTGATTCCAAAACGAAATCGAAGTCAATGTGGAATCAGCATTGAAAAAGGTTGCAATTTGGTCCCTTTAGTTTTCAATCAGCCCTCTGGAAAACCCTAAATAAAGGAGTAGAGAAATTACAATCACAACAAAATTTGAAAGGGCCTGAATCATCCTGAAATGTGGGGAGCATGTGAGATAGTGTCAAAGATGCATACAAATTTGTTCTAAATCGCAATTCTAAGCTCTCTGCACACCTCGACCCATGGATTTTAAGGAGATCACGTATATACCTAAATATTATACACTAATTTTAAAATTATAACTATTATGCACTGTTATAGATGGTCATTTAAGAAGTAGCCAAACCCTAAAGTTTATAATTAAATTATGAAGTAATTTCAAAATATAAATTAATGTTGATTATTAATAGATGTGGATAACATATACGTAGAAGATGACAAAAAATAGTGGTTATTGAGTGATTAATCAAGAGTCGCAGCATGTGCAATGATTTATTCCCCAAAAAATTGGAATTTTTTGTTCAATTACTTCCACTGTTTTTTTGTGAGTTATCAAGTGAATAATCGGCAAAAGGTGATGGTTAAATGGATAAAAAAATTGTAGGACACTAGCAAAAACTCTAAAATCAACATTGATGAGAAAAAACCCAGAGCAATGTGATGTGATCCTTCATAAAAAATTGGAATTTTTTGGTCAATGACTTTCAACAAATTTTTTATGATTTATCAGACGATTAGTCAGCAAAAAGCGACAGCTGATTGGCAAAAAAATTGTGGGGAACTAGTATAAACCTAAAAGGGATAGTCATGAGAAAAATCCCACAAAAATGTGACGAGAATCTCTACCAAATCGATGTGGCACACTGAAGACACGGTTGGGAAAGTTGAGTTAAAAGTGTTTGAAAGTCCCTAAGTGCTGCAAAGTCAAGAAATAGCATGAGAGAGAGGCAATTACAAACAAAATTTTGCTCTCTTTCTACATTGTATATATTGCATAGCATGATTGATACTATTTCTTTTTTAACGTCAATTTTGTTTGCATAAATTTCAAATATTTAAATTGTTGAGATATGGAACAAAAGAAGACCATAACAAAGCTGCCTTATTTATTTGTTACACTATGATCTAAAAGAGCAAGGTAACAAAGTTTTGCCTTCTTCAGTTTGTTGAAGGCAAAGAACCATAAAATGATAATTATAATTAGTTGATGAGCTTAAGGGGCTTTTTAATGAATGGTTCATAAGGCACAACATTTGCAAAAGGTTTTGCAAATGGGGTTGCAAGCGAAGTGGGATTAAACTTGGAGGAAACTCTATGGTTAGGCACGTTTGAGATAGAGTTGTGGTGGCATGAATAACCTCCCACGAAGTCTCAGTGCTTCACCTCTATAAGCATCACCTAGATGCAATGAGTGCTAAGTGTTCCATTCATTTATTTTCATGAAAGATGGGCTCTTTTGAACCCCTAATTACGAAACATGGGTCAATGAGTTTGACTCAAAAGATGCACAGTTGAATCCCCACAGCAATATCACGACATTTTAGGCTTGTCAATTATGACATATATGTTCTCATGATCAATCAAATAGCAAGATATTTATAACTTTACTCAAAATTAATTAAATTAACCATGCAATTCAGTCTCTAACTTCAACATATATAAAGTTGATAAGTAGGAGAATATCTCCTACTTATCAATTGATGAGCTTAAGGGGCTTTCTAATGAATGGTTCATAAGGCACAACATTTGGTGAAGGTTTTGCAAATGGGCTTGCAAGCTTTGGGTTTAACTATAGAGGAAACTCTGTAGTTAAGCGCGCTCAGGCTGGAGTAGTACTAGGATGGGTGACCTCTCGGGAAGTCCCAGTGCTTCACCCCTATGAGCATCACCTAGATCTAATGAGTGCTAAGTGTTCCATTTATTCTCATGAGAGATGGATTCATGTTGAATCACTACTCATGAAACATGGGTCAAGGAGTTTGACTCAAAATCACATAGTTAAATCCTGATAGCAATATCACAATTTGACTTGCTATGGAAATTATCTCCTACTTATCAATTAATGAGCTTAAGGGGCTTTCTAATGAATGGTTCATAAGGCACAATACTTGGTGAAGGTTTTGCAAATGGGGTTGCAAGCTTTGGGTTTAAATATGGTGGAAACTTTGTAGTTAAGCATGCTCAGGCTAGAGTAGTACTGGGATGGGTGACATCCCAAGAAGTCTCGGTGCTTCACCCCTATGAGCATCACCTAGATCCAATGAGTGCTAAGTGTTCCATTTATTCTCATGAGAGATGGATTCATGTTGAATCACTACTCATGAAACATGGGTCAAGGAGTTTGACTCAAAATCACACAGTTAAATCCTGATAGCAATATCACAATATATAAAATTGTTTTCATATATACATGTGCATATATCACTCACATATGTGTATATCATGCCAACTTTTTATATAATTGTTTGTTGAGAAAATATAATGAAAATAACTTGAGAGAAAATATGGGGTTAATCCCATGTTTTTGTATAGAATTGTTCAGTGCTGGGGTGTTGTTGGGTCTGTTTTGGGGATTGGTATAGTTGATCTAGTTTAGTAAGAAGTGAATCTTTTTTGTATTTCAGATGTAATCAGCTTTATATTAATAAAATACCTATGTTACCAATCAATAAAAAAGAAAAAATTGAGAAAATTCTATAAAATGAGTTCTACTTATATGACTATGAAGACTTTCTTTTATTGACAATATTTTGTGAAGAAAGAGGTAAGAGCCTACAACACAATGGTAAATTGTGAGCCTCTTATCTAGGACGTTTGGAGTTCAAATAATAATAATTAATCACAACACAATAATACTTAATCTTGGCTTCAGCCTCTTACCAATCAAAAAAACTAATGTGAAGCAAGCTTCATTTGGATTTTGAAAAATAAGAAAACCCATATCATATTTTGGTGCTACTTCAAATCATGGCTTGATTGAAATTTATACAAACAAAATCAACGTTATGGCTTGAATGAAATTTATACAAACAAAATCAACATTAAAATTGAGTCTCCAAGTTAAAAATATATCAAGAGAGGGTTGTGCAAGTGATTTCAATCATTTGTATAAGTCCTTTATCAATTGTGCTATGGAGATGTTCGTTAATATGAATAAATGAAGTTATTGACCATTTTTCTTCATTTTCATTTCTTTTGTAAGTTCAATTTTTCCCCAATTTTTTTCTGATTTTTTCAAAAAAAACTTAATCCTTTGGTGTAACCCCTCCCGAGATTCTTAGTTCCAAACTCAGCATATCACTAATTTTACATTCCAAACATTTCACCAAACACTTTGCATTGAAGAAAATATTATTATAATTTATTTAGAACAATCTTTCTGAGATTCTACATCATTTGCTTATCTTAAACCCATACCAACATTCTTAGTTTAGCAAAGGCATTTTATCATACAATTGGCAGACATTCAAGAGTGCTAGTAAAAACATAAAATGAATAATATAATCTGCTGTTCCAGAAATCAGAGCCACGATTTCATAAATGTTTTTATTTCACCAACCTTCAAATTATGCCAATTACAATTGCAACTATGGATACAAAAAGTGCTAGACCAAGAGTAGATTGAACAACAAAGAACATTAAAGCAAACAATTGGCAGCTTTAATTTGGCAGTTGTTGATAAGATTGCTGATGATAAGTTTTATATAACATCCATCAATAAATCTGCAATAAAATTGAAACAAAATCTGACTTCAAGGACTGAAGATGCAATTAGTGGTAGATAAGGTTGAATGAAGCATCCAGCCAAATGAATTTATGTGATGCATTTACTTCCTCAGAAATCTGTTCCAGCTTGTATGTCAATGAAGTTTACTATGTGTTGTGAATGGATGTGAGATACTCAAGTTGCTGCCAACAGTCACTTTCAGACCAGGTAATTGGATAGTCTCAAACTGTGATCAGAAATATAACTCTAAACCTTTCATTACAGCCCGGTTCAATTATCTATCAAAATGTACATGCCGTCTCATATACTTGGACCTCCAAACATCCAATGCAACTCTAAAGAATGAGGACAAAAGTAAAGATTCAAAGCTTATTGTACTGGGAAGTCTGCCTGTAGCATGGGTTTGCTTCTTCAATCATTCATTCAACTGTGGAAACCAGAATTGACATCTCCTCTAGAATAGTACCTGCTTTTAGAGTGTCTGCAATCTCTGCTATTCAAGAATCCAACTTAAACATTGACTTGAATGGTAGATTCTGAAATAAATCTACTCACAAGGAATGTCTGGGCTTGCCTCCAACCTTCAATTTCCTAAGGGTTTTCATCCTTACAAATTAGTCTCTGAATTTCAGCAACAAGAAGAAATGGCTTTCATATACGATTCGCATAACATGCCCTTGAAGAAAGACAATGTTCGTTTAGAAAGACTCCTCAAACTCCAAGTGAACATCCATGATCAATGTGGGATAAATCATCCTTAACTTTTAATTCCTCCTTGAACGAACTTCCCAAACAACTTAGAGAGCTTTATTAATTAAAATGGCTTTATGCTGTCATTTTATTAAAGGAATTTATAGAAACAACTTAAATACTCTTTAACCCCCTTTAAGTCATCATATCATAAAGTCATTTTATATAATGAATATTACTGAAGTTAAACTTGATTTAACTTTTAAAACTTAACTTAAATCATTAAATCCATGATAATTGCCAATATCAACTCATGGGAATAATCCATCCACTTTTCAAATATAGATATGATGCCAACTGATCACCCTAGTGACTTATTATAAATATTAAATATGAGCAAAACATCCAAGTGACATGCTAAAGATAGACAGTGTGAATCAAAGTGTCATGAATGATCTCCCGAAGGCTCACCAAAAATAAGCACTAAAGTTTGGGGACATTACATTTAGTTTCTTGATTTATTCCAACGATTTATACTTCTATGTATTAAACAATGGAGATTTGATCATAAATAGAGAAATTACAAAGACTTTCTAAACCAGTAATAACCTAACAAAACGGAAACCACTTAACAACTAAATCTACAATGAACATTATAGAAAAATCACAATATTTAATACCTTCCCCTAATGGTCATCAGTCTAACTACCCTACCGAAGACAATTTACAGGTCTTTTGGTCACAAATGCATAGAAGGTTGCCTACCTCCTTCAGGTAACCAATGAATGAAATGCTCTACAAAATGAGAATGTTGCTAAGACCCTCCTTGGATCTGCAAAAATTTAATGACCAATGATCTGTTCAACTTGATGTTGGATAACAAAGCTATCCCTCTAACATCAGTTGTTGAAACCTGAAACCACAATTTTTTTGTAAAATTGGCAAATCCTTGTGTGCAGAGTCGGGCAGACCATTGCCCTAGCAACTCTGGGTGTGATCTACAACAGCTGCAATGAACCACAATTTTTGTGGAAAAAATCACCAAGCCCTAAATTGCGGTTTACAAAACATTGTTTTTTTTTGGAAAAAATGGTTTAAAAACTCCAAATGAGAATCCATGATTTCTAAGGACAAAATCATGCAAAACCCAAAAAATAATTTTCGAGGATAAATAGAAAAAACACAATTTTTGAGAAAAATAATCAAAACCATACATGATTTCTGAGGATTAAAATCAACAAAAACCCAAAAAAAGTTTGGAGACAGATCAGAATACAAAACTTTGTTTTTGAGGATAAAGGTAAAACCCCTTTTTGCCAAACGATTTTTGAGGCAAACAATGACACCAAAGCCACAATATTTTTTTATTTTGACAAAAATTATTAAAACCAAGCCACTAATTTTTTAAGGACAAAAGTTTGAAAGCCCAAGAGGTCACAAAACCACACATCACAAAAACCTTCACGTGCCAAAACACCAGACTGTGTGTGGTAAACTACCCAAAAATATGGCCAAAATTCAGTATGCAATAAAACAAGACAAGCAACATGCAAGTACATGCAACCAACGAAATTTGCAAACTTTTCTTCACCAGGAAATCATGCAGCCAAAGCCCTTGACTGGGCTTACAATTTCCAGCAAAAAATCTTCGAATCCACCAACAAATTTACAAAGTTGTTTTTCATTAAAAACAGATTATAAAAATTTCCAGAATAAATTCTAGGAAAAAAGGGCTACAAATTGTTCTTTTGAAAAATTGTCAAATCTTATAGAAGCCTATTGACCCACTTTAATACCATGTTATAAAACTTGATAGTTTCATATTTCGATTTCGTAAACTGTTGTTTATGATAGGTTCGGTCAGATTATTGCAGATCTATTTGCACATATATATGTGAATGTATGTTTCACATACATATCTCTATCATAACAAGTTTGAAAATATACTTGGAATTCGACCAGCTTCATGCCTAACTAAGATGAATCGTGTGATATATATATATAATTTATTTTTATGTTTTTTTCAATATCTTGTATATGAATCGATTATATTGGATTGAGTTAGTTAGTGAACACTAACTAATCATGACCTTTCACTATTAAGAGTCGTGACCGATCCTAAAGTTGCTATTGAATATAATATATATATATGCTTTTGGTGATGGGAATATACATATCGAAATCAATAAATGTGATATACTTCCTACAGTTCGAAGATCATCATATTTGCAGCACAATACTTATCATCGTAAAGAACTATCCTATATTAACACGGTATCAAAGCAAAATCTGGGAGAGATAAAAGTTATGGTAGGATAGTCAATTGGCAGGTGAAAAGGATTCGAGTTGTCCTATATAGAAATAACTTCATGAAGCAATAGTGGAAGAAGGGTGTTAATAATAGAGTAAGTATCTCAGCACCTTATTAAAATTGCAATATCAGAGCCACTCGATCTTAGGGGTCTTTCAAAGTACTAAAGTTGAATAAGGAATGGATTGCTGATAAACTTGACTATTTGGAGCACAGGTGGTGAGACAAAGAAGTGAGAGCACGTGTCCCGAGTCAAATCAATGTTTGGACGCGTACTTGTGTAGGTCACAGTATAGGATGGAAAGATTCAATGATGAATCAGATGTCTACGTCACTCGTGAATGTATATGCAATGCTTCTTCACTCTTTGCATGGATGTCTAATATCCTTATCATCTGCGGCACATTTTGGGACCACTTGTAGCTCCTACTCCATGTTCAGGTTGCTGAACACTACAAAACTCAGCAAGTTAGGCAATCAATTATCAATGTTGTGCTAGATGCAAAACATGCTCAACATTTTTGTTGTTTGCACTTAAATGTTGCTCAGCGTTGAAGGGATATATGATGGACAATGCCGAGAAGAGATATTGGAGAGTGTTCGATGTCAATGCTAATGGGCACCACGTCCTAGGAATGTCAGAATGTCGATGGTTGATTAATGTCAGTGCTCAAGTCAGCACCAAATGTGGGAAATGTCTATGTTTGATGTTTGTTCTTGCATTGCAGATTAATCAATGTTTGGATCAGATGGTTCTTGATTATGGTTGCTTCAAAGAAACATCTCATGATGTGCTTAATCTGCTGATGCAATGTTCTGGGAACATTCTGCACATCAAATGTTCAGTACAATCAACATCGAGTACAGGGATAGTCCCTACTTTTTCAAAATGATATTTAACTACAGTTTAAAAACGACCTACCGCAAATTATTAAAATGAGCATGACTAGGTCGTATGCAGGGTAACGCTTCTCATGCCTATACATTTTGTTCAACAAAAGTTGGTCAGAGGCATTTTGCAGATGATTAAAACCTCTACATTAATGATTCGAAGACTCCACATTTCAGATGATTGCTTTGAAGGCACACTAGAATATACTCAGCACTCCCTATTTAAAAATGAGGATAGGCAACAGACAGAGTAGATCCTTGCAGATGATGCAAATTTTTGAGAAATGCCCGTCTTCCCAAGTGCTTGTTGAGTAGACTTTAGAGATGACAGGACAGCGCTGAGCTGGAGATGCATCATTGGGTTTGATGGATCTATATGCTATTGGGGGATTGGGCTTGCCGGTTGGATGTGAAATGCTAGGACAAAGCTCTGCAATAATTGCCTACTCCAGTTTGAAGATAAAGATTCATGGTGGCTTGGTGCAGAGAGCTCAACCACGATATGAATGCTACCTATGTGACTCAGCTGATCATTTGGAGTAGATTGGGTGGTTGCCAGGAGAAATATACAGTAATAAGCTTTGTATCGAATCAACCGGAGCTCTTGATTAATATTTCTCCCATGATCTGATTGATTGCATTTGTACTAACTGAGAAATCACCATAATGTATGAGGCGACCATTTCTGGGTAGTGTGAAGCAGTCAACTAGACAATTATCATTATGCGAGATTACAAAATCATAATCAGAAGAAACAGTTTCATTGTTCAATATTGTTGTCCAATCTGCAAACTTAGTGTAAAAGAGGTCGCAGGGAAGGACTTCCATCAAGCCAGCTAGCTTGGAGGAGAGCGGGAAATGAAGCTGAGACAACCTCTCGAAGAAGTGTCAGAGGATAACTTTCTTTCAAAATCACAGGCTCTTGTGGCCAAGAATGAGAAATAAGTCACTACTGTAACTTCAGGGGGATCTGGGATCTTGCATTCTAACACCCTCGTTCGTTTGAAGGCCCAAAGAGAATTTTTTTTTTTACAGACACTGTACAAATGAGCCCTATGCCAAGTTCAAGAAGATGTGTCCAAAATTTGATAGTACAAAGGAAGTGGATGAGATCGGAAATGATGAGAATGGGCATCTAGAAAAGACTTTGAAGGGTTACTCGGCTTATTGTGGATTTGGACTCTTTTTCTTCACTATAAAAGTTCCAGCATTGGGAATCTTCTTCATTTTGTTTTATCAGTAATATCTACAAACTTGAGCTCACGTGCACTAATTGGGCTCCCCGAGGAAGGTACTGCAGAGCATGATAGCAGTAATAGGATAATGGATTATCTTAGTATTCCTCATCATGAGTACAGTACGGTATTCACTGTTAGTAGAGGCTCTGCTTTCAAACTTCTTGCAAAAGCCTATCCATTTCATCTAAATAAGGGATTGCTAACTATGTCTGACTATGAAAGTGAATCAATTAACTGGATGGCACAAACTGCATGGGAATGAGCCTCGTGATTATAGCATTTACACTGAAATAGAACTTGCTTCTTTACACTCAACTCTTCACTGAATTTATTCTTCCAGCAGTGAGAATAGCTGCTACAAATTCCCGGGAACCTAGGGACCCTAACCCTATGCTAAATTTTTTTGGAAACTTGGGAGAAATTGCTACCAACTTCAGTACTTGGTATCCAACCATTTTTTATAAGTTGGGGAATGTGCTTCATTCCTAGAATGCAAGTGAAGCATCTGCATATTCAATTTTATCACCTTGGAAAACTGTATTCGACCCTGCTAGCTGGGAGCAACTAATTGTCTATTTTATTGTAACTAATATGATGAAATTTTTATTTACAGGAATTCTTAATCAATCTAGCTAATCGGCAACTAGACCAATTCAACTGAGTTATGATTTGGGCATCTGTTATTTCCATATACCATATAGCGAAAATGTTGGAGGCTGCATCTTTCAAAGAGGCAGCAATCAGGATCTCGATCATATTGATTTAGAGGGAGCCTAAGTAGTAGAGAGAGAGAGACACACACACACACACAGAGAGAGAGAGAGAGAGAGAGAGAGAGAGAGAGAGAGAGAGAAGAGAGAGAGCAAACTCATGTAGTAGTGTGGCTGCTACAACTCCATGTTTGGTCATCATCGAAATCAACTCTACAAAATGGAATGACTGGGAATTTTACATTGCAGGGGAATAATAACAACTGTTCCATTCCCATTTGAACAATCTGTAGAAGGGAGATTTCAGAGAAAGGATACCCTCAGAGTTCAAATATGAACCATTTTAGATCTTATGCATATGGAGCTTCATTGGTGCAAGTGATATCAAGGATGTTGATGTGCAGGGATAAGAAAAGAATGATGCATTGAAAATGATATTGAGGCATTTTTGCAGATGATAACATCTAGGATTATATGAAATAAAGCCAAGGGGTTATTCCACTGAGAGGGAGCATTCTACAATTGAATTTTGTTCAAATATAAAATGGTCATAGTTCTTTGAAGAGGAAGAATCAACATTCAAAGGTAGTTTGAAAATTCATCACAGTCAACCTTGGACGAGAAGAACAAAAGGTTGATGCATGTACTTGGAGCTTTAAATAGAAGTCATACTATTATATATATATATTGGCTGATTACATTCACTCATGTTACTATGAAATCAGACAAGTACATATGTGTATGAGAAACTACTCCTATGAATAATGTTGTGATCATAACATAGAGAGTTGTCATAAGATCTGCCAAGTGGATCTTTGATCATAGTGATTCAGAGGAGTAGACCACAGAGATGGTTTCTAGAGAAGGTACATAACCACTAAAGTACGAATGGCTGATATTATCACCAAGTTTCATATCAAAGTAAAGTTTGTGCATTTGAAGACTAGTTTGAAGTTTTGAAGAATAAAGCCATTGCTAAGAGGGAGTCTTAGCATCAGTGATTTCTTGAAATATACTTTATTGGATTCTTCTCTGTGAGAGAGAAGTTTAAAGCCAAGCCCTTATTCTGCCCTCTTATAGTAGTTATGATGGATCCACCCTCTGATATGGTTCATGGTGGATGCCATGGTTGTAATTCCATGAAACACCACGTGAGAGAATCCGTGGTGACTTTATGTAAACATTTTGATGTCATGCATATGACTCCATGACTTTAATGGGCCTGCCCACTGTGTATATTACAAAAACGTGACGATCTTTCTGATAATATACACTTGTATTCAGCATTGTAAGGTGACGACTTTACAATGCTTACTATCACAACGAATATCATGCTGACTTAATATTCTTAGAAATGTCTTGATAGTTAATATCTCATGGACTTATTGATAGATATCATGCTGACTTGATATCGGTAGTGTATCAATTTTTTCTTTAAGAGATAATCATGGTGGATATTATGTGACATAATATCCATGGATATGCCATGATGAGTTATGGTAGACATCATGCAACATGATGTTAGTGCACATACCATAACCAGGATTTATAAATATCATGCTGACTTGATGTCTAATATACTCCTTGATATCACGAGTAAGGTGATACCTAAATCTGTTCATACTTAGTTAATCTTCCCTAGCTAAGAGGGAGTGTTGTTTATGATAGCTTCGGTCAGATTATTGCAGATCTATTTGCACATATATATGTGAATGTATGTTGCACATACATATCTCTATCATAACAAGTCAGAAAATATACTTGGAATTCGACCAGCTTCATGCCTAACTAAGATGAATCATGTGATATATATATATATATATATATATATATATATATATATATATATATATATATATATATATATATATATATATATATATATGGATCGATTATATTGGATAGAGTTAGTTAGAGAACATTAACTAATCATGACCCTTCACTATTAAGAATTATGACCGATCCTAAAGTTGCTATTGAATATAATATATATATGCTTTCGATGATGGGAATATACATATCGAAATCAATAAATGTGATATATTTCCTACAGTTTAAAGATCATCATATTTGCAGTACAATACCGTAATATTCCCACCCTTAATTTGGTTGAGAAAAGAAATTTATACTCAGGAAATTTTAACAAACAGTTGGTGTGCGAATTGAACATTGAATGTGTTAATACTACGGCAAAATTCTTTCCAAGATTAATATCCAAAGAATATTTTTTAAACAAGGTTATTCAAACACAACACATACTATCTCCAGAATGGCATTGATATAAGAAATTCAAGCCCAACGATAATATACTGTCCTAAACCAATATGCAGAAGAAACAATAGAGTTAATCTTCCACTTACAACGTAATTTGTCATCAACACTAGACAATGCAGTATACTAACCCCGTTTCACCACTGAAGAAAGTTGTAGTGGATGCTCAATTGTATGGGCTGCATTTACAAAGGTTCAACTCTGTAAGAATTTGGTATAGCTCTGATACCATGTAAGAATTTGCCTAAGGCAAGAATGAAATGCCAAGATCTAGAAGCTCAAGAGATAGCACAAGAGAGACAAGATGTGATCAAATGAGAATGGATTAATCAAATTATTGGATGTCAGATAGTTGGATGTCAGATAATTGGATATCAAATAATTGGATGAATACATTATAGAAGTGCCTTGTATATAAAGGCAACTGATATGACTAGGAGTTAGCAAAGAGATAAGCATAACAACTAAGCACATGTCCACCAAGAGTGGATTATCCTCCATTGTGCATGAATGTACGTGCAACAATGAGAGGATAAGAATGCAAAGGTGTATCTCATAAAGAAACGTAGTAGACAACATGTGCTCAATTAGAGTGCAAACTATTGTGTTGTCTACATGACAACTCATATAAATATGCAAACTCCTAGGTGTCTACATGATAACGAATATGAATAAGCATTATCCTAAGTAAACTTAAATAAAGTGTAATTAGTAAATACTTAATTACACCAACACCCCCCCTTAAGTGCAACTTAGGGAAATGTACTTAAGCTCACAAAAGCTAAATAATAATGCAAGATGGGTCCTGGCTACAAGGCCATGTTAGGTACCCATGTACAATATGAAAGTGCAAATGATATGCAATGCAATCTCTCATAAAGCGGAGAAAAAGGGAAGACTACATGGGAAAAACGCTCCCCCAAAAAGAGAGAAGAAAAATAAAGTAAGATGCATGGATGGATGGAGTAATCAAGACCCCCTATTATGACATACATCATGCATATACAATAGAGAATCCCTCCATAAGAAGGGAATAAGGAGAAATGAAATCCCTCCATAGTGAATAATCTCCTACAAGAATGATGAGTGCTTGAAGAGAAAAGAGAATCCAATGCCTACAAACAACATTTCTCCCCTTAGGAAGAAGATACACCAAATATAAATGCAAGAAGGCTTCCCATTGTGGATAGGAAGATGAAAAGGGAATCCATATGAAATATGTTGCCTCTGAAGTCTGAAGATGTGTCACCATGTCCTTGAATACTGAAGATGTCACGAACCAATCAAGATCAAGTCCAATAGAAGAAGGTGACAGACAAGGAACCAATAGTAAATGCTCTGTATAGGAATATGGATCAAACTCCACAGACCAAGATGCCTCCTCAACAAAAGTAGGAAGAGAAACAAAGAAGCCCCCCCTCAATGTAGAATCTACACCCATGAAATATGCTCCTGGATCAATATAGAAGTTGCACCATGAAAAATGATTGATATTTCTCCCTTGAGAAGAAATGGTAGCATGGGTGTACAAAAGAATCCTCCCCAATCAATAGGAAGAACTCTCGTAATGTAATTTGTCTCAAGAAAGTGCATAGGAATCTGCAACACATGAGTATGATCAACCATGCAATCTAACATCTCAAGTGAAGTTTGAGATTCATGTAAAGCAATGTCCAAAGACTCAAATGTCTTCTTTGTAAGTGAAAGGGACCTCCTGCAAATGTTGTAAGAAAGTATCCACAATCATGTCAAACTCAAAAGAAAGATCAAATGGAGAATCATGAGGGTTAGAGTGTTTCCTAGCAACAATTGAAGAAGGATCATCCTCAATAAAAAGAAGATGTATATCATCAATAGTGTCTCCCATATCCTCAATGTAGGACTCCACAAACAAACCTGCAATATCTGTCAAGAAGTAATCCCAAGTAACTGAGTTTGGAAGACAATGAATATCACGCAGCATTGAATCATGTGAATCCACGACTGTGTGAATATAAGCATCATCAGAAACAAAAGTAGATGTAATTATCTCAATAGGAGAATTAGTAGCTGCATCTGGAGGTAAAAGATCTTTTGGGAATGGAGGAACATGTGATGTAGTTATCTCAATAGGAGAATTAGTAGCTACATTTGGAGGTAAAAGATCTTTTGGGAATGGAGGAACATATGGATCTCCATACATCTTCCAAAGATAGATCCAAATATCATAAAAATCAGTTGACTTCATGTCATCAAGTGAATCCATAACCTCCATATCCATATGTAGAAAGAGTGCACAACAAATGATTGTAACAGTATCACCATTGTTTCACATATAGCAATGCATTATTCTCACTAAGATAAGTGAGAACTAATTCACTCCATTGCTTATAGTTTAGTGTTGTCAAGGTAATTAATTCTTCCTCATCCATGATGTACTAATCAATGCAACCCCCCCAAAATAGATGCTTTGGCACTTTATGCTTAGAGCAGCTACAATAGCCACTTGCCAATTTTGGGCCAAACTAAACTTCTGTTTTTGATAGTTACAACAACAAATATGAAGCTGTATATGACTCATAAAGATAAGACAGAAGACCTCTCAAGGATCTAATTAATTACAATTGCATAAATAGGCCAAAAATGACTAAATGCTGAAAGTACTATCTCCACTCAAAATTACTCCAAACTGATATCAGATTTGGAAAGTAGACAAAAAATCATGCACTTTCAAAAAAAATAACACCTAAATATGTGTCCATATAAGCACGAATGAAGCCTTTGAAGTTGTAGAAATCGGGATTGGCAATTTTCTGGAAAAATTCAGGAACAGAGATCACAAACAACCTGCACCAATGTGTAGATCACAAAATTCTACCCCAAAACAAAAAAAAAAATTGCTCGAAAAAAGGAGTCCGTATGGGGGAGATATTGTTGTTTGAAAATCACTTCTATAATTATTTTCCCTAAATGGCTACCATCACACCTCCAAGGAATCAAATGACTCTAGATTTCACCTCAAATGTCCAATTTTGATGAAACAAAAGTCGATTTGGGGGTTTTTTTGACCTTCTGAATGTCATACGAATATCTGATTTGCACCAACAAGCTCCAATATTGACCTGCAAAACAAATCTCTCCAATGGCTATGCAATAAAACAACTATGGCTCTGATAGCATGTAAGAATTTGGTATAGCTCTAATACCATGTAAGAATTTGCCTAAAGCAAGAATAAAATGCCAAGATCTAGAAGCTCAAGAGATAGCACAAGAGAGCCAAGATATGATGAAATGGGAATGGATTAATCAAATAATTGGATGTCAGATAATTGGATATCAAAGAATTGGATGAATACATTATAGAAGTGCCTTGTATATAAAGGCAACTAATATGACTAGGAGTCAGCAAAGAGAGAAGCATAACAACTAAGCACATGTCCACCAAAAGTGGATTATCCTCCATTGTGCATGAATGTACATGCAACAATGAGAGGATAAGAATGCAAAGGTGTATCTCATAAAGAGATGTAGTAGACAACATGTGCTCAATTGGAGTGCAAACTACTGTGTTGTCTACATGACAACTCATATGAATATGAAAACTCCTAGGTGTCTACATGACAATGAATATGAATATGCATTATCCTAAGTCACCTAGAGAGGACTGTAACTGCCCCGCATTACAATGCCAGTTTCAATCCGAACTGCCCTGGTTGGTTTATTGTCCCATAGCGGACTTTGTGATATGATGCGGAAGCACTACCATATGAGGAGCATGCGTCACTGGAATGTGGAGCCTCTGCCGTGAGTCCTGGACTGTGATTGTCTTCCGTCTGCTACCTCTTATTTCCAACGGATGCTTCTGCACCACCCGGCTTCACCTACAACTACCACCACCATACTCAAAGCCACTACTTCCTAACCACATAGAAAAGATGATAGCTGACCAAACCAAACTTCCCTACTATAGTTCTATAATTGATTTCACGAGTCCTAACTGATAATTATTACTATTGTAGTACTTATCTATCTATCGTAGGTCTTGTCTCCTATGATTTCCCACTTGCATATGAAGAGATATCTAATATCTGGACAAACCCAATTTGAAATGACATATCATTCTTCCGATACCTTTACCAACCTGTAAGTAATTCACTAAGAGTAGCTAGGTTTATGTCTAACTTTCCTTATTGTTTTAAGGGGTTTCATCCTTAAAACTGCCAGTCACATTAAAGCAACTGTCGGTAGCAATTTGCTAATATTTATCATATCTTCATTGTGTGAATCCCAATGCAAAAGGCTTCCTTTTATAACCTCTAAGTGTGGGGAGATACAAACAACTGAACAATGTGGGATAAAAGAATATTTCATCTTTTAGTCACTTAAGTCAATTTGTCCTAAAGTGACTTTAAATAATAAAGTACTTTACATTTCAATCGTCAACCTTAGGATTTCCCATTTAAATCTCCTCAACTGAAACTCAAACTCCTGTGACTAGCTGGCATCCTAAAACATATGCCGTCAACCTATCCGGATGGAAAGATAGACCAACTAAGCACCATTAAGGCTAGCGTGGAGAAGGGGGCATTAAAAATACTTATCATCTTAAAGAATTATCCTATATTAACATAAACAATGGAGATTCAATCTCCTTAAAATTTAAATAGAGAAATAACAGAGAGTTTCTAAAACAGAAACGAACAAACAAAATAGAAACTATCTAAACAACTAAAACTAAGATGACCATTACGAAAACATTATGATATTTAATAGCATTTCCTCATGCAAGATAAAATTAAAGCCATTCTTAATGAAATTTGCTTCTAGCTTTTGTACAAATTTGACCACATAGCATATGAATCTCCATATTTTCTAAATCATAGTGCTTTGCACAGATAATCACAAATTTATTATTTTGAGCAAATTAAGAAAAGATGTTGCTTCAACGAGCACTCAAACTCAACCTTATTGCCACTTTTGATTTTGTCTCCCAGAGTAACTTGTTGCACATTTATATGCCCTAAATCTTTGTCCTTGACATTAGAGCACTCACTTTACAAAACAAAAGCCTTTGTGATTTGGAAGTAGTATTTCATCAGTAAAGCCCCAAGTGTTGAATTAGAAAACTCTTTACCAAATCTAGAATCTCAGCTCCCCACTATCATTAAATTCCAAATTTAATGTTTGAAAAAACTCTAGATCAAGGAAACGTTGGCTTATTAATGCTTGAATATTCTAAAATATATAGAAAAATATGCCAATCAAGGAAACACTTCAAACCTATGTTCCACAAAGTTCCGGGGATGGGGACATATTTCTGATATGGATGCAATTTAGGGCCAAACTTTTAGGGGTCAATAGATGACTACTATTGAAAAAATAGGGGAATTTTATATAGAGAGATATTTCAAATATGCATATCATAATATTGATAAAACATTCATCATAGACATTTTAGAAGCTCAATACATAGCATTAGACTTGAATTGTGAGATTTCACATGTGAATTAATAAGCCAATTAACAAACGTCAAATGCTTTCACTCTCAATATATGTCATACATATAGCAAAATGCCCAAAGTCTCCAAATTTCAACCATGAAATGACATAAAATATCCAAATGTAAATACTACAACTAAACTACTAAACAATAAACATAGAAATCTGCAATAATATGTTGCTATCCCTAATCAGTAGATGGAAGATCTAAGAGTCTATAACCAAGTTAGATTTGATGCCTTGACCTCCCATTTTAACTGTTGTTTACTCCTTGAACAACTACTTCTTCTCTTGCTGATGTTCTCCTCTACGAATGTGAAAATGAATTTATTTTTCTTCTTTTTGGTTATTATATGCTCAGATTAGGTTTTGGTATTGTTAAATGTGGTTTGGGTGTCCTTGTGGGCCAGCCAACCTTTTTTTTAATTTTAAAAGTGTCTTTTTTTTAACACAAGTCTGGGCCTACTTCAAACCCCAGTAACTACAAGACTATCATGGTTAGTTATACATTTGCCAAACTTTAAACCACTGCTCTAAACACCATGTTATCTAGAGAGTTGGACAGGAGGGGTTGTAGGGCTAAAGGGAAGGTTGGTTTTTGTGCTGACTATCAAACTATGGATCACATCTTCACGATGAGCGCTATTATTGAGGAGGCTAGGCACCGCTCTGAGAAAGTCTACTGCTGTTTTGTGGATTTCTGTAAGGCTTTTGATTATGTTCCTAGGAATGCCTTATTTTAAAGACTTGGAGAGATTGTGATCTCAGATATGCTATTGACTGCTATTATGAGACTATATGAGGTGGTGACTAGTAAACTCAGATCTCCAGAGGGTTTTTCTAATCCGATTCAAAGCACCATTTGTGTGGAGCAGGGTTGTCTTCTTTCTCCTACTCTATTCGGATTGTATATTAACGAGTTCAAGGATTTTCTTGTGAACTACTCGCATCCTAGTGATGGGTGTTATTTGCATTAGGTTTTGATCTCCATTCTCCTTTTTGTTGATGATGTTGTTCTCCTGGCCTCTTCTCCTAATAGCTTAAAAAGACTCCTTAATGGTCTAGCCTCTTTTTGTGACCAGCGTCAACTTGTGGTCAATCTGGCTAAGACTCGTGTTATGATCTTTAACCGCTTAAAGACCTCTCATCTTCATTTCTTTTTCCAGGGGCAGGAGGTTTAGATTACTTCTTCATACATGTATCTTGGAGTTAAGATTTCGTGACCCCGCTTCAATTTGAGACCTGCTATTCAATCCAAAATTAGTAAGGGCATGGGATCTTTGGCCATGATTGAGAGACAGTGTTTCGGACATCATTTTCAAGACATTTCGTCCATGCTCTCCCTCTTGGACTCCTTGGTTAGACCAACCGTTCTTTATGGCTCAGTGGTTTGTAGGCCTTCTCTTCTTGCTTCTGATTGGGCCTCTATTGAGCGTGTTCCAACGTTTTTATGGCGCATCATTAGATGTCATAGACTCACCCCCCATAGCATTGTCCTAGTCAAGTTTGGAGCTCATCCTTTTAGGCTTGTGACTATTTTTTACTTGATCGGGTTTCTCCATCAACTTCGTGGTTTCATGGATTCTGATGTGGACCATCACAAATACTCTCATCTGGCATACTACTCTTTCGTTCAGATTATCAAATTTGACACTAGCACTAGATCTCACTGTTGGTACCCCCTAGCCACCTATTTGTTGGGTTCGATTGGGATTGACATTGATCGTCTCCCTCCATATCAGTTCTCGTTGGATGCTCCTGCTCATCTCCTCCCCTCTCGTTAGGAGTTGAATGAGTATGTTAGACAAGATATCTACAGGCAATACATTATCACTACTTGGTGTAATCCTTCTGGTGGATTATGTCCTAAGATGGCATTTTATGCAGAGCATTTTCTTGAGATTCAGAAAAGTATTATTGTGCGTCCTGCTTATCTATATCGGTGTTGGTGTCATGCCCTTTGATTCTCTTTGGGATCCTTCAAAGTTGGTTCTCATCATCTTTGGATTCGGACTAATCACCATTTAGATAGAGAGGATCGGGTTTGTACATTGTGTACTTTGGCGGAGGTCAAGACTGAGACCCATTTCTTATTTTGTTGCCTTATCTACTATGAGATCAGAGGGAGATTTTATTGTCTTTTCAGAGATTGTTTCTCTTTTGGAGTTCTTCAGATATGTTGATCTAAGGTGTCTTGCACTTCATTTTGTGAGCATACCCTTCAATCAACCACATCTCGGGACCATACCTCAGACTAACTCATCGCCGCCTTTTTCTCCCCCTTGTCTCAATCACGGGGCATGAAAAGGTCTTCCAAATCGGTCAGACATTATACCAATCTTTCCAGGCAATGGCACTCCTCTAGCGAGTCTCAGCAATGATCTATCACTTTGTATCGTCCACGATTATATCCTTCTGTGACTGACTACTTTGTACCAAGGAAGGATTCTTAGTCCTTACCTTTTGTTTCTTGGTCCTATGTTTTGTTTTCTTTCTTTTCTGTCACCATTTGGTGATCCTGATGTAGCTAGCTCTTCTGTTTGTATGCTCAGTCCCATAAACCTTTGTGGTATTTTGTTGGACATTAATATTATTATCTTATCTTATCTAACACAAGCAATTTGAAAATGGCTTGGGTCATAAGGGATAGCTAGACGCCCCCAAGACAAGTAGGGGAGTTGCAACCATCCCCGACCACTTTTAGAGCCATTTCGAAAACCATTTCCGCATTTGGAAAATAAGGGTAGGAGGGGGGAATAGGAAAATTTCATCCTCGTAACATACTAATGATAAGAGTGGGTCAAAAAGCCCAAGGGGTGTGTCCCTGTGGAACATAGCTTCAAACCCTACAAAGACAACTAAAGTATTATATAAACCTGCCTTGAAATGTTGCACATAACTAAAACTTAATTGAGTTGTTATAGATGAAGATTACCAGTAACATATCATTGTTGTCTTTTGTTCAAAAAATAAAAGCCTACAAGAAACAAACATTAACTTCTCTAGCATTCAAATGATGCAAAAGACCTTGTAACCTTGACAACACTATTGTAGACACGTATTGTCATGTGCAATGATAACTAATACATCTAAAAAATGAAATTATTGATTGTCTAACCCAAGGATGACAATAAAATGATTATCGAACTCCACAACCATACATTTTTTAAGGAATAAAACTGCTATTTTTAACATACTATTTTGTCAAGACTTAGAACATTACCAAGAGCATGTGTTTGGAAAAAGCAATGAGAGTGCTTGATGAATGCACATTTGAAGTTAAACAAACTTGGTTACACTTTTCAGGACTCAATAAGATTTTGTCCAAAGCAAGCCCAAGCACACACTTGGGGTATGTTGGACACCTTTTTTTATCCTTTTTGTCAAGGCACATTGTCATAGGCACTTAAAGAATTTTGTTTTTATAGCCCTTTTGGTTAAGCCACCCTTAAGAGCACATTATGAGATAGTTTGAACATTTAATTTTGTGAAGCTGAAACATTAATTAATGAGATAGATGCGGAAAATATTGATGAAGAGATTACCTTGGAGCATAAGGAACTTCAAGATGATTCTTTGGTTGCATGTATAGTTTTTAAGCATGAGGATAAAAATAATCAAATCGATAAAAGAACTTTTGGCACACATTCATGTTGATTTTCTGATTGTTTTTGTATATTCATTTGTTACCGAGACGAAGATTTGATCTTCCATTAAATATATTGGCGATGTCCCTTCACCAAGGGTCACCACTCTTGACCCATTAATTAATTCAACTAATTGTATAATAGTATATTTTATTATTATATAATATAATTATTTTATTATAATAATTATATCACAATAATATTAGAAGTATATTATCCCGCTAATAATATTATTAATATAATTATATATTATAACAATAAATATAATTGTTATATTATAATAATTATTTATTAACAATATAATTATTTTATTACCAGTATAATTATTTTATTATCAATAATTATATTTACACAACCTTTATATTTACCATGCTGGCCTGAAAGAATATGACCATAGCTACAATAACATTAACACTCCCTTTTAGCTAGGGAGAAATCCTTCTTGATAACAATTAGTTTGTCCTCCTAATGCTATCTTCAACACTCCCTCTTATTTAGGGAGGAATCCTTCTTATCATTTACAAGTTACATCACCTTATTGTAATAATTGACCAAAGTGGATACAACCATCTGTGGAAAGATATCACCTTTTGTGATATCAAACATTCTAACTTATCCATAGATATCACTTCATGTGATATCCACCATTATGGCTTTCCATAAAAATCACTTTATGTGCATCCACCATTAGGGATTTGCATAAATAGCACCTCACATGATATCAACACTATGGCTTTCCACAAATATAACTTTGTGTAATATCCACCGTTATGGATAAATATCACCTCATGCGATATCACCACTATGGCTTTCCACAAATATAACTTCATGTAATATCCACCATAATGGATTTGTAGACATCTCCAAAAGTAATATCCACTAATATGCATTTCAACAAATATCACCTTACCTGATATCCACCATTATGGCTTTCCATAAATACTACTTCATGAGATGTCAACCATCATTGTGAGATTGCCACCATACAATGATATTCACCATGGCTCATCCAGAGGGTAAACACAAAAGTACAAGAAAATCGCCACAGATTCTCCCATGTAGTGTTGTCATGGCATCACATACATGACATCTCAGCATGAACCATATTGGAGTGTGGTAATAAGGGCTTACACCTCAAGTCTCTCTTTAAGAGAAATGCATTAACCAGGGATTGCACCTCAAACTTCTCCCTCATGGAGAAGAATTCATCTCAAGGAATAACTAATGTTGACAATCCTGCTCAGCCAAGGCTTCGTACTCCACAAAACCAAGCCCATTTCAAAAAATGCACAAACTTCACTTTAGCAAGAACCTTGGTGAGAATATCAACCCTTTGTTCTTCAATATTGAAGTACCTCAACTAAATAGCATTCCTTTGCACCATATCTCTAATATAGTGATATTTAATCTCAACATGCTTTGTTTTGTCATGAAATACAGAGTAGGAACCTATATCATTCTTGCTAAATCGCAAGCTCACCAAGTATCTATCTATCCAGGAATGTCATACCTAGTTGTCTACATAAAAGCCTTTCATCCTACATAGATAGGACTGCATCCATGAATCATAGTCCTCTTGACTATTGATCACTATAGAAACCATCTCAACATGGTCTACTCCCTCTAAACCAATATGATCAAGATCCCCAAAAGTCAATTGAATCAGAGCCTCTAGTTGCTCCCTCTGAAGCTCAAGTTCTTACATCACCCTGCTGACTTCTTCATCCAAGGTTGCATCTAATGGATTGTCAAACTCCCTCTTTTGGAAAAACGTCTCCAGCTACCAACTCAATCTCATAGTACCAATTATCAAGTTCTTCCTTCCTTCAACGCAATCTCTTATGTTTCTTGGTCCATCCAGAAAGCATTAAAGAGATTATCTAATGCAAATGAAGCATACAAGATTCAATATCAAAGTTATAACATGAATTAATAGCTACATATAAAAATTCATGTGCATTAATCAAGCATTGAGAGCTTATCTTTTATTTGATAGATCTTAGAACCTTAGTCCATTTCCACTACGGAAGGGGTATGATAGGAGTGATCAAGCCAAGCTTTTGGCTTAGGCCGATAATCACATCACTATCTATTAGTGAACAGATTGTCTTTCCCTATTAAATTCAATAATTCAATCTATGCCCAAGGTAGAAAACCAATGATGCTCACAACAGTTGGGTTAATGTTATGTTAATCGTTTCCCTCTAAATTTTTATAGGTACAACTCCCTTTACAAAATATTATCAATGAATCTAAATTAACTAAAGAATAACAAAATGCACACTTTTGCCAGAAAGTGCTTAAGGGTCTCTCACGTACTCTTTAGGTATGGAGGTAAAGTTCACAAATCCAGAAATTAAACAAGTAACTGAAAAGTGCAGAGTCTTTCCACAATAGAACAAGATTTAAGAACAAGTTGAACCCTACAATAACATAAACTGATTTCTACTAATAAAGAGAGTTACAACAATCAGCAGAAACAGTAATAGATATTATCCACGCTTAATATCACAGTCCTCAAAGTAACTGCAAACAATTGAGCTCAAACTCCAAGTTTCAAACCATGGAAAACTACTAATAGATCTATATATTCAAGCGAATTTCTAAAGCACAAAATCTTTAAAGAAACAACATCTGCATATATCACCACCCTCTGTCTATTACTATCTCAGCAAAAAGCTTCTAACAATACTAAGCTGCGAGTGTTTTTCTATATAACTAAAAGCTAACCCTTTCTTAGTTTAATGCTCCAGCATTTATAGTCTTTTACAAACCCGAAAAAGTCTCCATCAAAACCTAGTCTTTCGGTTACAAACTGTTACAAACGAAAACAGCCTAAAACAATTTTTCAAAATCTAGAATCCAAAAGATAACTGACTATAACTAAATTTCCTCACTGGGCTTCTCTCCGTCCGCCACAGTTTGCTTGACCAACTTCCAACTCCTGAAGGTGCTTATAAATTCCTGTACTGCGTGAGAATGAGGGTTCTTTAGACTGATCAACTTCGATTTGCACGCATCCTTCTGCCACCTTAGTTCCCTGATCCTCTAAATCTGCCACTTCTGCTGTAACTTTACCCATTACAGGATCCTTGATTAACCGTGCATCGTTTTTCACCTTTTTATTCTTAGAGACGCGAGCCGCATACTTCGTGACTATGTCTTTAACAGATATGGACAAGGGTTGGAGACTGCATTTCTTACTCACTAAGTTAGATAGCCAGTGCGGAATGGTGGAAGTGGCCGCTATGCCTTGGTTATTTTTGGGAGGAGTCATGAAACCAAACTGCACTCTGTTTGGAGCTTCTATCAATTCCACATCACCATCTTGATTGTCTGACAGAGTAAGTTCCTCCCCTTTGTTTTGTTCCTGAGCCATGGTAGTTTCTCTTTGAACCTTTTCTTGAGCAAGCGCCATAGACCATGTTTTAGACCTGGTCCTAGGAGCGGTGAGTCGCTTAGGAGATGCCGCTTCTTTTTGCTTTTTAGGAGTCGAAGTGTCACCTGCAACATGAGATGAAAATGGGATGTCGTAGGTTAATGGTTTAGAGAAAGAAACTACCTTTGGAGATTTTGCAATTTGTTTCTCACTGACTGATCTCATACTCTTCCTCCTCAACCAGTTGTTTGTACAGGCTAAAATAGATCTAGTCCCAAGATGTATATCATCCTCTTCGGCTCTACTCCAATCTACTTCAAGCTGAATTTTCTCATTGGCTTCCTCCTTTCCTAGTTCAACAATTTCTAACTCATCTTCAGTCATCCCCTCCAACTTGAACTTTAGCTTTAATGAAGTAATCTGAGGGAGAGTCAACCACAAATGATCTCTCTTAACCACTTTATGCTCGTCGCCACAATTTTCCCACAAATCCTCTAGGTGAGGAATTGACAAAGACTGACTCTTTATTCCAGCACCGATGTTGCAAAACTTTTACTATCAAAATCCCTCCTCAATAAAATCTGAGGTTAAAACTGTCATGTCCCCATGTTTATAAGGTTTAATAATAAAGTTAAAATAACAATAGAATAAATAATAATTAATTATTATATATATTATAAATATAATGAGAAAATTAATATCATATATATTATCAATATAATCATATCATATATTATGTATGATTATAATGTAATTAAATAATGAATACAATAATATGATAATATAATCAATAAAGTGATATTATTATAGAAATGTATGAATAAAATATTATTCATTTTATAATACTATATTATAGAACTTATAATATACAAATCATGGCTTTTCAATGAACAGTCACGACCAAAGATGGTGACGGTTAGAGACCATCAAATGCCCTTGGAAAATGCCTATATAAGATTAAGGACTAGAGGAATGGAAGGAAAATAGAAGGCAGCAGTCTCCAACCGCATAGGAACAGGAGAGGGTGAGGAAAGAAAAATAAATAAAATACTGTAGCCAAGATATCGTTGAGAAAGAGCAAAAAAATAACTTCAAACAACAATCAGCGTAATAACATTATCGAGTGAGATTGATTGAAGTGTTTAGTCAATAGAGACGCCTATTTTATAATGTTGTGTGTACTTGGACTACCACAATACCATTACAGACCATACAAAGAGATTGCAGTCCTTATAAAATAGGGCGTGCTCTATCTAGGAAGGACACAGTTCATATAAAAGAGGTACGCATAATGAACCTTGCAGTTTATATACATAAGCGACACAATCATACTAATAGAGAGTAGTGAAGGGGATTGAATGGATATTACAGATCAGCATCATCCATGTTTCTAACAAACAAAGGCCAAACATTACTCCAGCCATGACTAATTACAAAGCGAGATTGGAAGGATGAACAACAATTAATATGTGAGTCATTATCAATGCATATATAAGAAGATGAATAAGGGATTATAACTAGCAATTGGTTGAGACAAAACCGATATATGCATCCAGAGCACCAATTGGAATCAACATATGAGAAATAATCAGAATACAAGCATCAACTGGAAGAGCTCACTTAATCATGCTAATCGAACAATATTGCGGCATATCCTTGGGCAGAAGTCTTTGCGGCATCGCACACACAATAACAACTTCTTGCAGACAAATATAATCTACTTTTCATAGGTAACATCAGAGGAACATATCGGGACTAATAGAAAAGGGAGGAGAATCGATAGATATATGCAGAAATGGCACTGGGATTGATGGAGGTTTGGTCATGTGTATCAAGTCAGAGAACTTGGGGATTAATTGGCTCAAAAAGAAGATATATATATATTGAAAGGCATCGTGTCTGGAAAAAAATAAAATAAGACTAGTGATAATAATATAGAAGTAGTTAAATAAAACATACAAGGCAAGATAGTATAAGAGGGCTCATTGGATAGATTCTACCATCATATTAGAGAAGCCAAAACAATTGAAGATTAGAGAGCATCAATAAACATATATCATTACTTGGGCAATAAGCAGAAAAGAATCACATTATAATTGAAAATATATATATGTTTGGAGAACTTATGAAGGATATTAATTGTCTTGATATAAGGAATAAACCATGTCGAGTATATACAACTATTTGCATTCATTACCCATCAATACATTACGATCTTAAATATATATTATCGAATTGTCATAAGGAAGCTCCATACGCTTTTTACTACTACCAATAACACTTATACAATTAAGGAAGAAGAAAAAAGTCATCAAATTATACAGATTGGATCAATAATTTGGTTCTTGCATACTACTAAAGGAATTTAGGTTATGTTCTAAAAGAATTTAGCAAAACAAAGTCTTCCATCATTGAGGTTACACGTATATATTTCTGAGATAATAAACAGGGACATTACAAAAACTAAGCAAGTTACTTCCAATTACGGAAGCATTAATCATAGTACTACAAGCCAGAGCGTCGAGTCTAATAGGGAAAATAGACTCCCATTTTTCTTGACGTAGATTATCTTTAATTACAGAAAACAATTATCTGCATATCTCCGTTATAACAAAGCAGTCTAAGGCATACCGAGGCAATTTCATAGGCTCTTCTTCAAATCCCCCCACTCCCAGGTATGTGAACCTTGGAAATTGGATGTCAAATCTCTCATAGGTTTGAATTAGCTTTTGGGCCTCTGGGATATTCTCGACATTGGGGTTTTTCTAAGATTCAGATGCACATTCCCTATCAAAACATCATGTACTTTTCTGAATTCTTCTAACACTTTGTCCTTCTACAACAAGTGGCAATATTGATAGACAATTATATCCTCGCTCCAAGGTTCATGAGGAATAGCGATAGTATTAATAACACATGCAATGTAATAAGTCAAGAGGAAATATAGAATTCTTCTCTTGAGATCTTCGAGTGTTTAAGTTGATTCCTTAGCGAGCTAGCTATCAACTCTGCCCAATCTAGAAACTGCTTCCCAGTTAGGATAATATCTATGCAGCGGTACATCCAGTCCTCAAAAAGTTAAGACATTAGTAAACCCTTTAGCTTGATGCAGAATAAACATCAGGCCATGGATATGAGGTTTCATGTGGTTCTTGGTAACTATTTTGGGTAGCCTCGAACATCCTTTATAATTTGTTTTTGTTTACTTTTGGGCCATAGGTTGCGATACTTAGCAAGGTTCTCTTGGTACTTGAACTAGGGATTGGGTAGGGCCAAAAGCAACAAAGGTGCATTCGGGTAAACACAAGACCAATGAAATGGTTTCCCTGGCAATTGACAATACTGGTTCCCCATTCTTATTCAAAATACTTCTGGTTCTTGCATCATAATGGTCAATACACAACAGAAGCAATTTTGGACTTAAAAGAGCAAGGGGGAAAGCGGCAGCATCAAGCAATCCACTCGTCAAAACATCTAAACATTTCTTTAACCTCATCAGCCTATTCAAGAAAATTCTCTTGTAACTTCTCAACCCTAACTCCCATTAGGTTGGTGTCGAAAATTACGAGCCTTTTACATTCAAGACTAGAAACATTCCCAAAAAAATGCAAAATAGACCTCATTCTAATCAAAAGGAAAGAAACACCCCAACACTACTCTTGTTTCTCAAAATAACAACACAGAAGAAGAGACGAGATTTTTCACATTCTCGCCTATAACCCACTGAAAGAAAAGCAGAAAATTTTCCTTCTTTCACTGTTGCTCCACCTTCAATTCACCTCAACGTAGGATAAAACAATTAAGTGGTAAACTTGGTACTTTTAGAGGTAAGATAACATACTTGCAAAAGTACTGCCTCATAATGAGGTATTTATGATGAGATCGTTGCGGCTTAGCACGCACAATTAAAACTGTGACGGGACTTCTTTATTAAATGATCACCTTAAGGAAACATCCTTGCCATAATTACAAACCTCTGACAACCAATCTAGCTCCAAAGTGAAAGATTTGCCCTTTTACCACTTGTGATGACAACTCAACGTCCACATCAAGTAATGATGAATTGGAATGGATGCCTTAATTATTATTTTGACGTCGTATCTAACATCTCAGGAACCGTCGCCTTTTCAAGAATCATTAATACTCATGTGCATAAACCCTTAGTAGTAGAACTACTTTGAATTGCTTTCAACCAAGGTTCAAAGAGGTTCAAAGTGGTTTGGACAAACATCTCCACTGCGCTTGATGGGTCCCACCTACAAAATCAAGAGTCAGTCTCAAAACTTGAGTTGAACTACTTTGAACTACTTTGAACCAAAGTTCAAAGAGGTTCAACGAGGTTCAAAGGAAAGACTCACAAAGAGATATTCACAAAACTCGACTTTTGAATGCAAGATAAGATGACGCTCGAACAGGAGGAAGTATTTTAAACTTGCTAACGTGGATTTTCAGAGTTAATCGAGAAAATGAAAAACCACAATGGCGACTCAAAACTAGGGCTAACACTATCATAATCAAAGTCATTTCCAACTGCGATCTAGCAGTGCTCGAACCACATTTTCCTTAAAAAGGTTTGTTACAACCTCTTCATATACATCAACTTAGATCCTTGTTGGACATTCTCTTTTAATCTGCTGATTACATGAAAAAATTCACATAACACCACATGTGACAGGCACAATGCCTACTTCATCCAGCTGCCTAGCCACTTTCTATACCATTTCATAGATTTTCTCTAAAAATGGGTTTGATATGTTGTCTCCAACAAATGCGTAGAGCATGTTTTGTACACGAGTCCCATGCCCATCATTTTCCTTGGGTTTGCTACACCTGCCTACCGATTCGCTGCAACATATGCTTTTGACAAAAACACATTGTAGAAGTAGAAGCAAAAATAGAGGTTAGAAGTTTAAGTTGAAGTGGAAAGATTGGAAGATCAAAATCATATTTTCATTACGCATTGTATAGCCAAATCTCTAGAGGTGCAGAATTTGATATCCACTGAATGAATAGCGTAAGTCCCTTTGTGATAACCAGCCGATCACATCATTTCCATTGAGTGAGAATCCATAGTAAAGGAACCTTAAGTCACTTTGTGATCTTACTTTGCAGGCTTAGCATAAGAAGTGACTTTATATCAAGAGAGGATTGGATGTTTGGAGTTTCAACCAAAACTGTAAGTATTTGAATCTGCATGCCAAAGTGGAATAAAACTCACATCAACAGAACCTTTGGGCTTGGAGACAATGGACGAAAACCCATTGTCTATTGGAGATATCACTCGAGTGACTCATGTGTGCTTCAAATCCATATTTTTGGTTATCCAATCTGACTGTAAGTTTTGTGACTATGATTGTATAATTTTGTTGTTGTTCTATTGAAGATTTAAATGCAATAGTCATCTATTTCAGCTGGATATTTTATAATTTTCAGTATAATGTGTTAGATAAATTGAAATCAATTGCATGCAAATTATTTGTTTGAATTTTGCGGTAAAAGTCCGAAATTAATATCCTAGGGGCATACGATAGTAAATTAGGTTGCTCTAATCAAACTTTATCTTTATTAATTAGAGTAGAAAAAAACTTTTTATACCCCAGTGGTTTATAACCTATTGATCCATTATTGATAACTTGGACCATCTCCTCATAGAAAGATGAATGAGCAACATTTGATGTTATTCCATTAGCATAAAAGAAGCATGTGATCATTGCATCAACTGCATCTTGACCTTGCACATAAAACAATTTCCCAATTGTGTTTGGGCTGCTAAAGTGTCATCTCTTGTGAGAAACCACAATTTCTAGTACCACATATCTAGAAGACACATCAATCTTTGATTCTCGATGTTGATTATGAGTTACCCTTGTTGTTGAAGGGTGAGAAATCAAAAGAGACACTTTCCAATTAGCCCATTCTTGACCCCTAATAGCTTCATACTATTTAGTTCAACCAACAAGGTTTCACACCATTTCCAATGGGTTCAAGAAAGTGCAGAGAAAGAGCTACTGGGAAAGTGTCTCAATGGGAAAGTGCCCTTTCGTACGACAAAATTTACACCTGCTAGTGGCAATTCCACTTGACCCCTTCAACTTGGAAACACTATCACAATATTCCAACAATGGGTATAAACCCTGCTTTCTTCCATCAGATACAAAAACTAAACAAAAAAATTAATAAAAAAACATTTTTAACTAAATAAGACTTACAATTTTAACTTTATTAAATTTTTAGCCAACTCGTATTCAAATACTCAATGTAATCCAATGTATTAAACCAAGGAGACCAAGGCTCCTTAAATAAAGATTACAAGACTAAAGCACTAAAGCTAGTGAGACTAAAAATAGTGACAACTTAAACTAAGATGATCGTTAATTGAGTAACTAAGAAATGCTATAAATACCAAACTAGCAAACTAAAAAACAGAATATACTAATACCCTCCCTTGATGGTCATTGTACTACCCTATAGAAGACTATACATGTCTTGTGGTTCGACACTCTTCAAAACATTTTGTTGTTGTTGAGACCCTCCCAAGACTACAAAATGTCAATGTATAAGAGTAGTCAAAAAAAAAAAAAAAGGTTGTCCCCTTCTTTAGAATGGTTTGCAATAAGAGACAACCTACCACTGAGATGAGTCTACCACTAATCCTCCCAAAATTTGCAAAACTTCTGACTAGAAATCATCACAAAACATCCAACCTAATGTTGGATAACAGAATTGTTCAACCCTGTAGACAAAAACATTAAGAAATAGCTGTCACAATTTTGAGGGAAAAGCATAAAACCCTCCAAGCTGTTGCAAATGAGCAAAATGCCCCAAAACTGACTAAAAACCATCAAGTTGCATTCCTCACTCCATGTTGAAGGCAGAATGACCATTTTCGGTACAGTTGTGATCTTGAGGAACAAGTGGGAATGTCCTTAGGATGAGTGCAAGTTATAAAATCATTGGTGTAGCTGGATGGTGAAGTGTGGAGGGTAGAATAGATATCCTCTTGAGATTAGGGTGACAAAGGGGAGTCCTAATAGGCTAGAAAAGAGCCTCGGTGAGTCCTTAGAGAAGGAAAGGACGTGTATGCAATCCAGCTTACATCAAATCCTATTTCCTTTACATGGTATCAAAGCCTAGTTGGAATTTAAACAAAGAGCATATACAACCTCAGAAAATCTAAAAACATCATAAAAAATAATTTAAAATTAAATTAGCAATCATGGTGAACAGAATTAGATTTGAAGATAGACTTGAGGGTGCTGCAAACTTTGTCCCATGGAAACTCAAACTTATGATTCCACTTAGAGATCTAGAATTAGATTCATATGTTAAAAATATTGTACCTATACTTGATGATGAAACTGAGAAAACTCAATGGGAAAGAACAACAACAGAGCACAAGAAAAATGGGGAAATCTGGATATGCGTAGATTTTCACAACCTCAACCAAGCTAGCCTTAAGGATAATTATGCCCTACCTGCCATGGAAGATATTCTCCGTAGAGGGTTCTAAAATGATGTCCATGTTGGACAGCTTTTCAGGGTACAATCAAATAAGTATAGCTGAGGAAGATCAATACAAAACAGCCTTCATAATACTCTAAGGAACCTATGTACAATAGGATGCCTTTCGACTTGATCAACACTGGAGCAACATTCCAAAGAGCTATGAACTCTTCATTTAGGGACTTAAGGAATAAGATTATAGTGGTGTACCTTGATGTTCTCACAGTTCTCCAAACGAAGGAAACATCATCTCAAAGATTTATGTGTGGTACTACAAAGGTGTAGAGAACATCACATATCCCTGAATCCCAAAAAGTCCATTTTCTTCGTTGAAGAAGGAAAATTCTTAGGGAAAAACATCTCAAAAGAAGGCGTAAGGATTGATCTAGAAAGGGTTAAAACCATCCAACAATTGAACTTACCTGCAAATAAAATGTAATGATCCCATCTTTTGGCCTTCACGTTCTCCAAAGTCTAAGTGGAGGATAAGAAGAAATTAAATTAATTTCTTATAAAGTCATTCAATTTAAAGGTGACTTTGTATTTAATTAATTTAATTATTAATTACAAGGGAGTAGCTTCTAGGGTATGTATTAATTATTGGAAGGATGGAAGCCTCTCAATTTAATTAATTATTGCCAGGGAGCAGTTTCTAGAGAATGCATTAATTATTGGAAGGAGGAAGCTTCTAGCTCTTGCAATTAATTAATGTTTTAGTTCCTTCCAGAAGGATGAAGAAAAGGATACATAAGGCTGAAAGTCTCATTGTTGAGCATCGGATTATTGCATCGGATGATTATAACTTGCATTTGATAAGAGCTTGGATGTGTGAATCACACTCTTTTTTGGCAATAGGGGACGTTCATTCTCTGTTGTAACATTCTAGACATCATTCCCTTAGGGTTTGGCCTTTGGAATACATCTCTTTGTACTTGATTGCAGCATTTTTAGAATTAATATAATTTCAATAGTTGGTTCAGCTTTTGGGCATTCCTGGGTGTCCATTACAGTGGTATTAGAGCTATAAGTCCTGCCATCCTGTGGAGATCATATTGATAGCCGAATAAAGATGTATATTAGTCCAGATCAAGATGTGATGTTCAGACAGTTATTGGGTACATTAGAGAAGGGGCAACGTATGCAACGGGAGCAGAATAGGATGCAACAGGAGCAGAATAGGCGAATGGATATGATGTTGCAACTTATGGCTAGACAGATTGGCATCAACATTGACGATTTGTATGTTGCTCCAGAGCAGAAGGTAGTCGATTTCTCAGGTGGGATCGAGACACGTATAGAGCCAGCCAGCTATGATGTTGGTGATGTGGGCATTTCGGCAGAGTCAGTAGAGACATGCGTGCAAAGTCAGGAGACCACATATGAAGCCTTGTCAGGGGATGATGACGTAGCAATAGCGGAATTAGGAGAATGCAAAGGAACTGTCATATCAACAACCACTTCTATGTCAGTTGAACCATCCAACGAGGAGTTTGGCAGTAAGCATGGGGTTGTAGATGTGTGCTCTGATGATAGTACACTTGTTATTGCTAATGAGGTGAGCAATATAGTGACAAAGTCATATTATACTATCGATCAACAAAATGTTAATGTTCACTCTTGGGATAGTACTATGTTCAACATGGATACAACATTGTCTTATGACAATTTGATGTTTGAGGCTGATCATTCGCCTGAGTGGAGTTGGGCTCAGTTTTCACCATCTACAAAGATTCAGTTTTGTGTTGCAGCAGTTGGGAGGAAGAGGTTTCATAGATCTTCTATGGAGCCGCCTTCTGGTGACATCGAGACTTATACTTCATTAGCACAAGTTTTGGGAGCTAATTTGCAAGACATGTGGTTGGTCTTAATGATGTTCATTTGTAGTTTGTTTAATATGGATATCACATATTACTTCAATTGGGATCCAGGTGGAGGTTGGAGTTCATTATGTTACTTAATTGCTTGAGGACAAGCAATTTCAAGGAGGGCGGATTTGTAATGATCCCATCTTTTGGCCTTCACGTTCTTCAAAGTCTAAGTGGACGATAAGAAGAAATTAAATTAATTTCTTATAAAGTCATTCAATTTAAAGGTGACTTTGTATTTAATTAATTTAATTATTAATTACAAGGGAGTAGCTTCTAGGGTATGTATTAATTATTGGAAGGATGGAAGCCTCTCGATTTAATTAATTATTGCCAGGGAGCAGTTTCTAGAGAATGCATTAATTATTGGAAGGAGGAAGCTTCTAGCCCTTACAATTAATTAATGTTTTAGTTCCTTCCAGAAGGATGAAGAAAAGGATAAATAAGGCTGAAAGTCTCATTGTTGAGCATCGGATTATTGCATCGGATGATTATAACTTGCATTTGATAAGAGCTTGGATGTGTGAATCACAATCTTTTTTGGCGATAGGGGACGTTCATTCTCTGTTGTAACATTCTAGACGTCATTCCCTTAGGGTTTGGCCTTTGGAATACATCTCTTTGTACTTGATTGCAGCATTTTTAGAATTAATATAATTTCAGTAGTTGGTTCAGCTTTTGGGCATTCCTAGGTGTCCATTACATAAAAGCGGAGTGAAGTCTTTCTTTAGCCAGGTAAATTTCTTTAGAGCATTTATACCTGAATTATCAGAGATTACAAAGCATATAATTAACATGATGAGTAAGAAACAACATTTCCAATGGAATGAAGAAGGCAAGAGGGCATTCGAGGAGATTAAAAATGCCATAGCTAAGGCCCCCATGTTGGTTAGCCCGAATTTTATGAAGGATTTCATCATATATTGTTACGCATCAAAATATACCCTTTTAGGTATCCTGACTCAAAAGAATGATCATGGAGATGAGGCTCACATAGCGTTCATGAGTACACCATTGAAGAAACATGAACTTAAGTATTCACTCGTAGAAAAGCATGCATATGTTGTGGTGAAGGCGGTCAAGCACTTCAGGTACTATATTCTACATTCTCATTCAACAATATATGTCCCTGGCACGGCAGTGAAAAGAATTTTGACTCAAAGAAATTGGGGTGAATAAGAGAGGAACCTGGGTGGTAAAGATACAGGAGTACGACCTTACTTTGTATCTTTACCACCTTACTTTGAAACCAACTAAATTGGTAAGAGGTCGGGGACTTTGTAAGCTGATTGCAAAAAATGTAAATTCATCTGGACATAACACTGAACAAGAACCTGTAGCCCTGTTAGTAAGTCTCAATGGTCCTTGGTTCTCAAATGTCGCACACTAACTTATGGAGAATCATCTGGAAATTCAACACCTCGTGAGAGAAGAAATCTGAGACTTAAAGCGAGCAAATATGTTGTTTCCCAAGGCGTTTTGTAAAAAAAAGGGATAGATGGGACCTTTTTAAGATGTGTTGACAAGGTTCAACAAAACAATTACTAAAAGCTTTCCATGATGAGTCTTGCGGAGGGCATTTCTCATCCACTGTAACAACATTCAAAAATCTAAGGAATTGCTTTTATTGGCCTGGGATGTTCAGGGATTATTACACATATGGTAAAGGATTATAAAAAGTGCAAACTTTTTTTGGGTAAAGCTCAGTTAGTTGCATTGCCTTTGAAACCAATCATAATTGATGAACCATTTAAACAATGGACTTTACATTTCATAGATCCATAAATTTGGCGTCAAGTGTGGGTCACTCATACATATTAATTGCAACCAACTATTTTACAAAGTGGGTCGAAGCAATACCCACCAGAAAAAGCAGCTCACAGGTTGTTTGTGACTTTCTTAAAGAATACATCCTACTCCGTTTTGAGGTACCCAAGAAAATAGTTGCAAATAACGCAACAACTTTTCATCGCAGGAGTTAGCCACTTTCTGCTATGACCATGGCATCTCTTTAGCCCACTCCTCAAATTACTTGCCCAAGGGAACGGACAGGCAGAGTCCAACAACAAGAATCTGGTGACCATCATGAAAAAGCTTGTTAATGAGAATGCTAAAGACTGGCATAAAAAGTTGTATGAGGCCCTATGGGTTGACTGAACCACACCAGAAAGGGCAATAGGAATGGCACCTTTTGTGTTGGTATATGGTGTCGGAGTACAAGTTTCTTTGCCCCTCGAGTTATCAGCTGCCAAATTGTAGTCAGAAATTGAGAATAAAAACTTTCAGAATGCACTGGAGAAGAGGGTATTGTACTTGAACAAACTGGAGGAAGAAAGAGAAAGGCTAGTAGACCATATAACGGAACATTAAATGAGGGTGAAAAAGGTATTTGACAAGAAGGCTAGACCGAGGAAATTCATGAAAGGTGATCAAATTCTACTCTAGGATAAACGAAAGGACCCCAAAGGAGCACATAGTAAATTCAAATTGCTTTGGAAAGGACCATTCATAATACAGGAAGAAATTGGTTCAAATGCATTTGAACTCATCTATCCAGTGGTCAAGTCTTACCGTTTACTTATAACGGGCAACATCTGAAACTCTTTAAATTATATTCCAGGTGATGCCTATTCTGTACATATTTTCTTTCTTGCTCTCCTTTGTTTTCTTTTGTGTTTTGCTTTCAGTAGTCTGATTTGTTTGCTTTGTTAGTCCCTGTTTCTTGTCTTCCCCTCTACCTTGTTTAAAGTTAACCTGAGTTTTGTGTTATGAGTTCTCTGTGCCTCGTTGAAACACAATCTCCAGTCAAAGCAAATGTTAGTTCAGTAATTCTTTTTTTTTAGTGTTGCCTTGTTTTTGGTTTTCGAAATTATTCAAAACCATTGGCTTTGGCTCTCCCATTGGATCATTTTGCCTAAGTCATCAATTTGCAAAGTCACCTAAAGATGATCTTATACCTTAACCAATCTTTTTGCCAAGCAAAGTCTTTATGTGTGACAGGTCTTGAACCTATGAACCTATTGTAACTTTGAACCTCTTTGAACTTTTGAACCATTTCAAACCTTCCGAACCATTTTGAACTAGGTTCAAAGTGGTTCAGAACAATTTGGTACCAGTAACGCATTTGTTTCAAGTGAAATGGTGGGACCTGAGGGTGTACGTGGTGACGTGGCGACAGTGTACTAAACTGAACATGATGAATATCAAGAACCCGAACACATCCTTCAATGATGTATGCAGAAAAGGAAGGTCGTTAATAAATGGTGTAATCATGACAGAAGTGGCCTGAATAAAATCATTAAATGGTAAGTATGCATAGGCAAGTAGGCAACTTAAAGCTTGTGAAACTGAGGAAGAGCAAACACGTGTGACAGTAATGATCATTAGGTAAAGGATGAGAAGTGAAAAGACATTCATTTATGGTAAATACCTCGAGTTGTCTTATCAGGTAGAGCTTCCAGGCAAGCAAATCATTCTAAATCTAACCTTAATACATCATTCGTAAGGTTTGGCCTTTATAAAAGAATTAGTTCTTAACAGTGATAAGTTCATTCTTACCTGCAGACTAAGTGCGGATAGCTTAAGATAGGAAATTCATAAGGTTCAAAAGGCATTTTCGCTGCGAATTCAAGGTAACTCTTTGACAAACCTTCACTCAAGTTTTCAGTCATCAGCAATTTCCTTCTAGGTTTTTGTCTACAATTGTGGATTTCTTACAAATTTGGAAAGCATGAAATCTTCTCTACATTTCTTTGGGAATAGTGTTAAGTATGCATTGCAGAAGTCCCTTACTCACTGATATAAGTTTAGAGGGTGTCAATGTAGATGCAATTTGTGATAAAATACAGTTCAATGTAGAAGAACAATGAGGAATTCATGGGTGAAATTATGGATAGGGCTGTTGTTAGCTGCAGCTTTTCCTCAAGCAGTGAAAGTCCTGAATTGGTTCAGAAGTGTGTTAGTCATTATGATAATAGGTCCCAGTGTATAAGGAAGAACAATGGCAGTGTCTTGCTTTTAGTAACCAAAGATAAAATAACGTCTGTTTTCAAATTGCCCACTGAAACCTTCGCTGAGTTCACCTCAACCTAGTCTTATGCCAAGTTCAGTGAGTCCTCTGATAAAAACTGCTCCCACATAGCCCATCTTTGTATTGAGAAGTTCTATAATGGTGATTCAGGACTCCCAAAGAGCCTAAACAAAGATCATATGAAACCCCATATCCACAGCTTGGTAGCTATGCTGCATAGGGTCAGGGGTTCACTAGAAGCATTATTATTTGAAGACTGAATGTTTATTTTATTGATATTATAATGGAGGGAAAGCAATACCTAGATTGGGCTGAAATCATAGTCGGTTCACTATGGGAACAATTGAATTTGACCCAAACAATCAAAAAGGATTTCTTCATGTCTTCCTTCCTCATTTACTGTCTGGCTTGTACCCAAGGCCTTTCCCTTGCGCCCCATGAACCCTGGGACAACGACATCCTTACATATAATTATTGTCTATCATTGCAAAAGAATCAAGTGCTAGCTGACTATAGGGAGGTTCGTGATGCATTTCTGGGTAAGTTGTGTTTTGAACTAGCAGGCAAAGGAAAACAAAGGGTCTCAGCCGAAGCCTTGCAACGAACCCAAGTCTATGGTAGCCTGTTGACCCAATTCCCCAGGTTCACGTATCTCAAGGTGGGTGGTTTTGATGAAGAACCTCTTAAACTGCTTAGGTTCACCTTGGATTGTTTCATATTAGCAGAAATTTGCTGTCAGCTTCTTGTTGTCACAAAAAGGTTCATGCCTGAAGACAAATGGGATAAGTCTGTTTCCCGTGGGGATTGGCAAACTCTCATACAAGACCCTGAAGGATGCCATTAATATTGGGACTGATCTTTGTGCCTTTGATTTTAAGTTTTGTCAAGCTAGACCGAGTTTTAATAACAAAGAGTTTGTTAGGAAGGCTTTGGAGGTTTGGGATCACTTTATACCCTTACCCCACATGGAAGATCACTAGGAGGACAGTATGACCAAGAGACAAATCCAAATGAAAGATGACTCTAGATTACACAGATTTATGCTTTCCAATTGAAATTAAATACCAGGAATTCAAGATGATCAGTCGGAAATTGTTAATGCTGAGTGTCTGAATATGGAAGAAACTCCCTTGCCTCCCATTGACTGGTCTGAACTAGAGAAGGATGATATAGTGCAGAGAACTGCCAATGTTATTAAATATACTAAAGCCTGGCTTCAAAACAAAAAGAAAAGGGGCATATCTCAAGCAACATCTGAAGATGTAGTTCCACAGACTTCCCCTTCTCCTCATGCTAACATTATCCGTTCCACTAGCCATGCAGAAGAGAAAAAGAGTCTAAAGACATCAACTACTGAACCCACTCAAAATCAAGCAGTTGTGCAAAGGACGAGATCTAAGACTAGGTTCAAGAAGCATAGTGAGATGGCAACATCTCAAGATAAGACTCAAATAGATCTTTTGATGTACATAAATAACAGGATACAAGTTCAACAGACATTGAACAACAGGTTCAAACCACTTCGGATAATGTTTCTCAGATTATAGATGCAATCAGCGCACCAGTAAAAGTTTCAGTGCCAGTTGAACCTTCCTTGTATGTGCCTAACTGGTTGACCAATTCAGTAAGTAAGAAGAGGAGCCTTGTGCCAGTATCTATGCCCGTGAATGATATGGCTACGAAATATACTACTAAAACCCCGAAGTCCAAGAGGATGAAGAATGTCACCCGATTGGTCATTGATGCTAAAATAGGTGAAGTTACAGCTGAAGTCACCCTGTACAAGCCTAAGGATACTTCTGTGGGACTAGGTGTTGGAGATTTGGAGATTACAAGGGTCGGGATAGGTATGTTGAACAAGGAGCAATATCTGGAGGAATAGGCTCAACATATGTTAGCCCAATTTCAAAACGATGCCAAAGAAAAAAGGGAGCTAAAGCAGGTAATCAATATGCTGGTTCAATGCATTGACTCTTTGGATGCTTGTGGTGTCCTACCTTTGGTTCAAGCTCACCAGAACTTTGACTCTACATCACCAGACAGCAAGCAACTGTTGAACCAAATCCAACGAGGCAAAGTTGTGGCCATAGCCATAGATGAATGGATTGATGGTGTAATTAAGAAAGGGAAAGAGTTCCTCCAACAAAGTGTCACCATTTTCAATGATGTTGATGCTCTGTTGAGTGAGGTTCAAATGCAAGTTCCCGCCTGGGAAACAGAGGAGAGTAAATGGTCGGTTGTAGTTGTGCAGATCATCGATGTAGAACTGTATGGTATGGACAAATACCTAGCCGAGAACCCACTCAAGACAATTGATCCTAGCATGTTGTATTTGATAAAGAAAAACATGAGTTGGAGATGTTCAATATATAGGTCAGCCATTACTAAGGCGCAGAGCATCAAAACAGAGATCAAGCACATGTACAATGGCTTCACCAAAGATATGCAGGTCATTTGTCCTAGCGGCATAGCTCAATTCGATGAAGGAAACCTTGACATTGAACCACTGGTCGAGTCCTTTGAAGAAGACTTGAAAGCACCAAAGATTTGGCCAATCCCACAGCTGCTGATCTCACGAATGTTGCCCAGATCAATGCTATGCTTCTCCTCTACATAGAACATCTTCCAGACTACACCTGGCAGATTACTAGGATGAAATGGGACAGGGAGGTATGGAAGATCTGACTGCTGAATCTGAGGAATGCCAGCTCTGACGCATTGCAGAAGTTTGTAGGCACGTATTGTGGAGGAAAATTGACATGTGGTGTGATTGGAGATGACGAACAGGCTGAAGATTAAAGACACAACTTGCCTACATGAAGCAAACTTTTATCTGTTTATTTTATGATATCTTGAACTCATCGGACATGTGTCCTTTCTTTTTCAAAATTAGAAAAAACATTATGTTATTATAACTACTCTTGTTAATTGTCGAGGGGGTAGGGTTTTCAAGGAGACCCCCTCTGACATTGAATACCATATAAGGTAGACTATTAAGCATTTCTATGGGTTAGAAGAGGAAATGGAAAGAAAAGACATTCTATTTTTTTTGCTCTTTGTTGGTAGAATACAGAGTGATATCTTTTTTTATATAATGATAAAACTGAATCGATACTTGATGTTCAAGAGTTTTTGGCTCTTATTGGACTTTGGATCAATATAAGTTGGATTAGTTTCATGACAACTGTGCAAATTTGTGTAGTTTAGCATGAGTTTTAAGGACATGACTTTGTGAGTGCTTCTTTTAAAGTTCACGTACTTTTCTAATCTCCGTGGATTGATGTTTTGATGTATTTCTATATTGCTATCATCTTCTAATGGAGTTCTGAATTATCATGATCTTGAAGAACTTTGTTATCTTCAGGTTCAATCTGTTATATTTGTAATTGTTTTATAATCACAGTGTCTCATCTGAGAATGAATTGCATAGCCTTATTGTTTTCTGGTTAAAAAGATATGTGTGAATTGTAATTTAGAGAATTCAATAAATATCCAACGAGGGAGTTGTACCTCATATAATTCAGAGGGTGGTTGGCTATGGAATGAACCCAATTGTTATGAACTCTTTTGATCTTCTGATAATAGGGTAATCGGGTTTATTGATAAATATCAAGGAGACAAATCTGTTCGCCAACACTATGTAATGTTCAAAACCAAGCCTCAATTCATGATGTTTCCAATACAAATGAAATTTAGCATAGAAGGCTACAACATCTTAATTTTGCGTGCCTTGCCTTCTATAGAAATTCTTGTTTTACAGAGCTACCTAAATTGAAACCTGAACATGATGAAATATGTAAGGTTGTGCATTAGGTAGAATTCTAAGGGAACCTTTCATTGTAGTGAACACAAATCTAAAAATGTACTTGAACTATTCACACTTATTTATGTGGACCAATGACATTACCTTTCTTAATTGAATTTTTGTGCTATATTATTTTTGTTGATCACTACTCCAAGACGACTTGGATTTATTTTCTAAAACTTAAAGAACCAAATGAAGTACTAGCAAAATTCAAAGAATTTTAAGCCTTCATTGAAAATATTTCTTGGAAAAGAATCAAAGCACTAAGGGCATTTGGTTTGTGGAAGATGACAAGAATTGGCCTTTTCATAATCCGAATTTGAAAAAAATTGTGTTTGTTTCAAAATTGGCAAAATGGAATTAGAATACCATACTTCTAATTTTGCCTCAAAACTAGGTTATCAAACTTCCCACTAGCAACTACGAATTGAAAATCAAAACCTAATTACAATTTTTGAGGAGTGTAAAAAAATTAGATTGTTTGAAATATTAGGAATCGTGGTTCCAGAGAATGTGTAAAATGGATTTCTCTAATTTTGAAGTTCATAGCTTTTTATAGTGCCAATTGCGATAGTAGTTTTGATCAAGGGTGCTCCCCTTAATATCACAAACACATAACAGAAAAAATTTAAAAACACTAAAAAAAATTTAAAAAACAGTAACTGACAAGAACAAAATATGGGTTTCTTATTATCATTGCAAATGCAGGATTACAAAATTTTGAAATACAATACGCAAACCCACATGGGTGCCTTCCTTACAATAATTTGCAACACAAAGCTGCGAACTATCACCTAGAGTTGTCCTAGACAATATACAGGCATTTCTTAAATAGGCATTTTTACACTGCTCGGAAAGTTTCTAGACATCAAACCATAACCCTTGAGATCGACTAACTCTAAAATTACATATAGAGTCAGCCCAATACACCTTTGACAATTATTTTGAAAATTTTGGTTGGCCCAACTTTGGAAGGCCATAACTTTTGAACAATTGCTCTAATTGGCTATGAACCACTTTTTGGAATCCTCAACTTCTCATCTACAAAGCCTAATTTGCGCAAGCTCTAGTCAACCCCATTTTAGAGCCCATCCGGGGCCTTTAAGGTCTTCAATGGCAAGCCTGAAGTTTTTATACCAAAATTGCACACCCAAAATCCACAATTAATCCACGAATACTCATGATATGGCACTGAGCCTCAACTAGTAGGTTGATATATCCTAGAGGAACATCCACCTCTAAAATTAGGACATTTCGACCTCATATGACTGACTTAGTAAGTAGCAAGCTGTAATGACCCTCTGTCCGGATCACAAGATTTGGAACTATTTTGATTACCCGGAGTGCCATTTCTACCCCTTTGTACCAAATTATTTATTTGATGACCACTTGGTCTTTAATCAGAAATGATGGCTAATAATTCTATAATGTATGACAAAAGGTTCGATGGAAAAAAATATTCCTTATGAATGAATACTTCAACTGGATGAATTGCTTCTATTTCTGATATGTCAAGTAAAATACATGAGAAGATTATGAGAGTGTTTGTGTAGATATTAGTCAATGCTATAACTTTATAATCTCTGAATATTATAAGAGTCACTGTTGAATGCAGATATACAGTTAAGCCCCTTAGGCCCCTTCTCGGAAAAGTCAATAACAAATGTGTAAAAAACCCTTTCCAATTCTGGTTTATAATCTATTTACTGTGAATGTCAGTTTGGGGACGTGGAGGATATATTGATAGGTTTGGCGATCTTAGTGAGTTTCTATATGAATGTTGCAATCTATGTATGTGAAGGAGATTTAAATGTTAAGTTCCTTTCTCTGATCTCTAACTCAATACTTGTTACTGAATTATATGTTCGTGTGTCTCCTTTTCCGCCTTGTTCGCTATGCTTCCTTCTCTTTTATGAATTCTACTTCAGAATTCTGTATCTCTGCAGACTCAAGCATATGCCAGTATGAGTATTTTGTTTTTCTTCCCTCCCTATTCTGAGGTGAATCAATATATATATATATATATATAACTCAACCTTCTGAAATTAATGGATGGAACCCAAATGGACACATCCTTTTATTTATGTTTATCTTAAAGGTCTCCTAAACTAATGACAAGTTAATATTATGAGCTTCTCGTGTCATATAATATTGGTTTTAACATTGACTAAACTTGACTAACACACCATTACTGATAGTATCACTGATGTACTTCTTATTCTTCTAATCTCCATTTCTAAGCACTGGTTTTGGATAATCCAATGAATTGACCGATCCTCTGTGCCATAGATTTCTGACCGGGTACTACTCTTCGTTTTCCTTCTATACTTACCTTTGTGATTGTAAAATTAATATTGATCTTCAATGCAGCATAGGTACTCTTCCATTATTGTGGTTGGTCTGCAATATACTGTGTTACTTGATCGTGATCAATTTGCCTTCAATATTGAAGACGTTGTTAATTCCGCATTTTATGATATCCATCTGTATGTCGCTAGTCTGAGACTTTTATAGCAATGATGATTTTTATGTCAAGGGTAGAGAATATGGTCTCCCTTGGTAATCTTCTAATATGCAATATCCATTAAGATTTGAATGGGTTATTACCAAATTTTTTATTTACTTAAAGTCTTATTATTATTATTACGAATCTCCATTCTAGGTATAAAGTATTAATTTGATATTATTTGTTTTTTTCGAAGAATAATGTGAGGAAATGGATATGTATTATCTCCTAGTATTACAAGAATCAATTAAGTTATAATTCAATATACTAATGCTTTATACGTTCTAGTATTATTTATTTAGAATACATTATAATCTTGTATGAAATTATATTCTTGTTATTCTATTATTATGTTTAATAATAATTATCATATTATAATTTTTTTTATTATTATTATTATTAATTCCCATTTAACAATGGGGACATGACACGAGCCTTCACAGACAACTCTGCACTGTGACAACCCTTATTCAAGAAACAAATCAAAAAAATTTGGGTGATGTGAGATTGCTCTTACACCCAGGATGCTCCTGCATCAAGTTCATTATTTGAAGAAGAGCACAGTAATGTCTTCCCACCATTTTGCAATTTCAGAAAATACCAAACAACATAATCGTTAAGAATTTTAACCTTCGAGGGGAACAACAATCAATATCAATAGCAAACAAAAATATTGCAAAATTATGGCAAAAATATTAAAATCAACTCAGTATTTAAGCCTGTGTTCAGCTCTCAACCAAACGCACAGACAGATAAGCTTTGTAACATTGTGTCAATAAAATAACAAAATTGTAAAGATGGTGACGGCAACATAATACTGCCAAGAGGAGAAGAACAAACTCAAATCAGCGGCTTCCCAAAATATTCAACGTACAACATTGTAAGCCATTTTTTCAATGAATTATGAATCCATTCTTAGAAATATTAGGAATCATGGTTGCTCAAAGCACATTATTAGGAATGATGTAGAGGAATCATGTAGAAAAAAGAGTTTAAATTTGAAAGATTCAAATCTGTGAGAGATATATTGTCTGATTTTGAATTTAAACTATTTCATGTGAATGATGTTAGAGATTAGATTCTAAATTTAAGCCATTGCATATGAATGATGTTACAGATCTGAGCTTTTATTTTGTTTTCAAACCATTGCATGATTCTGTGTTCTAATTCCAATTCCAATTTGAAGAACCAAACGCATAAAAATGTATCTTCCCACTAATCTTCCGAGTGAAACAATCGGTTCAAGTAAAACCCAAATAATAGGAATGAAGATTTGCAAAACCTTGATTTGGCTAAATCAAGATTTGTAGAAATCTCAATTTTTACAATTCCACAAACCAAACAAACCCCAAGGTCAGATAATGGGGAGAGTATATCTCCGAAAACTTTCAAGAATTTTACAATAATACTGGGATTAAGAGGGAGTAAAATGTTCCATATAATCCCCAACAAAATGGGATAGCAGACAAGAAGAACAAAACCATAGTAGAAGCTGCCAAAGCTATGATGCATGATTAGAATCTTCATTCCTCATTTTGGGCAGAAACCTCTAACGCTGCAGTCCACATACAAAACAGAGGGCCTCACTCTAGTCTTAAGAACATAACTCCTGAAGAAGCTTTTACTAGAAACAAGCTTGACTTAAGTCACTTAAGAATGTTTGGTTGCCCAGTCTATATTCACATTCCTAAGGAGAAAAGATCAAAATGATGCCCCTCAGGAAAGAGGGGATATTTTTTTGGATATAGTGAATCATCCAAAGCTTATCGGATATATGTTCCCAATCAGAAAATAATTGAACTAAGCAGAGATGTAAATTTTGAGGAGGAAATAGCATTCAAAACATCTAGAAACATTAGTGAGAAGATGATGAGTCGCCTCAAGAGATAGAACAGGATCCTGACACTTAACTTCAAAAGGAGACACTTGTGGAAAATTATGACATCACGAAGTCAAAAATTATAGTTGAAATCAATTTCAAATTGTCCACCAATTAAATATGATATAATTTAACACGTCCTCATCTCATAGGTTGTTAGATGCCATGAAGTTCATCAACAGTCAACTAATCAAGTTCCTTCATCTCTTCAACAGATGAAACCTTTGCATCAAAACACAAAGGAAGAGACCTTTAAAAAATTTGAACAACAATGGGCTCCTCAACCTTTTCTCCTAAACACTTAATAGAGTTAACAAATTCATCTAGTCAGAGAAAATAAGAAGCAAAAATTTCCTCTTCCTACAAATAAGAATTCCAAAATTTCCTCTGTGACTTTGAAGCTTTGCCTTCGTAACCTTGTCATCTCCTTCATAAGAATGTTTTCTGAAGTTTCTCCCAAGACTCATCAATTGTATCGCAATGCATAACTTTAACAAATTATGTCTAACAAACCACATAAGAATGCATTCATGGCTTTTGCATTTTTTTCAAATGCCTTCTTCTCATCAGCATCTATTGGAGGAGTTGAAGGAATTGTGTAAACAATCCTCGCGCCATTCTAACCATCAAAACCAAGACACATTAGATAAGTACGCATTCAAACACTCTAGAATGTATAATTGGAGTCATCAAATAAGGGTACTCCATTGTTACATCCCAATTTTCAGCCCAATTTAAAATGTTCATATTGCCATTGAGGTTCACATGAAGTCAGTTGACAGTTAAATTTCTTCTAATCCTGTGAAATGGTAATATGGTTAGTCATAATTCATATGAAGATAACATGTTAGTTAATTATTTATCATCAATTCATGGAACTGAAAAGTCGATTAGCCGTTATGATTATTTATGATTAATAACTTGTCATGGTAATATGATTTAACTACGGGGAATTTCCTTGTAGGGAGCACGTCAAAGGGGTGGAAGCATTGTCAGAAAAGAATTGGGTACAGGAGCATCACCATCACTGGGCAAATGAATATGAATCATGAATCACCGTGGTTGAGGACCAAGCAACTGCATAACAGGATACACACATTAGACACGCATGAGCTATTAAATAAACATTTAAAATATTAATTATTTTAATTAAAAATAATACGTACCTCAAAAGGTTTTTGATTGATTTTTCCACCACATCATTATAATGTATACTTATGTACGTACACATAGATATAGGAATAAAGTGACGCCATAATATTATTTTTATAAATAATATGATGCCACTTAATAAGTATATCTACGTGCAAGTAGAAAGATATAAATTATAATTATCCTCGATTTAAAACTTCAAATCTTTTTCCATATTTATTAATTTCTTCTTGCTAAAACCAAAATGAAAATTTGGCAAATTTTATTGGCGACCAAGAGCCAAGTCTCTTCTTTATGAGTTATGGCTTCTTCAAAGCCAAAGAGACTTCAAATACCTTCTTATATTATGAAGCCAAGAGAGACAGAGGGCATAATATACCACCCGACTTCTTCTTTCTAGCACTCGACTTTTTTCTATATTACAGATACCTCTGCAGATATCATACGATATCTCTACAATTTAACATTGTTAATCATTGCATATTCCTTCCACGAATTGCCATTGATAGTTCATTGAAGACGTGATTGTTAATCACACTGGAATTTGCGCTTCTTCTGTGAAGGATGGGGCTGATTAATAGCATCCAGCAAGACTCCATTCTATTTCCAATTTTTACCCGGTTATGTGGTGTTCATATTCCAAGAATTGCAATATGTTTAATTACTAGATATTGCTACATTCCAACTTACTTTAGCAGTAAGATACAGTCTTGTATCATGATGCAAATCATCTTGCTTAAATATCATTGGTTAGACCTTCTCTAAGATAGAGTTGTTTATCATAAATAAAGGCCAAGTATCCATGACATGCTATCATATTTTATTCATGCCACCAAAAGTAAGTCTTCAAAATTACACTTCTCAGATCATAGATTGTGATGAGCTACAAACATATAATATTCTTATATCAATTGAGGATCAACAGAAAGAGTTGGTTGCTCTGAGATTCAATCACCTGGGACTCACCCGGCTATATAGCCAAGGAAAAGGGTGAAGAGGTGAGAGTAAGGAATCTGCATTAGCATGAAAACAGAATTCAAATGTGACATAACAATTATTTATTATTCTAAAAGGAATCAATTTAATAGCTCATGCATGTCCAATACATTCTCTGTTGTCAAGTCAAGTGTTGTGATTAAGTACTAGGATATTCGGTGGCTGACAAGGTGTTCCATGTCTATTCTAGATAGGGAGGGTCTTTCTTGTTAGAGAAAGTGTGGGGATAAGTATGAGATCCGTGGTTGGGAGGTTAAGCCCCGGACAATGTTTCCCCTCTCGACAAGATGTCAGGGGGTGCATCAAATAAAGATAAGTTGAGCATTCAAACATTTATTGATAACAGTATTTATACTTTTATGATATTTATACAAGTAAAAGATATGATGGATTAATTTATATTGTCGAATTCAGATATTTCCTTTAATGAAAGCAACCTTTCTCGTCAATGTAATAGGTAACCATTTAGAACGGCTGACCTTCCAACTGAATATGGAATAAATCTATAGGATTGATGTTTCAATTTTTCATTTAAAAGAATAATGATTATGAGCATATCTTCTAATCTTATGTTATTGCCATTGTTAGCAATAGGAAGAAAAGGAAGGGAATAGAGGTATCTAACGCCCCAAATGATACAGTGATATTTGATGTCCTAAATGATACAGTGGCATCTGATGGCCTAAATGATATAGTGGTATATGACGCCCCAAATGTTACAATGGTATCTGATGCCCTAAATGATCCAATGGTAATTGATGCCCTAATTAACACAATGATATGCGATGCCCTAAATGATCCAATGATAATAGATGCCCTAATTGATACAGCGGTATGTGATGCCCTAATTGATATAGTGGTATTTGATGGTAATCGCCATTTGATCCTAAGTGTTATTTGTGGACTAACCAGGGTGTTTGCAGAAGCATCCCTAGATTGATTTCGGATTTGAATTCCATGGTATGTAGATTTCAATTTCCATAGTAAATTCATTGATGGTGTTTTTAATTGTTAGTTATCAAATTTCCGTTTAACTCACTGTAACCATTAATCTCATTAACTTGAACGTAACTAATATAATTGTCTTCCTAAGAAAATTTAGTAGTAACTGTATTTCCATTCATAGAAAGATCTTCATGGGAACTCATGTGTGCAATCAAGATCAACCTCCAAGCATTTAAGCTCTTTTTTCCGAAGGAACCCCACTCAGATACCAATTGAAGAGTGCACAAAAAACACCAAGGGAGGGGAAGAATTTGTATTTTAAACTTTTAAATGCACAAAACCACTTAAAAGAAAAAAATTAAATAGAGAGAACAAACATCAACAACGAGAACACCAAGTTTCACATGGAAAACCCTTACAACAAATCAATAGCTTTTGTTAAACAAATGGGCACCAACTAAGATTACATAAGTGAGATCCAACTCACTGAGAGCACCAACTCTAGTTTGAGAGCTGACTCAAATGCAAAACTCAATAATCATTGAAACTAAAATAACACCTTACATCATTAACTCAACACTTCAATCACAATTAAAAAATTACCAAATGCCCCTTTATATTAACCATTATAGAATTGAAGAATATTCTTATTCCCTCAGTATCCCACACATAGCAGTAGATAATAATAGAAACACTAATTCAATGAATACCTCCACATCTAATACATCAAACACTAGTAGCAAAGGTGAGGACCGTAAATAATAGAATAAAGAGAGTATTTCAAATAAATTTTCCTTTAATCCTCAAGCTCGACTCAATGCATATTTGACTTCTTAATTTCCTATACTTCCCTCAAAAGTTACATTGCACAGTGATTTCAAAAGTGATTAACACTACATGCTAAAAACAATGCAACGGATCTTTCCAAATTTACCATGATCAACCTGATTCCTCTTTAATTCATTACATATGATATTGAAACTTTAATCTCCCTTTTTTCAATAACTATAGCAAGGTATCTTCTAAACCAATGCCAACATTTTCTGCAATAAATATTTCTCAACCAGTCAATTGTCAAGACAATTAAACATTGCACTCTAAATACAATGCATCAACTTTTTCATTAAAGAACTATTCCATCATTAATTCCACTCAATCACTAAAACTAACTCTTTCCTAATGCACATACCTAAAACATATGTCCATCGAAAGGATTCAGCTAAAGTATTTATGTCTTTCTTTAGAATTCGAAAACAGTTCTTAAATGCCAAAGGATGTCACAAATTCATCACTATAACAGAGTCGTTACTTAGAAAAAAAGTTACAAGGAAATTTTAAGACATCGCCCCAAAATAGGAAGAATGAAGTAATGAATTTGTTCCAAAAGAAAACACCAAACAATAAATTCTGAAGCTGTCCAAACTATTGTGAATGCTCATTTAACTTGGCTGCCATATTTAAAATTTTGAAGCAGTTGACCTTTTGACAATTCAATGGTGACATGCCAATCAGCAAGCAAGTGAAGTATACAAGCAACCAGCTTAAGCAGACAACCAGGCAACTCACATAGACAACCAAGCAGCTCAAGCAGACAACCAAGTAGCTACAGAAAGTAACCAAGTAGCTCAAACAAAAAAACCAAGCAGTTGATAAATAATTAGCAGCTTGATAAGCATTTCGTTCAAATTCTCCATTACTTTGAGTAATCCTCTAAAATTTACACAACCTTGACTATCAACCTTCAACGTCAATGATAAAATATTCAATACAAAGAAGCTAAGGCTTAGAACACTTAAAGAATATCTCATTCAATGGAAGAATCTATAATTTTAAAAGGCCACATGGGAAGGTGAAGAGTTAATTCAAAAGACTTCTCATTTAGTTAGCATTGAGAACAATGATTCTCTAAAGAAGGGGGGCATGCTATGCCCACAATCTTAAGACTACACTTATGGTTGTGAACAATCAACTGATTGCTATGTTAACTCCTAATTGAGTCATTTTATCATTATCACATTGCTATTTTGTTAGTTGGATCTGTAAGGTCCTCTTTCTAGACTAGAATTGATAAAATATACTAATATAATGAGCCAATAAAAATAATATAATGTATTAATGTATTAATGTATTTTTAATATAATAATAATTATTATATTTTATTAATATAATAAAATAATATTAAATAACCCTTATAGTGTACAAAGGATTATATCATAATCGATATGGAAGAAGTTAATATTCAAAAAATCTATGTAGAAGGGAACATTATTTGATTAATTAATCACATGATAATCCTAAAGCATCATTGTGTTAAGATAGATAATGTCAACATCAATTAAGACAAATATCTTTATAACCAATTACAATTCTCATTAACACTATTAGTCTTACGTGTTATATATTACAATATTAGAGAATTTCTATGTTCTCTCTCTTCCGTCTTTTTCTAATGGTCACTCTTTTTGTAATGTTTCCATGAATTCCTTTTGTTCGTTATGGAAACTTTCTTTTTTACCCTACAAGAATGTTTCTATTTCCTCTCTCTTGTTCATCATAGAAATATTCTTTGGTATCTTGTATATATAGATCATTCGTGATCTTTCTTTAATTACACATTCATTATTTTACCATAATATTACATCAAAGCAAATTCCTAGCCTCTTCGACAAAAATTAATTTCTTTTTTGAAATTATTAGTTCAAAAATTTTGAAATATTTGCCCAAGTGAGTTCAAAATTTGCATCTTTTTTTTCCTCCAAGCCCGACTAGGGATTCGAAGTCCAATTATTTTCTACAATTTCGTGGCCTTCTTTTTAGGCATTTTCGAGTTGACTTTTTTTGCACATCTTCTGCAGAGGGCAACATCTAGGGTGTTTTAAACCCTCTATCTCTAATTTTCGCCTAGTGGTTTCATTTTCCACCATTTTTTTAACAATCAAATTTGTCTTTTTTTTGTTTTTTTAAAACGGTTAGGGTTTCTTTCGAAGCTCTCTTTTTCTATTTCGGTTTTAAAAACATTTTGTAGGTTTCTAATGGGTTTTTGCAGATCTCAACTAGATCAGTCTCTATTTTTCCTGGGTGCATCATTTTTCGTGCCTCAATTTTCGAGCCAGCGGAATCAAAATCTAATTTCAAATTCTTTGTGGGTTTTTTGAGCTCTTATCTTGATGTCTCTTTAAATTTTTTGGGTTTTCCGTCAATCTGTCTCAAAATTCTTGCCATCTCAGATTTTTCACACTTTTTCATTAAAAAAATGTGCAATGGCATCTCTAACCAGTCTCATGCTGGAACATAGTCAGCATTTCAATGGAAAGAACTAAAACATGTGGAAGCAGAGAATGATGACGATCTTCAAGTACTGCGATGCTTGAGGCACTTGTTCTCGGTACCAAGACTTGTCCTACCAAAATCAATGCTACCATAGACCAACATTGCAGAACATGTAGACTTCTCTCATCAACCCAAAGCTGCATTTTACGCTTTCTGAGAACATGCAAATTTCAGTATTTTTTTATCATAGATTGACCATTAAGGGAGAGTATAACGATATTAGACAGTTTCTATTTTCTTTCTTCCGTCTTACTAATGGTCACTCTTTTTGTAATGTTTCCATAAACTCCTGCTGTTCGTTATGGGAACTTTTTTTTTCACTCTACAAGAATGTTTCTATTTCCTCTCTCTTGTTCATTATAGAAACATTCTCTTGTATCTTGTATATAGAGATCATTCATGATCTTTGTTTAATAACACATTCATTATTTTACCATAATATTGTAAGGGAACATACATATCGTTTTGTGCATAGCCAAACAACACACTCAACGATACAAAAGAATCTTAAACAATATTAACATTGAAAAATGTTATACTGAGATCCCTGCAAAATTGATCGGTGGATAACTCAGGTTGACCTTTACAAATGACAACTTCAATCACATGGGTGCTAAAATAACGGAGTCAAAACACCATTAACGTACATGTTCAAATCTATTATCATCGTTGCTATACTAATCACTACCCTTGAAGGCATTAATACTTTCTGAGTAGAAACAATCAAGACAATAATATCAAATGCAATGAGGGAAATAAATTAATCAAATTTATCTCATATCAATCACAAATATTTTGAGTATCATTATTATTACGGGGGACTATGCATTAAAAGAAATCGATATCAAGCAATTGATTACTAATATTGATTAGATATGTTACAAATGGACGCAAACTTTAGAAACAAAAGACACTTCTCATGTACCCATTTGATATAAGCGGATATATAAAGAGGATGAGAATAAAAACAAAAGGGGGGAATGTGACAACATGCAAGAATCTTAATGAGTAGAAACACAAAGAGAAGATGCACTAGTTAAGGGGTCAGAATTTATACTTATCCATCTAGTAAGGATTGATTAAAAAAACATTGGTTTGTTTATATCTTCAAATTCTATCCTTTTAAGAAAATTATTAGTTTATTAATGTAGAAGATATAGGTGAATATGAAATTGCATCCAATTTTTGAAGCATTTTGTATAAGATATTTGTTGATCAAAGAAAATGTCCATCATATAATAATTATATCATTATCAACTCAATAAATCATGTAAGAATATAACCCTCGTGGATTAGACTCATCCACATTTAAATTGAAGGTATTTGCATAAATCAACATCTACATTGTCTAATGCAATAATTTAAAATTCATCAATATTATACACATTTACAAATCATATTTGAAACACATATTTGTGGCAAGTTAAGGAATAGTCAATAAGTTGTAGAAAGAAAGACATCTCTTGCAATTTAAGAAGTTAGACAAATGCCTAAGAGGTCCAAGAGGGGACATTAAAGGGAACTTACACCTATATATTCATATTAAGTTGGTCGTGGTGTTATATTAGGCATAAGAGGGTATATAAAGGAGGTAGCATGTCTTATTTTCACGTACTATTAAAGTCCTATTGAAGATTATTGGAGTTATCCCTCTTCAAGTGGATAACGAGGTTGCCCCGTTGAAGTGGCATATTATTATCAAATATTTGAAGCATATTTCATATTATATCTTCTACTATGCAAGTTATTTCATTAGAGCCCCCCTTCTAACCTACAAAAATTTCCTTTTCAATGCAACAACCCTACTATCTTCTTCTTGGCGCCTTGTTCTTGTCCTTATTCTATAACCAAAAAACTTTTTATATATATCTTTTTGGTTCTTTCCACCTCGCTCTTACTCTACATTTTTGTTTTTTCTACACCCTCTTACCTTTAATCATTGTTCTTGTTTTTCAACACTTGACTTCATATACTTTAATCTGCATTTTTTACTCCATTGCACCCTCTTCATTTTCTACTTTTGTATTTGTAACTAAAAACTTTGAGTCTTGTGCCTTTCCAAACTTCTTTCCATCTACCCTTTGTCTTTGTCTTATGTGAATTTCTTTTTGTTGTGGGGCTTTTCTTACGTGGTTTTTGCTATTAAACATAAACACTTATTTCACACTCCTTCCATCTCCAATACACAAATTGGCCAGCTGACAAATATGACTATTTCCAGTTTCAAAGGATTGAGTTCGACCAAACTATGGGTCACATATCAAAATAAACATTTTGTCACTAGAAATGACAACAATGTCAAGACTGAAACTATCACGCATTAACCAACCTCAAATCACATTGATTAAAACACTAAAATCGAAAACCAAAAACTGAATCAAACACAAAACATTTATGGATGATGCTGGTTTTCATTTACCAAAGATACTCTTGCATCACTTTGGGCCCATTTGGTTTCTGGTATAGGAATTGAAAATAAGAATAGAAAATGGGGATGGGAATGGAGATTGGGAATGAGAATTGCAAATTGTAATCCCAGTCCTGCTTGGTTCACCTTGAACAAGATTTGATGCCAATTTTCTGTGATGACTGCGTTGGCAGCCAAAATTGAGATTCACAGTAGACAAAAAACTTCTTGAACCATCTGAAACCTACCAACCTTCAGCTTAATGCCTAGAAAAAACATTTAAAAAACATAAACCAGTGGACGTAAACGTGGGTTGTAATGCAACATTGCCTCCATTGAAAACCTGGCACTAAAGCTGCCATGCTATTCTTCTAACAAGAATAAATATATGTCATTCTATTAGGAGATATAAAAATTAGACAGTTTGTAACCAAGAGACGAACTACATGTGCTTAAAGCCAGACTTGGAACAAGTTTAGCTCATCTACGTAATCTGTAAAACTAGCTAATGTCACAAAATATGCCACGATATCGTAAATGCTTTGAGCTTTTTAGTTTGCCATTTATGCTTGTGGCATTACATAAGTCCAAAGAGACTCAATGATGTCAGCTACGCTTTCTGCAGCACAAAGTTTGGTTTTTTCCCTGGATAATCCGTTAGTTGACACGAAACAAATTAGGCATGGCTGTGATGTCGGCCTCCTATTTCTACAGCAGAAGAATGATAGAGGCATTAAGGCTTAGTCTTGCATTTGTGCAGGGAAACCTGGCATCATATGATTGTGGGCTTTGGCGATTCAAGGCAGCAGGCAGAAGATTATATTCCAGTTGTACAAAGGCTCAGGTTGGGGCTCAGCTATAGATGGTGCCAGTTGAAGAGGCCTTAGCCATTACGAAAAAGGCTGCCAGTGGTTCTGTTGCCGGAAATAGACCAGAAAGAAGAATTGGTTTTGTCAACAAAGGTCAGTATTGAACTCACGAAAGGTGAGAGTGGTTCCATAGATCTCCTTTCGACCCATTAATATGAAGCGGATATGAACACTTCATCAAATAAGGAAAATTCAAAATGAGAATAGAAATAGGCTATTCCAATAACAGTTATTTTTTGGAATGGACGTATGCTCATTTTGGGGGCAAAATGGGAATATGTATTCCTATTCCCAATTCTGATTTGTTGCACCAAACAGAGAATACAAAACATATTCCTATTCGATCAACCAAACGGGCCCTTAAGGTCATGGGAGATGCTTGTGCATTTCCTCCAAGATCAAGACTCTTGGGCATCTCCTAGGTGTGTCAGGGACATCCTGAAGTCCCCATTTTTCATATGTAAAGTGGAGATGTCCCACAGACGTCCCTCTTAGAGGGAAACATCTTCAAAACAGCATAGGGGTCCAAGTGACAATGGAGGGATGGCAAAGGAACAACCCCTTGGTGTTACGACGTCCAAGGGACATCCCCAATTCAAAAACTCTGCGGGTTTTTTTAGGGGGGGACACATCCCTATGGAATAAGAATTTAAATATCAGATTAATTAAACCTAATTATTTCTTTTGATTTATGGATTATGTTATTTTATTTTTCTAATTCCTCAATAATAGCATTCTCCGTGCAATTGCTCCTAAAATCTGATAGTACAAAATCAATTGTCTATTTTATTCAAATAACATTTTTGAACATATTGTCCTGCATTTTGTCACCACAAAATGTAGGTAACAATATGAAACTTTTTCAAATTAATTTCGTATTTCTTTAAGCTTATTTCATTATTTAATTGGTTTGTATTGATCAATCAAATGAAACCAATTGATATAATAATCTTTTAACTGAAGGCTTTCGTCAAGTCTTTTTTGTTTTGCTTTCTGTCAAGCCTTTGCTTGATTTTTGAAGCCTTCATCGTCCTTTCCTTTGCTTTTGAGTTTGCGTTTGTTGGTTTTAGTCCTTTGGTTTTGCTCATGCCATGGCATTTGATTTTCCTTTCGATCTGGTCTAACCTAGGGCGTAATCGGAGTTGTCAATCAAAAGATATGGCCATCTTAGTGCCCAAAAAGTGGACCTTTTTGATGCAAGGGCACGAATTAAAAATATTATGTTATATTTCTAATTTGACATTCACTTTTTGAAAAATATAACTTAAATTCACTTTATGTTATGTTTTTAAGTTACTTTATCTTTTAAATTTTCACTTAAAGTAACTATAGTGCACTTTATGTTATAATTTTAAGTTGAGTTACTTTTTTATTTTTCACTTAAAGTGACTATATAAATTATATAGTTTCAATTTATTTTTTATTTTTAAATTAAATGCTCATTTTAATGTTACTTTTTAAATGATATTTATGTGTTGTATTTTTAAATATGATATATAAATGTTGTTTATGTCCCATTAAGTAACATTTTTATGAAATTAAGTTGATTAAATGACTTTAAGTTATCAAAAGTGGACCTTTTATATGCAATTACATGTAAAATCCATCAAATTAGACATTTTACATGTCATTGCATATAAAGTTCAACTTGAAAACATAAGTGGACCTTTTTTATGTCATTACATCAAAAGGCTATCAAAATTGGGCCTTTTTTATGTCATTACATCAAAAGGTAAGTTTTTGTGTCATTGCATCCAAAATGTGAGATACAACTTAAAATACGCATAGCACTTCGAAATGTGCGATTTTGACCATATGCATGTTTTGAAATTTGTTATGCACTCCAAAAGGTCCAAAAAAAATTTGTTGAGAGTTTTTAAAATATGCATGTCATCCCAAAAGGTCCGATTTTGATCAAAAGCGTATTTTAAAATATGCATATCACCCCAAAAGGTCCGATTTTGGAAAAACACATGCATTTGCTCTCCAAGAACCCAATTTTGCTCATTGTGAGAGATTTACTTGGTGGATTTGCATGAAATCTTTCCCAATAGGGTCGTTTTTCCTTGGCAATGGATTTTCCAAAATTGAAAATGGATTTATCTTGCTAAAAAATATTTTCCCAAACTCCTTCCAAGGGCACATTTTTGGAAAAATCTTCAAATAAATCCATTTTGAGTGATTTAAATCACGTTTTTGCAAGGTAAAGAGGCGTTTTGGTATATTCATTCATTGGCAATACATCAAGGGTCACATTTTTGCATTTGGAAGTGAAAAATGACTCATATTATGCCTTTTATGAATCACGTTTTTGCTAAAAAAGCCTAGAAAATTGAGGTTTTTATCCACTTTTATGCGTTTAAAGGTCACTTTTTTACATTTTTATACATGTATATGCATTTGGGGAAGTTGTTTTTGCATTCACAAATCAAAAATGACTCCAAAACATGCATTTTTTGCCACGTTTTTGCAAAAACAGCCCAGATTTTTGCATTAAAAAGTCATTTTTTTGTTCAAAAAACTCAAAAAATGGCATTTCAGCCCATACATTTGGATCAAGAGGGGGTTTTGAGTTTTAATGCATGCTCTTGTCTTTGGAGACCACGTTTTTGGCCTTCTCATGTTAAATTCAACCATTGAATGTCCATTACATGCAAGTATGGAAAAAAATCCGGATTTTAGGAAGAATTGGTCTTAAAGTCTATAAAACTTGTTATTTTGGCTCTTTAACCTCCAAGTAAGTGGAGATTTTCAAACTTGCATCAATTCATATACTTATCTTGCTATTTCCATGCATATTATGGCTTGTTATTGTACACTTGTCCATATATATGCCATGCAAAGTGCATTTTGCCTTTAAAAATCATAAAAACTCTCATTTTCACACTTCTGAAATTCCCCCGAATTCCAAATTCGAATTTGCACTTAAAAGTAACTTGCTTGTTGACATGTTTGAGTTTAAGACCAAAGGCATGTGTTTGTTTTGTGCTTGTTTTTCGTTTTTTTGCTTGCTTGCTTTTTCGTTTTTCTTCTTTTAGAAGAAATTGCAAGTTCTTTCCCAAGAACTTCTTGTTGCTTCACTTCATGCAAAAGCATCATCACGTGTCACTTCCATCTTCCATGTCACTACACTTTGCATCTCATCCGACAAATGTGATTACATGTTTTTCATCTCATTCACCATCCGCACATGCATGTAATCTCATTTTTCGCTTCCATTTTCACTCATCTCATTTTTCGCATCCACTTGCATGGCACGATTACACGAAATGCCTTACGTTTAATTGCATCTCAAAGGTTCGATTTTGATTAAAAGTCACTTTTTGAAAAGTCAAAAAGATATCATTTTCATCTTTCATGTATTTTGGCTTCACCTTTTCACCAAAGATGACTATAAAACTCATTATCCTACTTCCATTTTCCATTTCCATCCCTCCATATGCATTCATGCCTTCATGAGCAATTACATGTTTCCACATCTTTCCATGCTTTCCATCTTATCCGTCATCCGCACTTGCATGTAAAAGCTCATCCTCCATCTGCATTTGCATGTCATCTCATTTTCCATTCCTCATTACATGTTGCATTTACATGTAATCCATTTTTCATGCAATAACGTCTTGAAAACCCTAATTCACATTTGAAAATCAGCAATCTTCATTTGCACACATTCCCACGCATTTCACTTTCATGTTTCAAAGCATTTCCATCCTTCCAAGCACTTTGCTTAAAAAAAAAAAGGTGAAAGGTGTTGATGGAAAGTTGTCCTGAATTTACATCTGGACGCCATCGAGAAGTTTTTAAGAGTGTTAAAGACTCCATTTTGTGTTGATCAAAAAAGGAGAATTCACGACAACTTGAGCGAGAAATGCTGGATCACATCAAGTTTTCAAATACAATGGACAATTCATCAAAATCAGACGTTATCAAAAGACGCAACACCATGGTTATCAAGGTGAATGCAGTGGTACAAAATACAAGAACTCCCAATCCTATTACTATCCGGGATTGCATCGTCAAAGTACAAGGTCGTTCAAAACAATCCCTAGGATTGTTTCCTTCTTTTCTATCTTCTTTCTTCTTCTTTCATATTTGTAGTTCGAGAGGATGCATGGCATGAAAAAATGTAATTACATGTAATGCAAGTTACATGTATGTTAAAAGATGTAATGCGAGTTGCACGTGTAGTTGCATGTAACCCTAAAATTTCTCTTCTCATTAGACCGGGTCAAAGTTGGTTGAGTTGCTCCCACTTTTTCCTCCATCTTTTTCTCAACTCCTGTGCCTATATAAAGGAGTGCCCCCTCATTGTAAAAATCATCTTTTGTTGTATGCAAGAAAGCTCTGCCACATTTGTGCAAGCATAACTTTGATTGTGTAGTCAAAATTTGGGTGAAAAGTGAATAAAAGAAGCAATTGGATTCAAACCTTTGACTGGAAGCAATTGTGATAGAGCAAATTAGAAGCTTTGACTGTAATTTGTGCCGATTTTCTTGATCCATGTTATTATTGTGTGTTCAATAAAAAAGCATAGTGATTTAAGAAACAATCGAAGCCGAAGCTTTGACTAGGAGCGGTTGTGGATATATATAGCTAGAAGCTTTGTTTGTAGCTTATAATTCTTTCTTAAATTTGCAAAACAGTTAAGTTATTCTTACTTTTAGGAGTCTTTGTGCTCTAATTGTAAAGCTTTTTAATATAGAAGTACAACCAAACTTAAAGCCAAACCGGTACACTTTCAGCTAGCCTTTGAGTTAGTAAAGGTTTATCGGTATGATTGTTTCCAGCTCTTGATAGAAGTGTAGTTAGAGATTCACCCTGCCCATTACTCGCTCCACGAGTAAGTGGATTCTATCTTCAATGATAAGAAGAAAGGATATTGGTAACACCCATTTTATAAAATCTCTCGACTTCTTGCTTACCTTGAGTTAGTCCAAGAAACGGTGAGAAGAGGGAGTCTTACCTTCAAGGTAGGAGTGACTCTGTCTCATACGTTGTGGCTGGTCATCCTATTTTGTGACTGTATTTTTACCCAAAACTGTCAGTTGCAAAATATCCACCCAACACAACACACAAAGTAAAAGAAAGTCTCAAAACTTTCCTTGCAAGTTATGTATGCCAACACAAGCCCAATCCAAAAACAACCCTCACATAAGGCTTAACGCATTTCCTAATTCCTCATCCCTATTGGCTCCTCTTTGCCACATGGAATCAACTCTTAAGATTGTTTTTGTCATTTATCTGGTAAGTTAAATATATCGAACAGCACATAAGGTAATGACAATAACAGTTTTGACACACAGAAGCTGTGTTTGCATCATCAAGATTTCCAGAAAAGAGTGAGTGTGGCCTTATATATCAGAGATGGCTAGAGAAAGTTATCAAAACATCGCATTAATATTTGTCACGTTAGAATCAAGCGCAACATGTGATAAAATCCCAAGATAGCATCACTGAGCAACAAGAGACATAAAGAATTTATTTTGTTTTTTGAATAACTAAGCATCCATGGGTCCAATAGTCCATGCTCTTGAGAGGAAATTTGGAGGAAATGAGCAGCCCCAGAGACAGGAAAAAGAATTCATGGATGAAGAGTAGCATCCCAAGAAAGAAAAAGGCAACTATAAGGAAAAAGAGTTCAATAATCCGCATTTCAAAAACCTCAAGCAGAAGTTGAAATTGAGACATTTGAAGGGCAAGTAGATGCTTAATAATATATAAACAGTCGAAACAAATTGTGGTCTACATCAGCATCCACAAAGTAAGGCACAAAAGATCTCTTTCCTACATTTCAAAATGATGGATCACACTCTAATTTGGTGAAAGTTATTTTGTTTCTTCAGAAAAGAACAGGAAGCTAGTTATACAGTAGGGCTGAAGTCAAGAAACTATTCAGAATTATTCATGTGTAACCAGTGCATTTTCTATGGCTATATACTTGAAGAAACATTTCTGCCTAACACAAGAGTGCCTTTTCTTTCAGCAAACACAACAAAAAGAAGTGCAACTGCTTATCTTTCCAAGCTTAAACCAAAAGATGCACAAGAATGCTCTCTGAATAGTTGAAAAGAAAATAATTGGAAATCTAGAAAAACAAAATTTTCAGAGATGACAACATGCATAAAATCCATAAAAATGCTGCTGCATTAGAGAACCATACAATTGAGATACTTCAAAACACAATTTGTGTTACTAATGTGTTTGTGCGTATCATATTGTCAGTATGATACTCCTAAATCTCGTTGACAGTTGCTTTACCAAAATATGTACATGTTCACTGTCGTTCCTAAGCACAACCCAACGGTTAAAAAATAGGTCATACAATAGCTCCTGCTACATGATGCCTGATTTATAATTAAAATTAAAATCAAAAAGTTGGGACAAATTCAATTGCACTCCTCAATAAGATGAACTAAATAAGTTCCTAAACTTCAGAACTGCTAGTTAAAGAGTCTACTCATAGGTTGTTGAATATGTGATCCCAAGAACATGCCGCATTATGTGCTCCAAAAATAAATTCAACGTAGTCTTAAAATAATATCTTTCCGTACCCAAAGGTACATTGTGCACTCTCATATATTGACCAGGTTCTTACATTTAAATGTGGTAATGGAAATCTATAGAATATAAAAATATCACATGAGTGAAGAGAGATAACAAGGTGCTAGTTTAGCATAGGGAAACCATAGGTTGAAACCATACAAAAATGATTGGTCATGTTTATAAATATTGATTGTTGATAACTAATGACAATTTATTACATCAAATTGAGCTTTTGATGTGTTGGGTAGGTATATGGGAAACCTTGATGACCAACACTTTTATAGACATTTAACTCTTAACAATAAATGGGACATATATAATGTATGCAGCTGACATCTAAATCAAACTTTTCTAGGAAACTAGTACATTGAAAGATTTAAGGAAAGTCTAATTAGTAACATCAGCTACACGTTTGTATTATATTTGTGTCTGATGAATAATCATATCCATCCTAATATGTTACAGATGAAACCAAGACTTAATGGAATACAACAAGAGGTATCCAAAAGACTCGAGGTGACAACCCCACTACAATATAAATGTAAGAGCAAAGGGATTGGCAACTTAAATTATTTGGATAACTCTCAGTGCATATTTAAATTAATATCAACTTTGAAGTTGTCAGTCCTGATTATGATGACAAGTTAAATAATAAATATCCATTCTATGCCCCACCAAAATCATCCTTGAGTCATGCAATCTCATATGTATCATATTAACCAATTCTTAGTGGTTTATCCCTTTCGCAAACTATGGAAGGTTGCTAGAATGAGGATGTATCATTTTCTCTCCTATAGATTGCAATGTACTCCTTGTCAACATCTCTCCTCTTCATGTATTTGCACTCTTTATAGGTAATAAACCTCTTTCTGGTTCTTCTCTGGGACACAATTGTTATCATTCATATTTGTGAACGATGAGTTGTTTCATAACAGATCCACCAGGTCCAAGTGGTTGATAGTATGTATTCTTGAATTTTAGTTGACCAAACCCAGCCAGTTTACTTCTTGTCTCAGTAGATGTTTGTGATGAATAATAGTTGATTGCTATCATTTACACCAAAAAAGAATCATACGTGAAAACAAGGAGACCACTGATACAGGAAAAAATTCACTAGATCACAACTGTCTTATCCGATGATTAATCTTCTCATCGTGCATACATGATACTAACTACACCCACAATCTGGGAAGTGATAGATTAAGTTGCTAAGTGAACAGTGATAATTCAATGTCAAAATGATGTTGTTGGGTGGCAGTCCGACCAAATACAAAAAAAGACATGTTTCCAAAGTAGCTCTATGACTAACAGTACAAAATTTTATGATGAAGATAATATGCCTCTGTCGGCACAAACTGCTCGTGGTTAAGTTGCTAAATGACTTGTGAAAATTTGGTTTCAAAATAATGTAATTGGGTGGCAGACCTACCACCAGGCACTCCAAAAAAAGTATCATATTTCTATAATAGCTCTGCTACTAACAATACAGAATTCCATGATGAAGGATGGCTCTGCATGCACAAACAATTGGTCATTCCTAGATTATGTAGAATCGGGCACAATTAGATCCTCTTATTTCTTTTCAATGCTGAAGCTCCTTCGTGGCTCATTCTTGCTATTGTAAATAGCTATACTTTTGGGATACATTAACCTACTTTATCCATTTGTGGAAAGCTTCTTTCAATTTATTTTCTATGAACATAAATACATTAATGTATAAGACACCATGGAATTTTCAAATGTGGAGAACAACGAAACATATTACCATATTTTTTTGTCTTCAACAATATTTCACGAGGACTTCGCTCTACTAATTACAAAAGACTCTGGACGAGTTTCATGTTTAACATTTTTACATAACAATAAACTAGAAGTAAAATCCAAGATTTAATCATAACATGAATCTTGAATGAATGCGAGACTGCACCAAAAGTCATTGAATATTATCCGAAGTTTCAAGCATACCAGATTGAGTTGACAAGGACTGCAATCTCATCGGCCACATATTCAGACCTTCGTTCTCTGGCAGAGTTTTTCCCGGCACATGCAGCTGGTGACACAGGACAGCAGTTTCCTTCACAGGGGCAGGAAGGACATTAGAGTGGTCTACAAATAAAGTCTTGATTGAATTGCATGATCCCCCAATCATCATTTGAGACCCACCTCCAGTCCACCATGACATACCAGATGACTGTGGGAGGAAGCTGCCCTTCCCCCCAAATGCACCATCTTCTTTGTAGCTCACAGTCTGCATTGCCCCAGCACTCAAAAAAGCCAACACTGCTGACTTTCCCTTCACATACGAAACAAAACCAGCATGCTTACCATTGTTGTTATTCCCTAGAACTTGAAAGAATCAGAATCAAACCCCCGGTTTCCGAAAATACTGGTCAGGGTTCCAAATACCAGTCTTTTAGCAGTACTTCACCTCCACCTGAATCATACAAAATTAAAAAGAACCTTTGCATAAATACAGGGTACATGAACAGATAGATGCAGTCACGCCCAACTACCCAAATCACACGCTCAAACAAAATTATCAAATAGCTTACTTACAAATAACGTTATTTTCGTCTAAATTACACCACTACCCGAAACAATCCCAAGATTAGAAATCTCATTAATTTTACTGCTACTCATGTTGGTACAAATTACTAACATACCCACAATGTTCCCTAGCTTAGAAAATCTCATCAAGTCCACGGGTGCCTATGTTGGTATAAATTGCAAACATACCCACAATGATTCCCAGCTCAGAAACCAAGAACTTGATAGCTGCGTGTATTTGTCTTAATAAATGAGCTCTGTGTGCTCATAATTGATTACTTCGTGGACGCAAAGCCTAATTGGGGATAAATTAATTTAAACAAATTTAAATAGCTGAGTTTGGCATACATCACAAACTCAACAAAGCCACAACCTGTAATTCCATAAAAACATATATTCTTTGCAAATGCAATATGCGTCGAAAAGAACACCCATTGAAGAAATTGGATAGTTTCTACATACCTTGACCGAATCTATGGAAAGAAGATATGACATTAATGAGAACAACTGAGGTTTCAAAACAGTCTAATAAACTTGGTTGCTATCAAAGTTGGGTAACAATTCCAGATCGTATCCAAACTGAAACTCTCAACAATTCCCATGAGCTTGAGGCATATCCAATGGCTCTCGCCTACTTTTTTCAGCTAAGCAGACAAATGCAGACTCCGCGCACTAGATATCAAATGTGCTGCCCATTTTACTTTCAATCCCCTTCATCATTCCACGTATAGTGCCCCACGGCAAATTCTTTTTTCCCTTCATAAAGTAGACATCCACTCACACTAAGAACTGAGAAATCTTTTGGTGGGCTTTTACTGAATAAAATAAAAAATAAATATTCAAATATGCGTGAGAAAAGAATATAAGCACTCCTAAGATCTTCATGCCAAGCCCACTACAAACCCCAAGCCCAGGATAGATTGCACCCCATTAAGAAAGCAAAATTGCTTCGCTCATCCTTTCTCCTATTCCCTCATTTCCTCGGTGGGGATGGATTTAATTGGATTGCTAGGCTTGTGGAATTATAAGAAATAAGTAATTTTTAATAAGTGATTAAATCATGTAATTTCATCAATGTTATAAATTTAAAATAATATTTCAAAATTAGTTTTTTAAATATATTGATTTAAAAAAATAGATATGAATTGTTTTTGTAAAAGAAAGTATTGAAGTGATTATAATAGGTATCTTTGTTTAATTTGTAAAATTTGTGGTTTAATTGACTATTTTACAAAATTGTGGAATTTTTAAGAGCATAAGTAAATTGTTAGTTTACAATTTTAACCGTTAGGATTGGATTTATCAGAAAAAAAAAAAAAAAAAAATTGATGAATAATCCTTTTCTATTAATAAATAATATATTAAGATTACAATTCATAAAAAAGGGTTGGGAGATACAAGATCACCTCGCTAGAGTTCACACGGCCGAAGCAAGAATCAACAACTATTCATCAAAATATATATATATATATATATAAGGAGCAACCCTCAGGTAGCTAAAGCAATGCCAGTTGAGGGAGGTGGTTCATCCTGATTATGAAATTTCGAGTCATCCCTAGGATTGGTAGGCGGGCTAGGAACAGTCCAGCCGTCAGCAACATCATCAGGGGCCTGGTCAGCATCATTTGTATCAGGTCGCGGAGGTGAGATGGCCAATTCCAAGCGAAAGAGCCACTTTCCAGAAACCACACGCTGAGGACTAGGAGGAGGAGTCGGGGACCAGCCTGTGCCACCACATGGCAAGGAAACCGAGCAATGCTGCCAACCACCATCACTGGAAGCTTGCGAACACGGTGTGTACAAGCGGCGGCCTAAAGAATTGCGCTCCCGACAGCGACCTCTGGGCAGCATGGTATTAATTGAGGCATCTAGAGGTACTCTGGCAATAGTACAAGGGGCATTACCCTAGTGATTAAGAAGCTCTTGAAGGTGGGCCACCTTGTTTGCTTGCACTTGAATCTGCATCATTACATTATTACAAATGCACACTTTAGTGTACATAGCAATATTTATATCAAGAAAACTATGAGTGAAAAGAACTGTATTTCTATCTTTCCACAAAGTGAACAAAATCTCCATCCTGAAGGTATTCTAAATCTAGGTAAATTTTCTAGGGATCATGGGGGAATCACCCAAAATAACCATATGCCAAGAAAAGGGTTCAGGTCGAAATAGCTTAAAAAAATCATGAATCTAGTGCCAATAGTTTTGAGCACGTCTACAAAACTGAAAAATATGTAGGAAGGACTCTGGTTAGCCACAAAATGGACATCTAGGATCCGGAACCCCAATATGTTTAAGCTAAGGCCCAAGGGGAAGACCTTGAAAAGCCAATCACCAAGCAAAATGAGCAATCTTGGGTTCTGTAATGGCACTCCAAATAGTATCAAAGTGCTTTCTCCATTGAGAAAGGTAAGATTGTAAATGCCATCTCTAATTAAGTGTATCCACCATCGACAGATGGGGAGAAAGCCATCTATATCCCAAAATTGGCTAGTAGCTAGTGAAAGGAGTGGCAAGATACCACTTCCAATCAATCCACCAAGGTCAAATGGACTGGATATCCACTTTATGCATTAAGTGGCCTGGAATTGCAGAAAGCAATAAGTCAAAAGTCTGTCGATCTGAACGGGCAAGACGGTACTAGACTTGAATATCTTCCCAATATCTTAGACTCATGGAGACCCTAGAGAAAAGATCTTTAGGAGTCTTGATGCCTCATTTGAAAAAACACAGAGCACTAGCACCTTGAGTCTTGGCTAGGGGAATACCCTGGATGGAAAACAAACGAGACCACCGAATGTTCTAATGGTTCAAAGAGAATCAATCATGGAACTCATCACCAAACCAGCGAAGCCAAGGCTTAACAACTTCCCAAGCTTTCCATATGCTCTTGATAACAAAAGAGCCCTATATGTGCATGGGTTCTCACATGATGAGAAGGGTTTGAAAGCCAATCCCCTTCCATGTAGGTTTGTTAAGAGGAAACCCAAAGGAAATGCAATGCCAAACCAAAATCTTCCAAGCTTCATCTCCAATGATGGTACAAATAATACACTTGTCACAAAGAGCAAGGCTTTGCTTTTGTGTTGAGAGGAGGCCAAGGCCTCCAAACTCTTTAGGGAGACAACAAAAACCCCAAGCAGCTTTATGAAAGCCATGATGGTCGGGACTAGAAGCCCAAAGAAAATCACGGAGCAATCGCTCTAACTTCTGATAGGATGCTTTTGAAGGAGCCCAACAGGAAGACTAATAGACATGCATAGTTGTAAGAACTTTAGAGCAAATTTGAAATTTGCCCACAAGAGAAAATAGTTTCGTAAGCCAATAGTCTAGCTTCTTTGTAATCTTGGCAAGCACAACGTTCCACAAATCCACTAGCCTAAAAAGCAAAAAATATCTCTATGTGTGACTCATTGCATTCAAACTGGTTAAGCAAAGGCAGAGCTGGCAAAAAAGATTGGCGATAATAGAGCATTTTATGACATTGAATAGCAAAGCCAAAGGCTTGACAAAAAATGTCAAGGCAATTCAAGGCATTATTGATGTTTTCTTCATCCTCCCAAAGAGTGACAAAAGAATCATCAGTAAAATGACCATTGACCAACTGGAAGAGGATTCTAGTAAAGAAATGCCACGAACCAAACCTGAAGACACAGAGTGGGCTAACAAGTAGCCAAACCCTTCAGTAGCAAAAACATATAATGCCAGATTCAGAGGGCAACCCTGCCTGATGGAACGAAAAATCCCAAAGGCATCAGATTGGGAATTATTGATAGTAATGCAAGCATTAGCATATCTAAAGAGCATCTCCACAAATAGCAGAAAATTGGGACCAAAACCAAGAGCCTAGAGCATAGCCAAAATGAAAGGCCATTCAATCCAGTCATAGGCTTTAGCAAAATCTATTTTCAAGAAAATAGATCACTTATTAGACTTGTGAGCCCACTCCATACCTTCCTAGACAACAATAATATTGTTAAGAATACATCTAGATTTGATAAAGCCAGTTTGCTTGGGTTGCATAATTAAAGGAAGGAGATGGCAAATTTTAAGAGAAATTGCCTTAGCAATAATCTTATAGGACACATTAAGAAGGGTAATGGGCTACCAATTACAAATATCCTTAGGATCTCCAGCTTTAGGTATGAATTTGATGTTTCCTTTGTTGATAATAGCTCCTAGGCTTTTAGAGTAATAGGATTCAAGATAAACTTTGTACAAATCAAGACCAATATACTCCCAGAGGTGTTTGTAAAATTCACAAGGAAACCCATCACATTGAGGGGACTTGCCATTGGCCATGGAGAAAACTGCCTCTTTAAGGTCTCGGAGGGTAAGCACGTTGCTCAACTGTTAGGTAGTTTGGAGTAATAGAAATACACTTTCTGAGGCCTTCCTCCCAAGCAATTGAATTTCCCTATGAAGCAAAGACATTTTCATGGTGATGAACAAAAGCTTGCAGGATGTCAAGGAGACTAGAGAAAATAGAATGGCCTTGTTTGATTTTTTAATCCCAAAATTCGTATGACGGGCTCAAAGAGCCTGAAAGAATTCCTTCGAAGCTTTATCACCAACCTCCAACCAATGGAGGTGAGCTTTGATTTGGGCCCCTCGAGCAGCATAATTATCTGCAACCTATTTGTCATGGAAAAGTTTGGCAAGTTGAATTTACAAATCAACATCAAAAGGGTTAAGAATGAGAGCCTCAAAAGCTTTCTTGAGAGTAGTGGTAGTGGATTCATAAGACCACCTTCTAAAAATTGCCAACTACCGCCCATAGATGCATAAAAAGTGAGTGGTTTTGGTAATGGCATCATTCCACCGTTGAATCCACCTTGTTTAGGAATGTGGACATGGCTCCAAATTCTAGACATGTAGAATATGAGCAATAGTGGAAGCATGCATCAACACTGATGTGTTGAGGAAAAATTGAATCCTGACAACTCGCTAGATAGCTGTGTGCCACGAGATAGCAAAATAAATGGGATAGTGGTCTAATAGCGTCACATCTAGCAAGGGAATGACAGGTAAATCTCAATCCTCAGAAAAGGAGAAAAAAGATTGTGCAATAATCATGGCACGATTGAAACATTTTAAAATGCAATCAAAGCCAGCTCGAAAGTTGGACCAAGTGTGCCGAACCCCACTATATTGGTGGCAATTAGTATTGGGATAAAAAAGGCCCAATTTATTATGCATGTAGTACCAGGCTTCCCTTTCCCTAGCTATCCAGCGAAAAGACAAAATGACATCTTTGTCAAAGGCCAGCTCAACCATATTGAAGTCACCACACATAAATTAAGTAGTTGGAGGCAAGTTGTCAGCCAGCCAACCCCACAATTGAGATCTTTTCATAACATCATTGGGAGCATAAACATTAATAAATTCAAAAGAATGATTGTTAATAGAAAGCAAAAGCCAAAGGATTTTGTGCATGGGGTCAGAACTGTGCGAAATAATAGCAAAATGAAGATGAGGTGATAGAAGAGTAACTACACCACCCCTACCAGAATTGTACTAAAAGGAAAACATAATGTCATCTAGCCAAATGACACAACATGTAGAGGAAAGCATGAAACCAGAGATCTTAACTTCTTTCACATAGAGAAAATCTAAATTACCAAGTCTATCAGGGTATCCCTGACATAGTATTTTTTGGAGAGGTCTGTAAGACCTCACACATTCCATGATAAAAAAATTCATGAAAATTCTTCCATATCTTCCTTGTCCTGGAGAGAAGAGTATCTATTCTGCAAGAAAGTTGAAACTAGGTTAAAGCTAGAAGGAAAATCCTCTGGACTGATGGCTCAATGTTTCTCCTTTAGTTTCTCAGCACATCCGGGAGGACTGCAAGAATGTCACACATTCTGAGTTGTTATAGAAGAAACAGTAAGAGGGTTGTAAATCATAACCAAGGTGTTAGCCCTAGTGGCCACATTAATCCCATGTGAACCAGGGTTTGAAACCTATGAAACACCAAGGTTTGGTTCTGAAAAAATCGCTTGCATCCCTATAATGGTTGGAATTCACACTCCTATTGAGATAGGAGGAACTAAAACAAAAACCACATATGTATGTTTAGGAGCCAAGGGAGCCTTGCCCTTGTGCTCAATAGTAGTCCATTCTTCTTTTTGCTTCCCTTTTGCTAGTTTGACAGGAACCTCTTTAGGCGAGGGTTTAACCCTAGGCACAACCAAAGGGCAATCCCTAATCTTGTGTTCCGTTGACTGGCACCTATAATAGGTGTTAGGTAGGTTTAAATAAAGCACCTTTTAAGAGAAGGTTTGGGAACCAATGTATATCTCCACAAAATCCTTAAGATCCTTGGAGAGATCAACCTCAATGCAAACATGTTTCTGAGGATGAGCATTGAAAAAAAATCATGTTCCTTTGTAATAACTTTTCCAAGAGTATTGGTAATGGACTCAATAAAAGGCCAACATGACAAGGGTAAACCTGAGAACTCTACCCACACAAGAACGCTAAGCTTTTTGTTGTTAGAGATAGTGAAATCTCTCGATCACCTTTGAAAAACAAGTAGAGAAGAATGCAAAGACCAAGGACCATTGCTAAAAACTGCGTCTTGTTGTGACAGGTTGGCAAAGTGAAATAAAAAAAACCTTTGGTAAGGTTTTTCACAATGTCAAAGCAGACTCCATGAGGAGTCCAACTCTTGTTAATCCATTCTCAAAGCATGGCTTTAGGAGGAGTCTAACCCACAAAATACCCTATCAAGGTATGTTGTTCTAACCAATCACAAGCCACATCAAATTATTGCAAAGGAAGAATAATATCAGGATTACCTCGTGAAAAACCTTCAGGACAAACATTCGAGGATGTTTTTTCAATGGAGGTGCCATGGCTTTCTGAAGTAGCAGCGTGAACACCAATATCAACAATTGGGTCACCACTGGCCAAGGCCATTATAAACTAGCCTAAAAACTCTCACAATAAATGCAATTTGACAAATGGAAAACACAAAAGGAAAGCTCAGACAGAGAATCGTACACAAGGAAACTCAAAGATTGCATGAAACCCTGGCAGAGCAAAAACCTGTCTTCGATATTGAAATCTATTTTAGATCAACATTATTTTTGGCAAATTATGTGAAGTGGTTTTTTAGATGACTCGTTATGTGGAAGGATGGACATCAGATAAGGATAAGCATGACCAAACTTATTGGTTGATTAATTTTGGTATACAAATCAATGATTTTTTTTTTCTATAACGATGCCTCATTACACATGTAAATTTAGTTGGAATATGTAAAGACAAAATCATTACCTAATGCAGGCTTTTGAAACATATGCATCACATAGTGCAATGTTTTATCACATCATACTATAGCTATAGAATAAAATAGAGTCCAACTTGAATAAAATAATATGGAATGGAATGCAACCACAAGAGGCACTACATAGGCCCTCTAGTTCTCGCAATATCCTAGACTCTAAAACAAAGTAACTAATGTTATGGGTATAATTGGATCTGTAATAGATGTTTTGCACAACACATCTAAATATTAGTTCTTAGTTGAGTAGCTTCATGTGCCACTTATAACACTATGGATACAAAAATAATGTTTAAGCTTATCAACCCATGATCACCACTGTAGCATGACATTTATGCCTACCTTAAAAATAGTATCATTTCCCCCCACCTCACTTGAAACTAGCATAAAAACCTTATTTGTCGATCTTATAGCTTAATTATAATTTGAGACACCCTATATCATCAAGGTTATCATGACATTATCTCTTAGTGTTTAGGCATTACATAAACTAACCATGCATTACAAGAAGCACACAGAAGAACTTGCAATGTTCACATGAGTGGCATAGTCTTAATCAAATAGCTCCTTAGAGTAGTATATTATTGGTTAACCAAGAAACATGATTCTTATGAGTTCGTTAATAAGTGTTAACAACGTGTGGATCTTCATATGCCAACATAGAATTTTCACTCAATCATCATATCATGGCCCTTCTCTTGTTGGGGCCTTGCAAGAAGTACACACAAGAACTTGCAATATTCACACAAATAACATTGTCTTAGCCAAATAGCTTCTTAGAGTAGTATACTATTGGTTGACCATGGAACATGAAGCTTGTGAGTTTGTCAAGAAGTGTCAACAACACATGGATCTTCATATGCCAACATAGAATTTTTACTCAATCATCATATCATGACCCTTCTCTTGTTGGGACCTCAACCTTATCTGTAATATCACCCACGCCTCTTCTAATGGACAAAAGTTTATTAGCATTGTGATACAGGAGCATCTTGGTGTAAGGGTAATCTTGCATCACCCAAAAATATTTCTATTTCCAGTTTTCAATTTTTTGTGTTTTGAATAAGGGTTATTCTTGTGTAGAGTTGTTATTTTTCAGAGCTTGCTAATTTAATAAGTTCGTATTATGTGCTTGGATTGTTGTAATCTCATATGTAGAGGTTCAACTTTAACATATTAGCTTGCTAGATGATTTTATTGTCATATCATATGTATTGGTGCAGTTATTGTACATTTTTGGTATGAATATTGGCTATCCAAACTTTAGGTCCAATGATGAAGGCCTAGATGGCTCTAAAACAAGGCAAGACCTCAATTAATGGACGCTTGGATGATTAGCCATTGTAGATCGCTAGCTAAGGATTCTAAAATCGAGTATAATAGCCCATTAGGTTAACAATTTGCTAGTTATGGTCTCCAGAAGTGGACCCATCTGAAAATGTAATTTGTAAATTGTTTTGAATTGATCCTATGTAATAAAGTATAATGAAATGATATATACGAGGTTGGTCAGCCTCAAGTATTATAGCTTAGTGTCTAGAACCTTCTTGACAGTTAAAATTGCCTATATAAGGAAGGCCAATAGGTTATCTATGGCAGTCTGGGTGATAGTTGCAGCTATGTCTTGCAGACTGTTGTGAGAAAGGTGCCCATGTGGGTTTGCATATTGTAATTCTACATTTGCAGCAATAATAAGAAGCCCATGTTTTGTGTTGGAAGGATTTAATGGGAAAAATATACTACGAGGGGGGTGAACATGGATCTTAAACTAAATTTGCACCTAATTCATTTCATAACTTAGATCTATCATCAAAATTGTAATGCTGAAATGAAATTAAAACATAACATCCATGAAAAGTTTCAACACATAACACAAATGATTTGGTTACCCATAAACACTTCAATGTGAAAGTAAAACTAGGGTGGGGATGAAACCCACAAATATTCACTGTTACAACAATAAAGTTAACTTGTTAGGGTTACAATGTTGGTCGTAATAGATGATCCACTTGGTGAAGGGTCTGTCTTGTTAAAAGCTTTAAGACTGTTAGGTCGTACCTTGTTAAAAGATTTTACACTTACAATCAAGTAAGGATTTTGTTAGAAGATTCTAAATAGATCTACTAGGATTACTTTGTTAAGAGATTTTCCTTGACTCAATCTGTTAAAATTGTTTCAGTACTTCACTCTCGATTTTCTTTGAAAGTTGATTTTGGATCTCCTCTATTCAATGTCTTAATTTGATCTCTTATTCTAATATCTTTGTTATGTCTTTCATTTCTTAGATTGTTCTATCTAATCTCCTTTTAGACTTAGTCTTCCTTGCTTTGTTTTGTCCTTGTTCACTCCTTTACTTGCACATTCACCCATTCATTATTGATCGCTTGTTCTCCATTCCTTCTTTCATCCTAATGATTATAGGGTTAGAGCCCTCATTAAGTAGGTAATCTTTGAAAGTTCTCGATTATAATCAACAGTTCACAATTCACCCCTTTTTTTGTTTCAATTCTGATTTTCTGATTGGTTGATCTACCTTCCTCGAGATCAATACCTTTTGTAAAGACGTGTAAACTCCATCTTAATTGTTTCTACAATCATTAAATGTTGTATAAAATTTGACCAAAAAATATTTACATAGATGTATGTGCGATCACAAACTCATATGACAAAATTGGTTTGCTCAAAATTTGAATGTTCTGACACTTGGTCATAACTAACATTTGTGCTAGCACTCGGCTTCTACACATTTGATATATTACGTTCACTCAAAAAAAGCTATCTTACAATTTACTCAGTCTCAACTATGTAAGCTCGACTTATATATGCACTTAGTCTCAATTGGGGTGCCCGACAATATCTGAATTGTTCAACAAAATAAACAAGTCCTTATGTACTTGACCTTTACTAGACATCTTAGTCGTAGTGATGATTGTCCAACCTTTCCTAGTAAATGATGAAGTATTTGGACACTAATAGGAAACTAAGGTGTAGATATCAACAATCTCCCACTTTGGAATTAGTGGCAAAAACACTTTGTCATGAATTATCATTTTATACAATAACACTCCCCCTAAGACTATAATTTGATCTACAACCTAGATTTATTGGTGTTGTTCCATCTGATGAATTTGTCTCTAGTGTCTATGACATATTTTTAGTATATTTCCCTCTTGTTATGCTATGAATCTTATTTTCTCCCTTTTTTGTCACTTATGGGTTGGGGTTTGTTGGGGCTATCTTATACTTATCAAAAAACTTTTGATGACTTGCCAAAATTTCTGCAAAGCCTTTATTCCATTGCTCCTTTACTTTTTCAAAATTTGAATTTAAATTTCTAGCTCAACAGCTAGATCAATTAGGCTTTCAATATGTGTGAAATGTGTTTTTCTTCAAGATATTATGTGTTAGAGACACTTCCTTCTGAATAATCTCCAACTGTGGTAGCAACATAAATTAAATTAACATCAATTTATTACTCGTTTCATTATCTCAAGCCATGATCTTAGCTATCCTCTATTAACCAAATATTAAATTATAAAATGAGGGTGAGCTTGAACTTGCATTCTCTCCCAATGATATAATACAAGCCCTCATGTCAGCATATATTAAATCAATAGATCATTGATTCTCCGATGTGAAGAACTCAACATCGCAAAGCTTCATATACACAAATGAATAGTCTTCAAAATTTCTTCTAAATGTGTGACTAAATTAGAAAGCTCTACATGTATATTTACAAGTTCTCTAGAGACTAACTGATCCAAAATTTGATGTTAATTATTCAAGTCAATGTTTCCAAATTCATTAGGAAAAATGTCTTTGACAGTATGTAATACTTGTTTCTTTTTGTGCTCTCCTTAGTTATTCTTGCTTTTCCTTACGGTTCATCAAAGTTTGCAAATCCCACATTTTCTCCAATTTCAAGTTTTTTAAGTCATACATGGGTAAAGTGATTACCTCACGTAGGCTTACTAACTCATCTATCATCTCTTCTAATTGTGTCATAATTTGAGATCATGAGGTTGTATCACTAGGTAGTGATATTTGTAATTGTTTACTCTTCATAGTCGATCTAGATACCTATTATTGTTCCTCTTGAGTAGGTGTCACTTTGTCATCCAGGTGTTCGAGTCAATGGTTCTGATGGTTTTGCACTCAACAATTATATAAGAGCCCGTGTATCTTCTTGCTCTTTTGGTTTCTTATCCTCTTTTGTCGACTCTATTCCCTTGACTTCTACTATCTTCACCTCAGTATGAAATATAAGAATATAAGTGAATTATAGAAACACAATTATAGCCTTGCCTTTTTGCTCGACACTTGTACCATTAGTAACTGATGTAACCTCAAAATTATCAGTCTTTGCACTTTCAATCCTTGGATAATCTATGATTCGTAACAAAACTAGATTGGTGCTAGGTAAAGATATATCATTTTTAACATTTTTTAGGTCTTATTTTGTTAACACATTTTGATCATGTGGTGATGAAATGAGAATGTCTTTAATGGTGACAACATCTTTTTGTTCACATCCTTTTACTAGTTGCCTAATTTCCTCATCAATTTTTGCAACTTCTGATGCATCATCCTCTTCTTCTTTGACTTTTCCATCTCTTTCATCTTCCTCCTCATCTCCTTCATTAGCTTATGGATTGAGAAACTCAAATTCTTCCTTCCATATATTTGTGCTCTCTTGCTCAACTTCATGATCTTTATTCATCAAAATTTTGTATGCCCTTTCTTTTGGCATGAATTTCTTCACAAAATCTTTGAGGGTAATAGACATATGTGTCTTCCCTAAATCTAGAATCATTTGTGCTAAGGCAGTCCCCCTTATCTATCTTTTAATGGATAATTCCCACTTCCACTTAGCATCAACCTTATTATACAATTTTTTTTGGAATTCCTTTTTTTAACTCTATAGTGTAGACTTAAATTGTATCATCATTTCTATTAAAGATTTTTCATTTTTTCCCTGATCTTCTTTATTTAAGGAACCAAAATTGATCTCTTTGAATCCTATCGAGCTTGCTAGTTTAGTAATTTCTTGACATACCTTATCTACGATTGTAGGAGGTGGTCTTGACACGATCTAAAATTTTCTAGATTGCTAGACTCAATTTATTCATCATCTTCTTCCTCCTCTGCTACAACTAATTTTCTCTTCAGCCTCTTAGGAATGTTCTTCTTAGGTGAACTGGCATGTTTCCTCTTTGCTGAGCTTTCTTTTGTTTTGGCAAGTAGGGGCTGGGTTATCTTTGATCTCATTATTATTATTCTTTTAGGCTTCTAAGGTGTTGCAACCTTCTACATACCTTTCATGAGATAGGTTTTTTTACTTTGGTATCAACAATGATCACTCTCTTTTACTTGGTTTCCTTAGGCTTGGAAATCTTTGGCTCTTTTCCTTTTCCTTCCTTGACTTTAGTGGTTTGTTCTGATCCTTCCCCTTCTACACCATCCTTCTCCTCAAGACTTTCCTTCTTCCTTTTCTTATCTATCTTGGACTCACTTGACTCTAAATTCATTTTATCATTTACTATGTCATATGTATCAAATGGCTCACATTTGCATCAACATATTCTAACAAAACTATGGTCACAACTGTTGTGACTCCATCTACATTAACCTCATAAGCCATCGGCCTTAACCATGCAATTCTAGGTAGTACTTCCTGTGCATAAACAAATTATGTGTCTACCATGACACATATCTCATCAAAATATTTATCTACAATAGATTTGGGAATCCTAATTTGATTTCTCATTTTATTTTTAAATTCCTAAAAATAATTATTCATAATTGCTTCAAAATTTTCTCCTGATTGACTTATCAAGTCATTTATTTGTTCCATAACTAGCTTGTTCCTATCCCATACTACTTTACTGACTATAGGAAAAGAGTTTTGTACATAGAAAAATATACAAACTAACAAAGATTCAAACTTACACAATGTGTTCTTTTCTTTCCTTATTGCTCCCAAGTTCTTTGTTAATTATTGCAATTGCAGCCCGACAAGATCATAAGTATGATCCATTTCGACAATTTTGTAGCCTAGATCTACTACAATGCATGACACATTGTTTAATCTACTAGACTAGAAGAATTTGTGTGTTATCACTCATATTGCAAATTCAATTATAGGATCATTGATTCCATCAATTAACATCCCTCAACCATTCCACTTGGCTCTGTTGATTTTTCAATCTCATTTCATGTTGTGCACCTTATGCTCTTCGGTTTGCCCAAGATAGCATATCCAGTAACTCACATATTATGGCCTTGTTAAAATTGAATTGGTCCTCCTTCTAGTCATACCTTCATGTCATGAACATGACTAAGTACAATCTTTATCCACTCTATTTTGAAAACTTTGGAAAACTTAGGGCACGGGTAAGCCCTTTCTCAAAAATGATGTTGTATTCATCCCTTAGTACTCCATTGTTATACAAATTCTCATAAACTTCTCTTAGCTCAAAATCTCTAATTTTTCCAATTTTTCATATGTAACAAGATCTCACATCCTAAATTATTAAGACCCTTGGTGGAATTGACAATAGGATGCCAACTTCGTCTTCAATTACTTTAGTGTGCACACAAACATGTCATTCACATTAGTTTTGAAGGAATTTTCAATTCTATTAGGCTCAGTATAGATTTATTCCCTTTTTTAGAAACCAAAAGCAAGCACTTAGCAAATTGCAAAGATAGATAGTTGATTTATAGTAGCACAAATTTTAGAATGAAACCTAGAAATGCCTTTTTATTAAGGTCACAACCTTTAATTTTGTTTCCATAGTGACCAAGATGGAAGTACCATCTTGCTAAATTCTCCAATTGGTCATACACATGTGAAGCATTTATTGTTCAGATGGGCATGGTACTCAACTTGTCTTTCTTATTAATTTTATTCTTGGGAGCCATGTGATTATAATTACTCAAAATCAAGCTTCAATGATGCAAAATAATTATAGTGTGATGCCAATACACACTTGGATCGAGGTTGGCATTTCCTTTCCATCTCACGATTACAATAATCTAGGCATATTTTTGAATTATGAAAAATCTAGAGATAGGGAAAAGTTAGCCTTAGTACCCTATCTCTCATACCATATAACCATCAAATTAATTTTATGCATGGTTAAAGAATACCCTTGTTTTCCTCTCTCCTTACTAGGTTCTAAGTTTCTTTTGGAAGTGTATTTTCCTCACTCTAGTGCCTTAACCCTTATATCTAATGCCCAATGGAATCTATAGAGTCTTCTACTATATTTCCCTCCCTATAAATGCACCTAATTTTATGGTTCTAGAATCTTTATAGGAGGGTAGTCGAGTCTTCAAGGATTGTGCTAACTTTCCAACCACTACTACTCTCTCTTTGGATGACCTTGATAATAACTTTAGAGTCTCCTTCTATCTCAACAATAGTGATCGCTATAGACACAACAAAAGTTAGACCTTATAGTAACACCATACCCTCAGCTTCATCAACCGTGTTTTTTTTAGAGGCCCAACAAAGGAAACCATACATATTCCCTTGTGATCTATTAACATACCACCTCCTTCTGGAAGCTTCGCACTAACCACACCATCAAAGTTAAGTTTACACCATCTATAAGGGAGTGGAGACCATTTTGTGTTCGATTTAGCCACCCTTTTAGTGCTTTCAAATTTGTAAAATCCCTAGAGAAGTTTTTATTCCTTAGAAAAATCTATATCAACGAAAGAGGGGGGTGAGTCCAAGTATTTACATTGACTATTAGCCACATTCTTCGATAGCAACCTCTGTCCCAAATAAAGGGTGGCTTGAGGGGTTCTTTCCTCCTCTCTAAAAATCTTTTTGTTATTCTCCTTCTAAATACACCATCAAATATGGGGAGGAACATGTTTCCACAACATACAAATGAGAGTGTGTTTTGAAGAGTTGTGCCAGTTTACAAATTGTTTAAGATCCACATTCATAGTCCAAGCAAGTTTTGGTTTAGTGAAAGTATGCTGCTAGATGTAGGAGATAAAATCACAATAGAGAAAGAAGTGGTTGATGTTCTATTTCTCTTTTTTGCACATGACACATCTACTATTGGAAATATGGCTAGGTAGATGTATGAGTGTTGTCATTTATGGCAACATATACTTTTGATATTTCATGATGTTATTAGAGTTAGAAAATTGTCTAAGTGTTAGATAGTTTATAGTAGTGCAACAACAACTACAATATGTACATATGACAAACTTCGAGTTAGTTCATGTGCAGTTGAGGATGGTTGGTTGACAGGGTCATGATGACATATGTTAGTTGATAGACTTGTACGGATAATACAAAACAAGTTATAATTAAATTACCAGTTTAGTCGATCAACAAAGTAGAATAGAGCACGGCAACTAATTGAAGTGTATGGTGTAAGTAATTATTTTAGAAACAAAATAATTACTTAATCATGTTGGGCCAATATCATAGATGTTTACCCAAATCTATTTTATATTTGGTCAAGCATGTGAAAGCATCAAGACCGACTAAGAAGAGATATATTAATTTGCGAGATATAAGTGAAGATCATATCTTGTGCAAATAATGTGAAGTATGTATGTGATGCAAACTAGATGTGAAGGAATCTTAAATGATATGTGAGGCTCATGTGATGTGAAATATGATGTATGATTAGAGTGAGTGCGAGATACATCAGTAAGACAATATTGTATATATATCTACTCTTGTGAAGAAACTTATTTGTATATTGCATGTTAGTGCAGTGGGCTCTTCTTGCATACATTTTATTTGATCTACCAACTCCTAATAGGGTTGAGGCTTTTAACAGGGCCTAGTTCTCTAACAACAACTCGAGACACTATATGTATTTCATAGACTCCCAACATGGTCAATATCCTTAACATGATTCTTTTGTTTAGTGGATCATCTTGTGTGTTTCATCCCCACTGGGGTTTTCCCTTGGCCAGGGTTTCTCTAGTTAACAAATAATGGTGTTATGATTTCTCTATGTATGGTTATATTTACTATTCAACATTGTTGGTTTACTTTCATATACATGTTATAAAGTAATTAACAATATTCAGTTGTGGGAAAATTTTTGTAGAATACTGATTCACCCTCCCTCTCAATATTATCTATTTCTAAAAATTGGTATTAGAGGCTAGTGACTCTTAAGAGTCTTAACAACTTGAGTAAGATCCCTACGAATATGGAATAGTTGAAGAGAAACCTTGAAGAAGCTCTTGAGAAATTAAATCTTCTTACTGAAGAAAGAGATAACTTGAAAGATAGGTATGAGGATGCAAAAGTTTACATTGGAAAACTAAAAGAAAAGATTGATGATTTGAAATCAAAAAAGGAATCAAATGAGAAGATTAGTTACAATGATGAAATAGGAATTCTCAAGAAATAAAATGAGATCTTGAAGCATGAGTTGATTTTTTTTGAACTTATGTTAAGTCTTAAGAAAGATGATAACAAAATTGAACCTGATCTAAAATATGAGAATGCAAACCTTAGATCCCAGTTAATTCAAGTAAAATTTGAATTAGACTCTATTAAAATAGAACATGCTGAGTTAGAAAAATACAACACTATTGTGAAAGGAGAATTTACACAAGATAAACAGAAATTAGAGAAGTTTTATTCTAGTAGTGAGAAAATTAATGAGCAAATATTTTACGAGAGACCCTATTATGACAAGGCAGGCCTTGTTTTATTGGAGAGAAATCGGCTAAGAAAGTTGAAATTATAAAAGAACTAGATCTAGTTATTGAGTCCCCTAAAGAATATGATTATGAGTAAGATTGAATCAAGCACATCTACTAAAGTATCTAAAGAGATTGAACTAGTTGATTTGTCTGTGAGATATGATGAATCAAAGAAAACAGAGCAAGTTGATGAACCTAAGCAAGCTAAATTATCTAAGGATGTTAGACATGAATTAGGAGGTATATGTTTTATATGCAATGAAGTTGGTCATATGAAGAGATATTACATAGGTAATTCTTTTAAACCTATTACTAATTTCTATTGTTATAATTACCATGGTTATAGACATAAAGCAATAGGTTGTAAGAAACCTAAGTTTGATAGTAATAAAGGAATAGTAGAAGGCTTAGGAATACTAACTCTATAGGTAATGAAAGAGGAATATCACAAAGTAGATCTAATGATGGAGAGAAATCTAATGGTGAAAAGAAACAGTTTGTATGTTACAAGTGTAACAATCCTAAACATATTTCAAGAAATTTCAGAGAACCTAAAAGTTAGAATCGAACCAATCAGAGAAGTAATGCACCTGTATGTCAATTATGTAATAATTTTGGACAGGCAACAAGATTTTGTAGAATGGAAAGAAGGAACTTCAACATGAACCCTAATTACATAAGGAACAATAACATAAATGATAGAAGAAATGATAATGGAAGAAATAACAGTCAGAAGAAAGCAATCAAAGGACATGTTGATGAACTCAAAGAAGCATTTGTGAAAGCTATTAATCTAGAAATCTCTCATATAGTTTTGGAAGAACAATATTTTGATGCACCTGATGGGAAATTGAAGTTAGAAATTGTTTGTGACTCATCCTATCTAAAATAAGCATTTCTAGAAGAAGCAGAGCATCAATTAATCAAAATTGATGATAGAGTGTGAATTAGAAGTTGTATATTTAGAAGAAGGTAGATGACATGGAGAGGAAGCTATGGTCAAGTGTGCATGAGTTTTGATAATCACAGGAAGTTGTATGGAAGAAAACAAGTTTACCGATAATCAGTGACAACTTTTGAGATGAAGTAGATGCGCATTTGATGCAGAGCTAAATTTGAAATGATTTAAGGATTGCGAGTAATATATTCAATATCATTTGATTATGTGAACAATTTCGAGCAAAATAGTGAGCGATTTGACAACAAATTTAAGTGAGAATTGAAGAATTTAAGTGTGGAGTTGTAGAATCCCTTAATCATGATATTAAAGGTATTTTATGAAGCTTTAAGTTAAAAAATTTAGTATCACAGTCAATAGTATTGTAAGGAAACTTGGCAATAAAAAATATAATCGTTTCCACATAACCCATAATAGATCTGAAATAAACACAGAATTAAAATCCACATGCAAGAGAATAGACAACATACCCACAAAATGTGACACAAGATATACCCTGGGAAACCCTCATTGAGGGAAAAACTCAGCCTCCAAAAGCATCCATCATCATGTATTATTCAGCAAAAATATCATTGCCATACAACCATGGAAGCCTTCATGGCCATAGCCACAACCAAGCAAACTATGTGAACAAGCATGAATCCACACATCCCATGCCATGCTTTCAACCTTCACAAATGCTCCCTTGGCTAACCTGTCAAGCCTTGTCCTGCTCGACTCTTGCCTTTTATCTTCTCCTTGTCACTCTTACTCTCTCTCTCTCTCTACAACAACTACCCTTGTGGCTGCTTATATAGTAGCAAGTCCCACAAAACCACTAAGTGGTATTACATAAACCACGTGCTAAAACCATGTGCTACCTAACCCACTGACCCCACATTTAATATTGGGCATTTAATTCTTTTCCCCAATATTAAATAATTACATGAAATATTTTCACAATGTTACAATACAACTCATCAAGAATATTCCATGGGAATCTTTACATGTTGCACGTCCATCTAGGTACAACATTACATAATAAAATAAAATAATAAAATATAACAATATTATGCAATGTGTGCAACACCCATTATCTCAACAATCTCCCACTTGTTGTATACATTGCATAGGGTCAATCCGTAGCCACATAAATAAACAAGGGAACAATCCCTCCCAGCACATCCACCATCATGGATCAAAATACACCAAGTGCTCCATCTCGGTACCCGCAACAAAATCAAAGTATCCAGCATCTCAAACATGAATGATCTCACCTCCTATTATGCCACTCCCACTGGACATACATAGAAGCCATCCAAAGAGAAAGCCACCCAACTTGTCGCATTAGAAGATCATAAAATCTTGTACCAACTGAAAATTCCAAGCACAAAAAAACCTGATCCAAAGGTAATCACATGTATCCGTAGTTGTCAAAATATCCATAGCTGAAATAGCACCCACAACAAAGTGCCAAACCCATCCAACTATCCATACCTCTAAGGTATAACAAGTGAATCTTATATCACCGACATATCCAATCTGCAACTTGCAATCACAAGCCTCAAGAGCAATACCTGCCACAAATATACCAAGAAGCTCCCACTGCAAAAGATAATGTCAAATCTATAACCAATCCACTCACAACATCTCAAAGAAGTGAATCCATGTAGTATCAAGGAGATCCACAATACATAAATTGATATCCTGCAAGAACAACTCTCGTAGAAAATCTCCAATGCTCTCCCAAGCTCTCCACAACCAACAAAGGAAAGAGATAAAGAAATAACCATGTCATCTCTCACATAAAAAACATGAGCACAAACCAGTGATCACAATCTCCAACCAATCTTAAATCCAATGTAGTCAAAACTGAACATCCAAGAAAATAACCAAGACCAGAGAAACCATGCAAATCATAACTTGTATCATGTCCTTCTACACACACCTCTAGATGTAAACCGTGCAAGTATGATCTCCTCCATAAAACCCCAATAAGAAGCCTCAACAACACCCAAACCATACCATATAACTCATCATGGATGTAAGCCTCTCACAAGAAGATCAAACTCATAAAACCATTCCTAAACCAAGGAATAACCATTCCTAATCCAAGGAATATGCCCAAATATAAAACCATCTCCCAAACTCAACCAGCATAACAACATATACACATGGAGATAATCAATGCTAAATCATCTCTCAAATGAACCCTCTAGAACTAACTCATGTACCATAGCTCAAGATCCATATCCATGAAAGACAACCATAAATATAATGCAACTGAGAAAAACAATGGGCTATACCTCTCAAGTAGCAAACCGCCGAGTAGACCAAGAGTGGGGAATGAGAATGCTTATCAAGATACCCAAGTCTCTAACCAAGACTCATCTAAGAACAATCTCCTCTCAAGTCCATATCAAGTGACTGCCCCTCGGACTTCCTGCTGAAACCATCAATCGTCCCAACAAATACTTCTCTAATCCAAGAGAAATCAGCATCACCACCGTCTCTAAGTATCCATGAGCACCTGTAACCAATCAATCCATGCCAACTCCAAATGAAACATAGCAATATCATGAAGTATCCAGCTTATGATCAGTGTACTCAATACCAAGAAACTAAACCAAGATCAATGTCAAAGTTCCAACCATGGCCTCAGGAACATAAACATGACAACATGATCTTACCATCTCAACTAAAAAGATAACATGCTCCATATGAACACACCATAACATGTCACAACTCTAAACGCGTATCAAGAGTATACCATGACATAATAATGAAACCATCCTCATACCAAGGATAACATGCCAAATAAAAGCATAAACCACACCTTTACCAAGAACCCTGTGAATCCTCAAGATGCAACCATCTCCACACACCATGAAGAAAAAACATCTCCCCATACCAGGAAGAACCATCTCCATACACCATGAAGATAACCAAGAACTCCATGAGTCCTCAAGATCTAACCATCTTCAAACGCCATGAAGATAACAAGTGCACCATGCAAATGTCAAAGACGCTTCTGCAGCAACAGGATCTAAGACAAACCTCCAACATCTGCAAACACTCAATAAATATATCAATGCCAACAACTCCCACTCAACCATGGTACCAAGTCACCTATGGCATCATAAAATCCATCCTCTCCAAACCAAGAAGATATAAACCAAACCAGGAACTAATCCTGCACTGTCACCTCAGCACTGTCACAAGCTCCCACTAAACCGTGTATCCAAGCTATCCATGACATCATGATGAAAAATAACCATCCTCTAACCATGAGAATCAACCAAGGCATCAAACTATCAAAAAACTCAAAGTGCACAACATGAGCTCCTCAAAAGAAACCAAATAACCATGATCCTCAACCAAGAAGATATACCACCATAACCAAATAAGAAAATCCAAGCTAATGAACATCAAGGATGTACCTGTATAACCAATCATGTCATGCCAAAATCCATGACACCATGATCACATCCGTGAACCGAGCATCAGGCTCTCAATATGTCCAACCTGTCAAATAGTCAACCACAATCCTCCACCATGACTGTACCTGGTAACAACATCTCATCCTTGCTACATGAAAAAAATAGTGAATCATGTGACTTAGGGCATAGACAACCCAAATCCAAGCCACCAATCTGAATATGCATCAATAATGAAAGATCAATGGGCAAAGACAACCCATAACCAAGCTATAAATGCAACCTGTAAGTATAGACCGCTTACAACACTGCACAACTTGTAGACCCAACAAGTCATCATGCATATCCAAACCAAACACTGATAACCATATCATTATGAGACCAATCTGAAAATATGAATAGAGTATACAATGACATCAAAACTTAAATCTCCAATGCCATAAACTCACAATGTTACCATAGTCAAAATATATCATAAACTATTCAGATTAATATATCAACAAATAAATCATGCCAAACCTACACCAAATCTGAACCAATGTGTAGAGCTCTCCAAGAGCTTTCCGTTGACTACTCGAAGTCCAAAATCCGACTCCGTATGCCCAAGTTATGCCCTAATCCGTGCTTAAAATAAACAACATTTGAATTTAGGGCTCTTAAAACCTAACAAAATTTCAAAATCATAGAAACAAACCTACACCATCTTGTAGTGCTCTGAATTAGCTTTCCAACGCCTATAAGAACTCTAAAATCTGATATTCTGAGAGAAAGTTATGGCCGTTTTACTAAAACTGTCTTTTTACCATTTTCAGTACGATTTTTCATTAATTTTTTTTTTTTCAGTGACGAAAATTCCGACGGGATTAAATTTGACAGCCATCATGGGTTGAAACTAAAAAACTCTTTCATTTCTTCTTAACATGGGCCAAACTAGGGCATATTATATATCAAATTTTATGAAAATGTCGACCCGGATCCAATGGTGAGGTCTATTTTTACCCAGGAGGTCATGCTACCCCCCAAAACCCTCATTTAAATGAAACATCCGAAAAAATTCTTTTCTCCAACAATTTCACATGCCCAAATATTTTAACATCCCATCATAACAACAAATCCAAAACCCTTAGATCTGCAATAAATCATTCATATATCTTGCCCCTTTCTTTTATCCTCTCATGCATTCCCATGGATTCAATCTAGGGTTACAAACAATAAAACCATAGCTCTGATACCACTTGCAAGGAAACTTGGCAATAAAAAATATAACCGTTTCCACATAACCCATAATAGATCTGAAATAAACACGGAATTAAAATCCACATGCAAGAGAATAGACAACATACCCACAAAATGTGACACAAGATATACCCTGGGAAACCCTCATTGAGGGAAAAACCAAGCCTCGAAAAGCATCCATCATCATGTATTATTCAACAAAAATACCATTGCCATACAACCATGGAAGCCTTCATGGCCATAGCCACAACCGAGCAAACTATGTGAACAAGCATGAATCCACACATCCCATGCCATGCTTTCAACCTTCACAAATGCTCCCTTGGCTAACCTGTCAAGCCTTGTCCTGCTCGACTCTTGCCTTTTATCTTCTCCTTGTCACTCTTACTCTCTCTCTCTCTCTCTCTCTACAACAACTACCCTTGTGGCTGCTTATATAGTAGCAAGTCCCACAAAACCACTAAGTGGTATTACATAAACCATGTGCTACCTAACTCACTGACCCCACATTTAATATTGGGCATTTAATTCTTTTCCCCAATATTAAATAATTACATGAAATATTTTCACAATGTTACAATACAACTCATCAAGAATATTCCATGGGAATCTTTACATGTTGCACGTCCATCTAGGTACAACATTACATAATAAAATATAACAATATTATGCAATGTGTGCAACACCCATTATCTCAACAAGTATGAAAAGCCAGTCAATGTGTGATGTAAGTGAGAGACCTAGATATAAATTCAAGAAGCACCCATTTTTTTCTCTCACAGATGATCCGTTAGGAGTGTTTTCTCGAATCTCGCCAAATCTATTTCATGTAGAAGATGTTAAAAGTTACATTCATTGTAAATTTTAGAGTGTAGGAGATGAAGATATTTATAAGGATTTAGGAGTTATGTGTAATGGAGACCTAACCCAACAATTAGAGTACACATACCTAAATGAGTTTAATCTAATTAATTATATGTTCTACATAGAATTCGATAATCCTGAGCGGATCAAAATTATCCTAAGTCAATTCTATGAAGAAATGTTTTGGGTAGATGATGTGCCTATTGTAATTAATAATGAACGAATCCATAAATTCACAGGTGTTAGGATTACTTTAGAATAACTAAGAGGCGGGGGGGGGGGGGGGGGTGAATCAGTTATTCAAGGTCCAGATGTCTTATTCAAACTTTTTACTAAGTATAGTGGATCCATTCAACCATTCATTCATCCAAGCTTTAACTTATCTAATCAGCAAGTTACTGTAAATCAACATGCAAGCATAACACATAAGAAATCAACACATGACACAGTGATTTACGTGGAAACCCAATTTGGGAAAAACCACCAATGACATGCTACTCAATTCTCACTCTTTTAAAGTGATGCCCTGTGAAAGGCCTACCCTATTAAAGGCTTACAACACACTGTTAAATGTGACCTTGATAGAGGATTTAACCACCTTGTTAGAAGTGGGCCTGGTTAGAGGACTTCCGAACGTTCACTTGGAATGCCACCCTGTTAAAGGATTTACAAATGGTTGTTAGGCCAACCTAAGTCCATAGGATTTTCATATCTAATACAATTGCTAGAGAGTATTAGAAAATCTTGACCTGACTACAACATAAAACTTATCTTGCAGATCTCAGATCACTTCTTAGCTTACACCATTGCCTGACCTTTAATCTTTGCAACTCTTAATAGCTTGCCCTCCTTTCAAGCTTTTTCTCCTTGAGTCTCCACACTCAATGTACAGTGCAATCATCTCTCCATAACTACTCGTAGAATCAGAGCCTCTGTGCTCTTCCTTCTCCTAGATGTCTCCTCCTTGACAACCTTCTAACTACTTCACAGATTTGGCTCTTCTGTAGCAACAATATCAGCAACTCTTTGCTTCTTGGTCTATGACTTCTTAAATAGAAGTCTTGGAGTATCTTTTCCCACTTGATTCTTCCATTTTTTAATTTCAATTTGCATTGATTAGGTAGGATTCATTGCATCTAATCCATATTTTGTTTCCTCTACAAACTTATTGAATAATCCTTTAGAATTCGCCCAAAAATGATTTACATAAGATTATGTGCCTCCAACTCATCATCCTTATCTTCCAACTCATTCACAAAATTCAATGTAACCACTATGTTGGCTTAGATTTGATGAATCTTCATCATTTGAAATAATGCAGCAGCTCAACACTATTGAAATACTGGTGCTCAACACATACTGTGTTACTTGGCATCAACTGTGTTTCTCCTGATGCTCGGCACCCAAAGATCACTGGGCACCAACTAAAAATTTTCTAATGCTCGACACCTAATCGTCACTCGGCACATGAAGATCACTTGGCACACACTAGAAATTTCTGTCACTTGACTTCTACTGAGAATTTGCTCGGCTTCAACTAACTTGCTCGGCACCCACTAATGATCTTAGTTTAAGCTTTGCAATCAACCTTGTTAGAACTTCTTCCTCCAATGTTTCTAAGTGTGACCACCCTCTGTATCTTTGAGTATGTCATCAATTCATTACTTAACCATTGTCTTAATTGATCTGTGCACTTCATTACAACATCATAACTCAACCTTTCCGTTAGGTGCTCTTGTTACATCTTGTTGATCAAATTCTCTTCATCAATCAACTAAGTGATAGTACTTGGATCTTATAATCAAATATCATCCCTACAAATTGTAGGTTTGACATCAATGAAAAAGAAATGATTAAAAAAATTCTTTTACAACAATCTCCCTCTTTGATCTTCAACAACAATGAGCTTTTCAATCAGATTTCCAACAACAGGTTTAAGTAATGAAGGTTGTATTCCAATGAATGACAGGATTATGAGAAAGATAGTTGATACAAAATTGTATACTAAGTTTGATTGAAGGAATATGAAATTTGACATGATTTGAGACAAAGGAGTCAATGTGTTGAGTAAAATTATAGGATATAAACTAAACCACATTTCTAGAGTGAACTTTGTGCTAGTAGGATTCATGCATACAACTTATGTAATGGTAGTTGAGAAAAAAAAAGTATATATGTGTGAGATTGTCAGAGTGCAATTGTTGGACAATTGCAAAGTTGAAGAAGGCTAAGAATGTAGTCTTTAGATTAAAATCTTTGTTAACAAACTTTTTTTCCTATGCAAAAAGGTAGTTCTCTAGTATGACAAGTTGGGATAGTAATAAATGTTCAATGAAGATGGTTACAAATTGCTACATGGCCAGATTACAGAATGTCAAAGATAGTGACATTGACAAAATGATGAAAAGTTTCCAATCTAAGATAAAGCTAAGATACATAATCCCTCCCTCTATGGTGGAGAAATACAAAGATGAGATATGTTTCATGGTAAAAATTGATACTACATGTATGGAGGCAGTAGAACCGAGGTTAAAGTTTACTAAGCCCATGAGATATGAAATGAGTGAAGAACTCATTGAAGGATATACATAGATTATTCTACAGTTAGAAAGGGACACTGAATGTCCAAGACAGGGTACCTATAAAGAGAAGATAAAGGAACTTCATTCTGAACTTCATAGAAAAGAGATTAAAAATAATGTGGAGAAGAAGATAGAATTCATTCTCAAGGAATCTGGTATGACAAGAGAAGAATTTAATAAGATCAAAGGTATAGCAATGGAGATGAAAGCCAGTGTGAAAAGTGAGATGTTTGAATCCACAACTATTGTTTTTGTAGCATCATCCAAAGAGTTTATACTAGAAGAGCCTAATTTATAGACACCTACTGCACCATATATAGTAGTTGTGCAAGTTCAACCATTTAGGGTACAACATAGTGAGCAAAAGAGGAAACTAGAAGATGATACAATAGTTGCACAGAGGAAATAAGAGAGATTGGTAAAGGTTAAGTAAGAACATACACCATCTCTCAAGGAAAAAAGGGTCAAGTAGACCACCGGTGGACCCAGAAAGAGAAGAAAAACACTGCAAACTAGTGATTCTAAGGAGTTAGTGGAAGAAATTAAAGAGAAGCTAGTTGAATAGGCAGTTGGAGAAGGAAGAACACCAGCCGGTAAGAAATCTTGGAAACCTAAGGTAGAAAATATGAATATGAAGATTGTAGATAATGACAATTTTGTTCAATTGAATAAGTATTATAGCTTGTACAATAACATGGATAGGAGATAGTTAGAAAATGTCATTGTAAGGAACATGATTCTGAGGAATAAGAGATTTGATAGCATCCTAAATAAGATCCCAGAAGATTTGTACAATAGAGTGATAAACATGAATAAAAGAGTTGTAGAGGAAGACACTAAATTGAGAGAGAATATGATTAATGAATTGTGTGAAGTAAGTATAAAGACATATATAGAGAAGATCTTGAAAGGTATAAAACCTTTGCTGAGGAATAAAAGAAGAAGAAATCATCTTATGGAAGGTAACTATGAAGAAGTTAGGAAGGAAATAAAAGAAGCCATAGTAAAATATATGACTTCCATGCCTGAGATCACCAAGGCTAGTGTGCAACCCAAAACTATGAGTCCAGTTTATGTGGAGGCCAATACACCTACTAAAGGTGAAGAAGAAGTTGAAGAGGTACAAAAAACCTATTCACCTCCTCACATACTTATTATTATTGAATCCATACAAGTGGATAGTACACATATAATAGTTGATATCAAAGAAAATTTGTTTACAGCTTATGGAAGTAACATTGTTGGCAATATCACTACCTACTCAAGCTCAGATGGAGAGGATGATGGAGAAGCAAAGGAAAATGAAGAGAAGAGAAAGACAGAGGAAGAAGAATGAAAGAAAGAAGTAGAAAAAAGAGAAGTAGAGAAAAAGAATCAAGAAGAGAGAAGAAAAGAGCAAGAAGCAACAAGAGTTGAAAATGATAAGAGGTTATAAAAAGAAAGAAAGAAAGAAAGTTGAGGAAGAAAGTAAGAGAGAAGAAGAGAAGGAGAAAAGAAAACAAGAGGAAGAAAAGAAGAGTACATAACTAAAATTAGTTGCACTTATTCCAGTAACAACTCCAATAATAGCAACAACAGTAGTAGTATCTGATGATGATGATTATAAGAAAGGGTTAATGAGATCCTTGAGAAAATTACTTGAAAAGAACATATTAGTAAAGTATTTGGAAAGAATTCTGATAGAATTCTTGGAGAGAATGTAGAAGACAGTCCACACAAATGTCACAAATTCAAACTTATAGACTAAGGCAAAAGAATTGGTGAAATATTTTGATGAAGAATTCACAACCTTGTTTGAAATTGCTTCAGTACAAGCACAAGAAAAGCATGATGCATCGTTGTTTGATACAGTATGCACAAATGTTTAAAATGATCTGAAAACATTGGATATGTGCATTAAAGACTTAAGGAAGTACATAGATGAAGGTAGAAAGTTGTATGGATAGTGCATAATGTCATATAATTACCTATCAGATTTTGATAATCAGATTAAAGGCCAAATGAGTGAGCTTCAAACACTCATTACTAGATTGCAACTACCAAGGCAAACATTGATAATTTTGGAACTAAAATGGAAAAAATCCACAATACTATCAGAGACATTGAAATTGATAAGGAGAAAGTAATTAGAAGGTTCTCTGCTCTTAGAGAAGTTTTGTCAGCCAAAATTAGTATTTATAGAGGCAATTAGAGGAGTGTCTTGCAGCTAGGGCCTCCTATGATAAATTTTCCTATACTAGCTTGAGCGTGGTTAAAGTTTTAGCATTTGAAGTCTGCGCACTCATCAGTATATCTGACATAGTCAAGGAGAACTAGAAGAAAGATCTTGAGAGATTGAAACTTGGTTTTGTATATTGTATAGCCAAAATATCAAGTTGATTAGAGAAAGACAACATAGTTTTGTATACAAATTTTTGACACCTTTTCCATTGATGTCAAAGGGGGAGAAGTATATGTAAAAAAAATGTATTTATATATATGTGTGTGTGTGTGTGTGTGTGTACATACATACATATGTATTATGTATATATACATATATAAATGTATATATACATATAAATACATATGTATATATGTATCTATATATACATATATGTATATGTATATGTATATATACATATACATATATATGTGTATGTATATATATACATATATACATATATATATAAATATATACATATATATATATATACATATACATATACATATATATGTGTATGTATATATATACATATATACATATATATACAAATGTCTATATGTATACATATACATATATGTATATATGTATATATACATATATACATATACATATATGTATACATATATACATATGTATATATACATATATACATTTATACATATGTACATATGTATATATACATATGTACATATATATATATGTATATGTATATATATATATATATATATGTATATGTATATATATATATATATGTATATGTATATGTATATATATGTATATGTATATATATATATATGTATATGTATATGTATATATGTATATATATATATATATATATGTATATATATATATATATATATATATGTATATATATATATACATATATACATATATATATACATATATACATATACATATACATATATATATATATACATATACATATATATACATATACATATATATATATATATATATATATATATATATATATATATATGTTTGTAAAAGAAAAATATGTGTATATGTAAGGGGGAGCTTACCTATGTAAAGGAGTGATAAGGAATGTAATGATCCATCAAAACATGAATAAAATTTTCTGCTTTGAAGGTAATTTTGTGTGGTTACTTTTTGTATTTATTATATTTTGTATGACATCATTTTAGGACTTAGCTAATTTTCTCAAAATTTTCCATCAATGCTAAAGGGGGAGATTGTTGAAAATTTGTCTAGGTAGATGTATGAGTGTTTCCATTTGTGACAACATATACTTTTGATATTCCATGATGTTATCAGAGTTAGAAAACTGTCTAAGTGTTAGGCAATTTGCAACAGTGTAGAGATATATACAATATGTACAGATGGAAGAATTTGAGTTAGTTCATGCATAGTTGAGGATTGATGGTTGATAGGGTCATGATGATGTATGTCAATGTGTAGACCTGTATGGATAGTATGAAGCAAGTTATAGGTAAACTACTAGTTCAGGTAGTCAATAGAGTAGAATAGAGCACGATAGCTAATTGAAGTGTACGACTTAAGGAATTATTTTGGAAACAAAAAAATTACTTAATCATGTTGGCCAACATCCTAAATTTTTAACCGAAGTTATTTTATATTTGGTCAAGTGTGTGAAAGAATCAAGGCTAATTAAGAAGAGATTTATTAATTTGTGAGATATAAGTAGAGATCATATCTTGCGCAAATCATGTGAAGTTTGTATGTGATGCAAACTAGATGTGAAGGAATATTAAATGATATGTGAGTCTCATGTGATGTGAAATTTGATGTATAATCAGAGCAAGTGCAAGATACAATAGTAAGATAGTATTGTATGTAGATCCACTCTTGTGAAGAAACTTATTTGTATATTGCATGTTTGGAAAGTGGGATCTTCTTGCATACATTGTATTTGATCTACCAAGTCCTAACAGGGTTGAAACAAATCTTAACAGGGTTGAGGCTTTTAATAGGGTCTAGTCCTCCAACAACGAATCAAGACACTATATGTATTTCATAGACTCCTAACAAGGTTAATATCCTTAACAAGATTCTTTTGTTTAGTGGATCATCTTATGCGTATCATACCCGCCAAGGTTTTCCTAGTTAAAAAATAATGGTGTTATGAGTTCTCTATGTGTATGGTTATATTTACTATTTAACATTGTTGGTTTACTTTCATATGCAAGTTATGATGTAATTAACAATATTTAGTTGTGGGCAAAAGTTTGTAGAATACTGATTCATCACTCCCCCCACTCTCCCTTAAGTATTATCTATTTCTAACATCTATTGGCCAGATAAAACCTCACTCAATAAGGTTATCCTGGGTAAGGACTTTTCCGTGTAGTAGGAGGGTCCACCAAAGAAAATTATTTTAGGAGTTACATGCGAGTCCTAGATTTTTTCCCATTCCTAACTAGCGTTGGGCATGGCTAAAGTGAGGTCATAAGTCAACCTCATGGAAAAAATGCTAGAGATATTGGGGGCCCAAAAATCCTATCCTCAATGTCAGACTAAGGGATTTTTGCATGCTGCAATTTGTCTGAAAACTCTTGAGAAGTGACGCACAATCCCTAATTGTCAGTCACAAGTTGGACCATGTCAATCCACCTCCCATTAATAATGTATCCCTATACTTTTCTCCCATTCGATGGGTCAGTATGTTACATTGATTAGAGAATTTTCTAGGGTCTAGGAGGGTTTTGGTGTTCCAATTTTCCTTCCAAAATTTGATGTTCTCCCCATTCCCAAGCTGCCATTTTAGTCCTTTTTGTAGCAGAGTTTTGGATTTGGTAATATTTTTCCAAATTTTGGAGCCTTAAGGGAGGTTCCCATCCTTGAACCTCTCTCTAAAGTATCATCCTTGCATATAATTTTCCCTCATAGTGGTCTAATAGTCCTCATCCCCCATAATCAACTTCCATGTCATTTTAGTCCTTTTTGCAGTAGAGTTTTGCATTTGGTAATATTGTTCCAAATTTTGGAGCCTTAAGGGAGGTTCCCATCTTTGAATATCTCTCTAAAGCATCATCCTTGCATATAATTTTCCCTCATAGTGGTGTACTAGTCCTCATCCCCCATAATTAGCTGAAGTTTACCCATGTAACTAAGAATTTTACCTTTCCATCTTAAGATTTCTTATTTATGGGTCCTCTCCATGATCATGTCGCAGAATCAAACTTTGACTTCTTTAACTGTGATACATAAACCAAGATGGGCGGATGGGGGTTAGCAGGTTGGCAACCCAAAATTTTAGTGATCTTATTTTGAATGTCTTTATATGAAGTAAAGAAAAATATTTTGCTCTTTTGGAGGTTGATTTCTAGCTTGAAGCAATAGTATATTGATCCAACATGAGCTTCCATTTTCTAGCTTCAACCATAGAGGACTCGCCAAAGAAAAAGTGGTGCAGGAGCACCTATGGTTTTGGTTAAACCCTAACTCAAATTTGTCTTCTAAGTGTTCTTAGAGAAGCTACTAAATAAACAAGGACTAAAATAGAGTCACAAGTGTGTGTATGAGTCTTTAGGAGTTTAAGTTATTTATGGGCACAAGGTTTGCCTAAGAATTGTCAAGATTGACTTTTAAATGCAAAAGTTGTCAATTTCAGTCATAATGTGTTAAAATGGTGAAGTTGAATCCAAAATGTGGGGAAATGGTTAGAAAGGTGTTATCAATGTCTACTCATGCTAATGGGATCATACTAAACCCATTTGAAGTGATCATGGGTGTTAGATGTGTGAAATTACAAAAGTTGTCATTGACATAATTTCTATAAACCAACCAAGAATTAGTTGTTGGCCTTTTTAGATAGTTTGAATACGAGCACTAGAGATATACATGCTCATTCCAAGTAAGAATTAAGAGTTGGAGTAATATTTGTATGGATTTGATCAATAGAGCAATACTAATCTTCCTAAAATTGTTATCACAGTCGATATGAAACTCGATCATCTCTACTGTAATGGATTGATCTGAGTGATTTTTGTGCAAGTATAGCTAGGAATTCTTATTTACTTTTTTTTTTCAATTTGAGTGTTAGTTCATTTATTGTTATTGATTTGATATATACCCCCCTCTCTAACTGGTTTACTGGTCCATAGAGAGTCGAAGGCATAAAAATGGCCCTAGCATGAAATTCCATTCTTGGAACTATGCAATCTTTTAGAATATGCTAGGGAACTCTGTACAAATTTAAATATGAAATTTGGGGCTCAAATGAGTAGGTTTTCTATTTTTTGCATCAAGCCCTAGGCCATTCCAATGCTACTCAGCTAGGTGTCTTGATAGTTGTAGAGCAATGAAAGAGTTAATAGATTGGTCCATGCAAACCAATGACATGGACATGTAGAGAAATTTCTAGAGGATCATTGATGAAGAGTTGGGAAGAAGTTGAATATTTTTTTTTCCATTTGAATTCATTTAAGGTCAAACAATACAAACAAGCCTATAAATGCTTATAACTAGGCTTATTTCTGAGAACAAGGTGTATAGATTGGTTTTCGAAGAGGGTAATTGGAATGCTACTTAGTTTGGGGACTTGTTAAGGATTTTTTGGAGATATTGACTAAAAACCCTAATAGGAGCCCTAATTAGGGCTCAAAAGGTTACTAGCCCTATTTCAAGGGTTTGAAGAAATTAGTAACAAAACCATGCATTATGTGAACAAGAAGACCTAAAATCAATTGAATTTTTTGTTTGGAAGCTCCTCTATATCATTTGAATATGATCTTGATCATGGTGTGCTAGTGGAGGACTTGGCACATTAAGTCCTAAAAGAAAAGAGAAAGTAGTGTAAAATGACACATTGGTAGAGAGGTCCTTGAGTAGAGGAGAGTTTTAGAAGGGATTTCCATAGTGTAGGGTCTTGAAGTGAACCCTAGAAAGGCCAAAAGAAGATCCTTAAAAAGCACTAGAAGAGATTAGAACAAGTTTGAAGGATCATCCCTATCAAATTGGTATCATAGCCTAAAGATTTGGGCTAGGTATATATCAGAGTTTGATAGTGAATCAGTGGGTGAGACAACCATGGTAACTGATGCAAAGTTAGCCAAAGAAAGGACATAGACAAAAGAGGGGAATAGGCTCTTGAAGGAAGCCCTAGAGGCTATGAAGAATAAGTTAAATGAAGTGGTAGAGCCAACTAAAAAGGTTAAGGAGAAGTTTAAGGATAGTGATGTTAGAGTGGGGTTGTTATTGCACCAAAAGATCAATCTATTAATGCCTGATACAACCACTCAAGCTATAGTACATAGGAGTTAATTAAGCCCTTGTCACAAATCCTGAGGGGAGCACTAAAATAATTTCCAAAAATCTCCCTTTTAGCATTACCCGATGGTCTAAGGATTAAAACTTGTGACCAAGCTTTGATACCACTTGTTAGAGTGGGGTTGTGGTTGCACCAAAAGACTGATTTATCAATGCCTAATACAACCATTGAACTTATAGTATACAAGAGGCAATTAAACCCTTGTCACGAATCCCAAGGGTAGCATTTAACAAATTTTGAACAAGTGAAGATAAGGGTAAGGAAATGGATGAAGAGAATGAAATCCCTAAACGTGATCCACCCATGCATGATGAACCATTCCTCAAAGCCATAGAAGAACTTGGTGGTAAATCTCTTGAAGGGATACCTTTATTTCATGGAAAGATGGATCTTGAACTAGTGATGGAGTGGATAGAAGGCATAGAAAATCACTTCAAGTGTAAACGAGTGACCGAGGCTCATTAAGTGAAGGTAGCCAAGTATAGATTGAGTGGACCAACATTGACTTGGTGGAAATTTCTTCAAGAAGAAAGAGAAAAGGATGGGAAGAAGATAATAGATGATTGGAAGGATATGGTGGGCAATATAAGGGAGAATTACTTACCAGAGGATTATGAGATCCAAGTACACAAGAAAGGGAAAAACCTAAAGCAGAGAGACATGGATGTTTCCTCCTATATAAAGGAGTTTCAAAAATTGTACTTGAGGTCCAAGGCTTATGAAGGAGAAATTACCAAACTAGAAATGTATTTGAATGGTCTTAGATGGAGTATGCAAGAACAAATTATTCTTTTAATCCCTATAACTATTCATGAGTGTTATCAGTTATCCCTTAACGTAGAAGAGAAGAGTAGAAAGAAGGACACAAACACAAGGGCTAGAGGAAGGTGACGAGATTCAAGAGGGATTCATAGAGGAGGATTTGGTGGTAGAAGTAGCGAGAACAAGAACCAAGGGGAGTCTAAATTGATTGAACAAAATAATGAATCAAGTGGAAGAGGTAGCTACAACTAAGCTAGCGATTTAAATAGTGGTGGAAGAGATAGATTTGGAGGTTTTGGAAGAGGTTCAAACTTTACAAGCATGAAGTGCTATAACTATGGTCAATTAGGTCACCCTGCTTATAGATGTCTTGACAAAGCATCATCATCACAAGATGAAAATAATGTTTCTTGTACACAAGAGGAATATAGTAGTGTTAAATCCCCTAAAGTCGACCTTATTTTAGAAAGTGGTGAAAACCTCATGTTCAGAAGGGTGTTAATAAAAGAACCTAGCAAGGAAGAACCCAAACAAATAAGGGAATTATTTAGAGTAAAGTATAAGATCCTTGGAAAAGTTTATAGAGTTAAAAATAGACATATAATCAATAGATAACATCATATCAGAGGAGACAATTCAAAAGTTGAAGCTTGCCAAGATACCTCATACACATCCCTACAAGGTTACTTGGTTGAACAAGGTGTTGACATTATGGTCAAGTTTGTTTATTAGTGACTCACACTTAGTCAAATGATTAGTAGCTACCAAGCCCATCTTGTAGTTTATAGTGTTATGAATGTTTTAACACTTTTAGTTTTTCATGCATGCAATTAGGTCATAATACATATGAAGGATTAATTGGTGAATTAAGTATAAGTTTTATTAGTTCCTAATTCACCACTCCCCTCTTAGTAACCTAGCCTATCCTATATTTCAAACAATGGATATTAGGGCTTTGTGGTTCTCAAAGAAGAAGTTTAACAACTTGAGCAAAGATCAGAGACAATGGAGGTATTCGAGCTAGATAAGGCTATTGATAATGAAGAGTTGGATTTGGAATTGGCTATTGGTAAACTTAAGAAAGAAAAGGAGAAACTCTCTCAATCCTTAAAAAGAAGAAAAGATCTTGCAATACAAATGAATGAAAAACTCTACATTGAAGAAAGAATTGAAGATATCTATTCAAAAAGAAATTTAGATGAAGACAATGAGGCAATTAGAGAACTACAAGAAAATAATTGTAATCTTCAAGAAGAAGTTAGAAAGCTAAAAAGAGAACAGGAAATTCAATTAGTAAGATTGTGTGAAGTCATGGAAGCAAAAGATAAGGCCAAAGAAGAGATACGAGGAAAGAACAATGAAATTCAACATCTATCCCTTCGACAAGTAGACTTCATTGATCAACTTACTAATGCAAATGAAGAACTCATGAATCTAAGATTAGAGAATGAAAGATCACAAAATGATCTAAGCACTAAAAAACAAACCAATGAGAGGATGATGAAATCTCAAGCAGACATGAATCAGTTGAATGAGAAAATTCAATACAGATAGAAAGGCAAAGAAGGAATAGGATACACAAAAGAAGGTGAATCATCCAAGCAAGGAGCTCAAAAGAATCAAAAGTCTACTTACAATTATTGTGGTAAGTTAGGTCATACATCAAACAAATGTTGGAATAATGGTAAAGAAAAATTCAATGGAAAATGTTACAATTGCAATAAGCATGGTCATAGAGTTAATGAATGCAAAGAAAAACCTAAATTTGAAGGCAAATTTCATGAATGCAAGAAGCATGAGCACACATATTTTGAATGCAAAATCAAGATATTAAACAAAACAAAATAGATTGTGAAAGCTATATTTGGTTGGGATTACAACACATGGTGTAGATGCCACTCTTATGGAGAATTTGGGCACATTGGAGAAAGTTGTGTGAAACATCACATGAGGACAAGAGACACCACTAGAAGATGTTTTATTTGTACAAAACTTTGACACCTTGCCAAGAATTGTGGGAACACTAGAAAGATTGAAGATGAAAAGAAAGCCAAAGCTAATAACATCAGAAAGCAGATGAGGCAACAATGGATTTTGAAATCTTTTGAGAATGAAAGTCTGAGCCATAAAGCACATGCCACTCAAGAATTGGGTGACTCAAGCATTTCTAATTGATCTCCCACATGGATGACTAGAACTAATTTGAAGCAGACATCTTACATCAGTTCCAACTAGCTAAAAGGAAAGATCCATATCATCATTCAAGATGCAAAGGGATCACCGAGTGTCTAAGAAAAATCTGGACCTTATCGAGCTAGGTCAGGTTGCAAAGACCCTGCCGAACAAGGTCAAGAGTCACTAAAACATTGTGTGGACATCGAGTTATGAATAACTTTGTTGAGCACTAAGATTGAGTTGAGTGGAAGATAGTCTATCACCAAACAAGTGATCGTACCAAGCATTTATGGTGATTGAAAAGTGAAATTTTTTAAAAAGGAAAGGAATCAAATTCATTTATCATTATGAAATTTTGAAGAGCTATTTACTAAGAGTGATTTCTGTGCTTCTAAGTGATTTGTGTGTTTGTTGTTGAAGATTTTTGTGTTTTCATTAAACCCTACTGAGCATGGCATCCTCTAGAAGAAAAATAAGAAAGGATCCAAGATGTTGGTTCAAGGAGTCAATTAGAAGGCACCAGACTTCAAGTTGAGTCTGACAATTGTAGAAGCACTTGATACAATTGGAGCTCAGTCACAGATTCCACGAAAGGTACTACTTGTTAATAATATTTTTTCACATTTTCCCTATTTGATACAAGATATTGGAGCCTTAGATATGGACGAGACTCTACAAAAGTTATGTGTGAATGGTGTGTTAAAACCTGAGCATCAACATTTTGAGACCAAGGGTTTAACACACATTCCACATATTCCCCGAGATCTCAGATAAAATGGATAAGGTTTATCCTTAGCTATGTATACAATAGGAAACTATGGTTGGAGTAGCATACTCAATTAACAAAGAAAATGATTCATTAAATGACAGGGCTCCCAATGTTGAACAAGGAAAAGACTACCAAAACCCTAAGCCAAGAAGAACTGGAAATTAAAACTCTTGCCAAGTGGGATGGAAGAGGTATGAAGATCAACAGTGTGACTGATACATAGCTGAAATTTGGAATTCATGTGATAGCACATAAGATCTATAGCTCAAATCGTCTCAACAATGTGCCATGTGAAGCAGTTGATTTGGCTCTCAAGTTGGTGAAGAACAACATGTCCTTTGACCTTGCTGAGCTAATGCTGATTCAATTCAACAAGAACGTGGAGAGCATCAGAACTTTAAAGAATAACCCATGTAAGTTTGGTTCACTCTTAACTTATTTATTCTTCTTTGTGAAAAAAAAAATCCGTTCAAAAGGTTCATTCATATGGAGAAAAGATGTACCAATACTATATCAAATTAATGAATATATAATAGAGATGGGTGAGAACTTTTTCAGTATCATGGATAATTATTTGAATTCATCCAAGGAAAAGATGAATAGAAGATTCAAAATTCTTAAGAAACTTGTAGAAGATTACAAGGATGATGTTTGTTTCATGATAGACTATGACAAAGTGTACATTCAAGTAGTCAAACCTAGAGTGGTGTGGGTTAAGCCTCTAAGCTATGAGGTTAACATAGATGACACCAAGGATATCATTGAGGCACTATTGAATGAACTTGTAGATCCGAAGGTCACATATTTTGGTACTTTTGATGAAGCCAAAGCTAGATCAGAACTTGAAATTAAGCTTCCTCAAGCAGTCAACAAAATTATTAAGGGAAGAAGCTAGAACCAGGGCCACACTTGTAAACATTCAAGGCATGATTCTTCCAAAAATGAATGCATTTCAGAAACACATTGCACATGCCAAAACTCTCATCCATGATAATAACTTCTCCATAGAAGATCACATGATGGAGTTATCAGTTGAAGTACAAATTACATTACATGCAAGCAAGGTGTTATATGAAAATTGGGACAAGAAAATGGCATTGATTTTAAAGGTACATTATGACTTCTTGTCACATTTTGGCATTACCATGTAGCATACACCTTTAGTATTTATCTCAAAAATGGGGAGAAGATGAGAAAAGATAAAAAGGAAGAGAAGATGTGATATAAAGACATGAGATATATAGTAAGTAAAATGTATATATGTATCGAGGAGCAACATAATATTATATATTCATGTAAAGTTAATCATAAAACATATCTTACAAAAGCAATTTTGAAAAATCTCAAAAATAAAGTATGTTATCGAGTTGAAGACACAGGATGGAGACTAAAAATTGTTTTGAATTTGAAATTTTGAGAATTCAATTTTTGTTTGATAAGTGTTTTTCTCACTAATTCCAAAGGGGGCTATTTTTGACATTATGGTCAATTTTGTTTATTAGTGACTCACACTTAGTCAAATGATTAGCAACTATCGAGCTTATCTTGCAGTTTACAGTGTTATGAATGTTTTAATGCTTTCAATTTTCTCATGCATGCAATTAGATCAAAATACATATGAAGGATTAATTGGTGAATTAAGTATGAGTTTTATTGGTTCCTGATTCACCCCTCCCCTCTTAGTAACCTAGCCTATCCTATATTTCCAACACAAGGGACATAATGTTCTTTTGAATAAACAAGTGTGGATTGATTTTTCTATAGGAGAATACCAAGAAAATATACTTTGTGATGTCTTTCCCATGGATTCTTTCCATCTAATATTAGGTAGACCATAGAAATACGAAAAATATGCAATCTACCATGGAAAGAAGAACACATACACCTTTAAAAAGAATGGTGTTACTTACAAAATTCAATCACTTATTGAAGGAGGATCAGATGACTTAATAGATTCCAATGTACTCCTATTAAGTGGGGAGGAATTATTACAAGACCTAAAAGAGGAAGAAGGAATTAGGGTTACAATTATAGTGAAGCCTAAAGCAATGTAAAAATTAAAGCCAACATTACGTATAGAGATAGAGAAACTATTGGATCAACTCAATGATATCATCAGTGATGGAGCACCAACCACTTTACCTCCTCAAAGAGCTATCAACCATTAGATAGACTTCATACCAAGGGCATCATTTCCTAATAAATATGCATGTACAAAATGACACTAGACAAAAATAAGGATATTGCAAGGAAATTCTAAGAACTACTTGATCAAGGCCTAATCAAGAAGAGCATTAGCTCATGTGCAGTCCTTGTTGTGTTGGCAACAAAAAAACGAGGTGAATGGATAATGTTTACTAATTCAATGGAAATAAATAAGATAACAATTAGATATAGGTTTCCTATTCCTAGAATAGAGGATTTAAATGATTTCCTTGAGGGTGCTATTTTTTTTTTCTTTCTAAAATTGACCGTAAGAGTGGTTACCATCAAATTAGGATGAAAAGGGGGATGAATGGAAGACAACCTTTAAAACTACAGAGGGTCTTTATGAGTGGTTGGTAATTCCATTTGGCCTCACAAATTCACCTAGTACATTCATGAGGCTAATGAATGAATTATTGAAAGATTATATAGATATATTTGTGATAGTCTATCTATATGACATTCTCATCTTTAGCAAAACAAAGGAGGAACACATGGAACACCTAGAAATTTGTTAAGGAAATTGCATGAAGAAAGATTGGCAATTAAATTAAAGAAGAGTAATTTCTTGGAAAAAAAACTTGTACACTTAGGCTTTGACATATCCCAAGGTGATTTGAAGATGGACCCAAGAAAGGTAGAAGCCATCCTTGATTGGCCTACTCCTAAAATAGGGATTGAAGTGAGAGGCTTTCATGGATTTGCTCAGTTTTATAGGAAGGGTTTTAGGAGGTTCAATGAGATATGTACACCCCTTCTAGATAATATAAAATGTGGTCTCAAGACTAAGTTTAAGTGGAAAAAGGAGGATAATGAAGGGTTTAAGAAGTTGAAATAAGAAGTGACCACACAACCTATCCTAGTGTTGCCAAGTTTTGACAAATTATTCATTGTAGAGTGTGATGTAAAAAACATAGCTATGGGAAACATAGATATGGGGGAAGTCATAAGTCAAGAGGGAAGACTAGTAGCATTTTACAATGAGAGGTTAAATGAAGCCAAGCCAAGGTACTCATCCTATGATCTAGAGCTCCATGCATTGGTCCATGCCCTTAGGAAGTGAAAGCACTATCTCTTGCCCAAGGAGTTTTTTGTTTACATAGATAGTAAATCTTTGATCTTAATAAACACACATGAGAAGTTAAGTCTCAAGCATATCAAGTGGATGGAGTTTCCCCAAGCCTATCCATTCACCATTAAACATAAAAAGGGATAGAGAAACAATGTAGAAGATGCACTCAGTAAGAGGTTACTAAATATCCAAGAGATCCAACTGTAAAGAATAAGAATTAAAGGATTTAAGGACCTCTATGAAGGATATGAATACTTCTCAAAAGGCTACAAGGTATGCCTTGATTTTAACAATAATTTTCATAGCAATTTTGCTGATTGTACTTTGCATAATGGATTTTTTTAAAAAGTTAACTAGTTATGTGTACCCAATGGGTCTATTAGGGAAAACCTCATTTAAGAGAGCATAATGGAAGTCTCAATGGCCATTTTGGCTTAAACAAGATGCTAGACCTAGTCCAGAGGTTTTATTATTGGCCAAAAATACAAAAATATGTCAAGACATATGTAGAATAGTGTGTGGTTTGTCAAAAATCCAAAGGAAAAAATTCTAATGTAGGATTGTACCAGCCTTTTCCAACTCCTAATAGGCCATGGGAGTGTCTTAGTATGGATTTTATAGTGGTATTACCAAAAAAATCACTAGTTTTGACAATGTGTTTGTAGTACTAGTATACAAGCTTAGCAAAATGAATCATTTTATACCTTGTAAGACAACTCATGATGCTAGTTACATTTCCCATCTCTTCTTCAGAGAAGTAGTGAGGATTCATGGCTTACCAATAAGTTTTTGGAAATAGTGAATATTGAGAGGGAGAGGGGGAGGGCGATGAATCAATATTTTACAAACTTTAGCCCAAAATTGAATACTGTTAATTGCCTTATAACTTGCATATGAAAGTAAACTAACAATGTTGAATAGTAAACATAACCATGCAATAAGAGAAATCATAAAACCATATTTTTTAAACTAGGGAAACCCTGGTTAAGGGAAAATCCCGATGGGGATGGTACCCACAAAATGATCCACTAAACAAAAGTATCCTATTAAGGATGTTGACCCTATTTGAAGTCTATTACATACATTTAGTGTCTTAGTCCTTGTTAAAAACTTCAACCCTATTAGGAGTTTATATGTAAAATTAAAAAATCTATGCAAGATGAGCCCATTTCCCAATCATGCAATTATACAATGCAATTCTTTATACAAAAGAGATAGATACAAAAACCTCTCTACAATTTTGATATCTTCAATAACTAATATTCTCTTTGATTCTCTTTGCATACCTTTGATCATACATTAGAATTAATATCATATAGTTCACATATGAGTTCACATATCACTTACATCTTACACATAACTTCACATATCACCATCTTTCATTATACCTTTACACTTTATAAAATAGTCCAATCAACCTTCAAACATTCACACACTTGGAAAAATGCAAAACTAATTATTGCTCTCTTACGGTTAACATCTAGGATGTCATCCATAATTATTTAAGTAATAATTTTATAACCAAAATAATTCCTTAACCCATAATTCACACTTTTGTGTTATAATCTGTTATGTTTTGTATACTTCCTTTACTCATGCTTAATCCATAACTCCTTCCACACTATTTGTACTGACTTGTGCACTTACAAATGCCATCTTGATATTGTGTACCATCCATACCCAAGTGTATACATGCCAATAATATATATTTCATCCATACCCATAAAAAATGTTTCTATTCTGTTGGATAACTATTTGATACTTAGAAAATTTTCCATGTCTAAGTGTGGAATCTCCATTTGTACATATTGCCTTCTTTATACAAGGTATAGGTTTCCATTAATGAAAAATATAACATTATTCCAATTTACCCTACTTATCCATATTTCCAATAATCTCCCCCTTTGGCATTGATGGAAACATATGGGAAAAATGACTAAGTCCCAAACACACTTCTTATATAGCTCATTATCACTATCCTTTGTGAAATTGAATGACATAACATATTTGGCATATAATGTTTTTTCATCTTTTTTGCACCTCCCTTATCTCCTTAATGCATGCATCAAGAGCTCCTAAATCATTCTTAATAGTTTGACACACGGTGTCAAACATTTGAGCATCATGCTTGATTTGGGCTTTAATTGTTGTAATATTTGACATGCTAGTGAATTCAACATTAAATTCTTGAATCACAACCTTTTCTCTATCCTTTGGATCAGGTTCTATCAATCTTACTACAAGTGTGCTCTATATATTTTATGTTACATCCATGAGACATTTGTCCAAGCTCTTCATTTGTTTGTTCTTGTTTATTATCTTTATCAAGGATGATATCAAATTTATATGATCACCATCATTTGATCCTATCAGGGTTGCAAGGGTAAGGGGTATCCTAGATGAGATAGGTAAAGTTACCTTCATTTCTTCTTCCTGCTTTTTCTTCTTTTCTTCCTCCTCTTTTCTTTTCTTCTCTTCTACTTCTTTTCTTCTTTGTTCCTCTCTCTCTCTCTCTCTCTCTCTCTCTCTCTCTCTCTCTCTCTCTCTCTCTCTCTCTCTCTCTCTCTCTCTCTCTCCTTTTTTCCTTCTTCTTCTCATCCTCTTTCTTCTTTTTCTCTTCATCTTCTTTTCTTTTCTTCTCCTCATTTTATTTATTCTTCTTTTCCTCATTTTCATTTCTCTTTTTTTCTTCTTCTACTTTCCTTTTCTCCTCTTTCACCTTCCTTTTCTCCTCTTCTTTCTTCCTTTTGTCTTCTCCTTTCCTCCTTTTCTCCTTTTCTTCTTTCTTCTTCTCTTCTTCCTGACTCTTTCTTATCTTCTCTTATTTATTTTCTTCCTCTTCTAAACTTTGGTAGCTAGTAATATTTCCAAAAATGATTCCTAATAATTTCACCCTATTATCAGTATGAATCTTGTCTTGTTCCTAATATAAGGTTTAAGATTCTTCATTAGGTTGGCCATATGCTCATCCCTGTCAACTTGACATAAATTCCTTATATGATTTTGTCTAATGCTCTTGTCATCATCAACTATTACTTTTCTTCTATTTATTAATCTCTCATAGAGATCCTTTGGGATGTCATCTTTTAAGTCTTCAAACTTCTTATTAGATAGTATCAAGTGTTTAATAATAGCATTTTGTAACTCCAATCCATCAATTCATGTATATAAGTGATAGTACTTATTCAACTGAACAAAATTTCCTTCACTGATGATTGTGTTGTTCAAATTTTCAATTTTGGGCTTCCATTCCTTCCTTCTCAAGGACACAACTTCTAGTTTCTTCTCTCCTTTCTTCTTAGGATCTACTTGACCTCGCATCTTCTTACTAGGCACACTAGGCATTGATTCCTTTTTCCTCTTTCTTGGTCATGTAGCCATAGCTTTCAATCTTTTCTTTCTAAGGAATCAGGGGATTCTTGTTTCACCTCATATAGTATGAACGATTTCCTCTTGGTTTCAACCATTTCCACTTCTTCTTCCTTTTCTGATAACTTAGTTAGTGGAATAACATTTGTAATGGGTGCTTGTTGTTGTGATACTACTATATATAGTTCTATAGGTGTTGTAGTAAATGGTGGGGCTACTGTTAGTCCTTCAGATGGTCTTGTAGCTGTTAATGGTGTTACATACATTAGTCCCTATTGACCAATTTTTTTGATACTTGTCATTGTATGCCTTATTGTACTTATTTCTTCTCCAGACATGCCTGCCTACTGCATAGATTTCTTCATTTTTGTTTCAATTTTTTTCTAAATTGTTTTCTCAATCTTTTCTAGGCTAATTGATTGCATCAACTCTTCATGGGTTCTAATTATGTCAAACTCATTATCCTTGTCTTACTCAAGGATACCCTTGATATAACCTTTTGTTTCCTCTATTGTAACCTTATAACCAAAAGGTTTAACATATAGAATTCTAGGCTCTACTACCTCAATATAGGTGAAATCAATGTCTACCATAAAGAAAATGTGTTCTTTGAACTTCTCTGCCATGGAGGGTGGGATTATGAATCTCTCTCTCATCTCATTATGAAAGGTCTTTATTATAAGATCTATGCTATTTCTAATTTTGTCTATAGGATGCCTTGAGTGCATCTCAATTATCTTCTCCATGGTGCACTTGTCACTTCTTAGTAACTTTGCCACTAATATGAAAGGAAATATTTTTATTAGATGAAAAACATATGTATGGTTAGTGACTAAAATCTAAATTGGCCATTCTTGACTTTCTTTATCCAATCCAAAATCTCTATTAACTACACTCTAAGGATCTCACTTAGATTCACTTTTTCTCTCTACACAAATATTATAGGCTACCTAAAAGAAACTAGTTTCTATATCATCTTCTCTAAAGATAGAACATATCATGGTGGCAATAATTCTACTCATGACCCTCACACCATCCTGCTTGATCTTGCTAATCACTATTCCTCTACCATTTTATATAGACTAGGTGTTGTCTAGGACTTTTTGCTTAACATTTTTCTCATTAACTGGTATGATTCCTTCATTACATAGACCAATGACCTCATAAATCAAGTTTGTTTAGGTTTGTGTAATATTATCTCCTAACTAGAACTTGCCATCATGAATTTGGCTAAGTGTGACTTTTTTCCATTCTTCATTTTCAAACTCATAATAAAAAAAAGAATTTACCAAAGAATTATCCCTAAAAATTTTCAAATCCTTTCTTAAAAATCATATCTTGATTATATATCAAAATTAAATCCTTGGAAACATGTTCTTCACCAATTGATTCAAACTTGCTCCTAGGACAATTGCTTATGTCTTCTAGCTAAATTATGTTTTCCAAAAATTTTGAAAATGCAAAGCTAGGGTCATCTACTATAGTTTTGACAAGATTTATCTTAAGCTTATGTCTAACTTCATCTTCTACATTATGTATTAAATACTTGTCCATTTTCACACTGAAATTTGTAACCCAATTAACTGCTCAAGCTGTATTGTAAAGAGAAATACCTTGATTCAATCACATAGCTAGGGCTTGTTTCTAGTTTTCACTTGAAAACACTTTAATTATCATTCAATTTATTATCACTTTACTCTTAATTTATTCTTAAATATTTACACGATCTAATGGTACATACAATCTTGCTTGCATGGCTTGTATCTTACCAAATCAATCTCCACATTAATTACACAAGTACATAATTTGCAAAAAGTTGTTCCTAATTAGCAGTAAACTTGATTTCATTTGCACTCACATGTGCAAAATCCAAATGAAATACACTCTTAACCATAGCTTCCACATATCATCTTCTACATCATACTAACTTTGCAACTCTTAGCTTGGTCTCTAACCTCAGTTTTATCTTTCTAATACTTGATCCTCGATAGAAAATTTATTAATTCAAATAGGATGAATCACATACAATAACTGACTTCAATATTTCACCAAGTGCATCAAAATACCATTCTTTTAATACTACATGTGAACTTGATGGATCTTTTTCTTTGACAAATGCATCTTTGAATTCTTCTGCATGTTCCTTCAATTCATCTTTCTGACTATTGTCGCTGCTATCATTCCTTCTAGAATTTATTTTATTGATCCTTCTATAATTTGGATTCCTGTTGATGTTCCTCATGTTCATTTTGAAAAATCTTGCTATATGACCAAAATTGTTGCATGAATGACATACTGGTGTACTTATTCTCTAATTAGGTCCATTTTGGTTAATTGGTGCTCTACAATTTCTGGCAATGTGTCCAAAGTTATTATACTTGTAAACAAATATATGATTCTTTTATCCATTAGGTCTTTCTCCTCCATTAGATGTCCTTTCACTAGATCTCCTACTTTCATTACATGTAGGGTTAGTATCTCTAAGCATTCTACTATTGTTACTATTACTATAAAATCTAGGTTTCTTACAATCATCTGCTTTATGACCAAAACCATGACAATTATAACAATAATTTTTTTAATAGGTTCAAATGACTTACTTGTATAGTCTCTCTTCATATGACTAACTCCATTACATATAAAGCATCTACCTTTAAATTGATACCTTATCTCTTTAGCTAATTCAACTTGGTCTATCTACTTATGTTCATCACTTTTATCAGGTTGACTTGCTTGTTCAAATTCTTTAGATTGACTAGATTTAATCTCATTTTGATCAATCTTCTTGGGTTCAAGATGTTCAAAAACTAGATCTTGTTCTACTTCAAATTTCTTTGCTGACTTCTCTTGAATGAAATATCCAAGACCAATCTTATCACATGAAGGTCTCTAAAAATATAGTTGATCATCAAATTTCTCACTACTAGAATATAACTTTTCTAATTTTGGTTGGTCTAGGTTAACTCTCCTTTCATAATAGTATTATATTTATCAAGTTTTGCTTGCTCTATCTTGATAGATTCAAGTTCAGATGTTACTTTTGTATGATGGTATCTTAGATCTGCATTCTCAGATTCCAAATCTAATTGAATCTTGCTATCATCTTTCTTCAAGCTTAGCTTTAGTTCAATTACCTTCAACTCATGTTTCAAAATTTCATTTTTATTCTTTAATTTTGATACCTCATCACTACCTTTTGTTTGTATTATAGGTTCCTTTCTAAATTTGAGATAATCAATCTTGTCTTTCAATTTCCCAATGCAATCTTTTGCATCTTCATTTCTTTATTTCAGGTTATCTTTTTCTTCAATAAGAAGATCAATCTTCTCAAGAGCTTCTTCAAGATTCTTCTACAATTGTTCCATATCCATAGGGATCTTACTCAAAATGTTAAGCCTCTTTAGAGCAACTATTCTCTGATACCAATTTATAGAAATAGGGAATACTGAGAGGGGTTGGGGGAGGGGGTGAATCAATATTTTACAAACTTTAGCCCAAAAATGAATAATGTTAATTGCCTTATAACTTGCATATGTAATTAAACTAACAATGTTAAATAGTAAACATAACCATGCAATAAGAGAACTCATAACACCATTTTTTTTTAACTAGGGAAACCTTGGCCAGGGGAAAACCTCAGTGGAGATGGTACCGACAAAATGATTCACTAAAAAAAAGTATCCTATTAAGGATGTTGACCCTATTAGGAGTCTATTACATACAGTTGGAAATATAAGAGGAGTAACTAAGAGGGGAGGGGTGAATCACTTACCACTAAAATAAACCCCAGATCTCTTAGATGTCAATTGAAAACATAAACTTTGATTAAGTTGAATTATGATGTTACTTGATAAACACATAGGCACTCGGTTAATACTAGCAAATGTTGTAACTCACCAAACACTGAAATAACTTGGCAACTACTTAACATAAAAATCTTAAAATATTATCTATAATTAATCTTGCTTAACTTAGTTGCATACACATAAGATAAATAACATGAACACAAGTGACACAAAGATTTAACGTGGAAACCCAATTTGGGAAAAACCATCAATTGCAACTATTTACTAATTTTCACTGTTCTGAAGTGAGCCTTGTTAGAAGCCAACCCTATTAAAGGTCACAAAACACACTGTGAGGTGTGAACCTGCTAGTGGATTTGAGCACCCTGTTAGGAATGGCCTTGTTAGAGGTCTTTAGACACTTCAATCTAGAAATGCCACCTTGTTAGAGGATTTACAAATATCTATTAAGCCAACTTTGTTAAGAGATTTAGATAATTTCTATAATGGTTATGACCTAATTTCTAATGCAACTAAATTATTGATTATAGATCTCAATTCTAGCTTGTATACTTGATCCTTCATGATCGAGTGTATCTTTGTAGCTCAACAAGGATATTCTACTTATCCTTCTAATTCACTTCCTCTAAGCATCTTGAAATCTTCTATTATGTCCCACACATTCAATCCTCAACTTGACCTTACATCTATATCTTACACATTGTCAAGTCAACTTGAATATAACTTAGAATACTTAATATTCATCTCCTTAGTTGGGTAGAACCAACAAACAAATCAATTGAAATCAATATGCCAAAACAAGAAAATCCTTCATCAGGTGACCTTGATCAGTAGACACTAACTCAAAATGATTTTCCTATGTTAACCAAGTAAACTTGGTTAACACTACATATTCACAAAGTTCCTTTGGTAATCAAGTGAGCTCGGTTAACACTGGTTCCATCCAACTTTTTCTTCATTAACCGAGTGAGCTCAATTCACACTCAATTTCTAAAAACTTTTATTTGTCACCCAAGTGAACTAGGTAGATATTATCTTTTGAACTTGGCAACCTCTGGAATGCTTAACAGACACAAGAAATTATCCTCAATGCTTGAGTGATCTCGACATACACCAAGTGGCAATATTATGATATTTTGTGTAACATCAAAGACAATACACAATTAATTAATTGTTTTTAACAATCTCCCTCTTTGGCACTGATGGCAATACAACATGTCATAATATAATAAAATATTAGAGCAAGAATAAAGTAAGGAACATATGCTTAGTTTCATTCTGATTCTCATCCATTAGAACTCCCTCTATCAATGTGAGGTCCCTCTTTCTTTAGTTTCCCCCTCTGTCAGCAAATATATGCCTTCAACATCTTCTTTTGATAGTACACTTCCCTTCTTTGATATTAGACCAAGTTCTTCCTCTTTGACATCTCTGGAAGTAATAAAATTTCTGTGAAATATGTACTCTCCCTCTTTATATATATATTTTTGTTATATGATAGTAAACTCTTCCTCTTTGACATCTCATGCCAAAGACAATATTTAGTGAATATCAATGTACCTTCTATATTGATTCATATGCAATGTGCCCTTTTTAATATTGCATCAACTATTTGATCTTCAACATTCTTTGGTTGATGCATCACTAAACTGCATTTAGTGAGCTTTAGATAGGGGAATGACCTCTAACTTACCTCTTAGATACAAAAATGCATCCTTAGGTAATGGTTTAGAGAATATGTCTGTAATTTTCTCTTTAGTATTCACATAGTCCAATCTTACCTCTTTATCTTGTACCAATTCTCTCAAAAAATGATTTGGTTTCGGTATGCATTATAGGATTCTTTGATATTTTAATTGCACTGGTGTTATCACACAACATAACCACTAGATCCTTGATTTCTATTGTCATACATGCCAACAATTGCTTGAACCAAACAACATTTGAAAAATTAACTGCTACTACCACATATTTTGCTTCTGTTGTGGACTAAGAAATACATTTTTTCTTCTTGCTTATCCAAGACATTAGTCTTTTATAGAACACTCCACCACTGGTGCTCTTTCTATCATCAACACTTCCTGCCCAATCAACATTTGTGAATGCTTTCAAGTCCAAATTGCCTCTTTTTTTGTGCAATAATCCACAGTCTTCAATACCTTTTAGATACCTCATCATTCTCTTGATTACCATCATATGATTTTCTTTGGGATTTTCTAAGAATCTTGCCACCATACAATTTGCTAATGTAATATTAGGCCTTGTGTGCACTACATATTGTAATTTTTCAATCATTGATCTATATGTGGTCTAATCTACTTCTTTGGAATCATCATTTTTGGAAAGCTTATGTCTAGTGGACATAGGTGTTCGAATTGGTCTTGAATCTTCCATGTTCCAAACTTTTTTAGTATCTCCTTGATATATTTGGATTGAGTAATGTAGATACCATCTTTCTTTTGCTGGATTTGCAATCCAACAAAGAATTTTATCTCTCAAAACATGGACATCTCAAATTATTTACTCAGCTCTTCTAAAAATGCCTTGCATAATTCATCATTTCCTATAAATAAAGTGTCATCCACAAATATTTCAGCCAACACAATTTTCTTGTTTGGTCCTTCTTTGATGTATAGTTTGATGCTATCATTTGTTCTTTGGAAACCAATCTTTATCAAGTAGTTATGAAGTCTTTCATACCAAGATCTAGGAGCTTTCTTGAGATCATATTATGCCTTGTGTAATTTATAGACCATATCCTTTTTTCTAGGATCCACACAACCTTCAGGTTGTTCTATGTAAACTTCCTTTTCAAGAATGCAAATTTTACATCCATTTGATAAACTTTAAATCCTTTATGTGCTGCATATGCTAGTAAAGTTCTAACACCTTTTTAATCTTACAATAGGAGCAAAAGTTTCACCATAGTCAATACCTTCTTCTTAAGAATAACTTTTACATATTAACCTTGCTTTGTGTTTGGAAACTTCTTCATCTTTATTTGGTTTATTTCTGAAAACCAATTTTGTGCCAATTACATTTTTATCCTTGGGTCTATGAACAAGAGTCCAAGTCTTATTCCTCTCTATTTGTTCTATTTCTTCATTCATAGCCTCAATCCAACTTTCATTATCCAAAGCATCTTTAACATTTGTAGGTTCAAATTTAGTAAGCAAACATGTACCTTTCAATTTGTTTCTTGTCATTGTTCTATCTGATTTGTCTCCAATGATTTGATTAGGTGCATGGTGCCTTTTGACATATCTTGCTAACACAAATACTTTAAATTTAGAATTTGTTCCACTAACCTCTTCATGATCTTCTATATCAAGCTCCAGTCTCACTATTTGTGACTCGGGTCCATCAGACTCGGTTTGCTCCAGCAATAGCTTGGTAGCTTCTAATTCTGACTTGGGTCCTTCAGATTATGACTTGAGTTGCACTAGTTGCAACTTAATAGCTTTTAGAGACTTTGGGCACTCGAGAGGTGAGGCCTTCTGATTTTCAAATAGATTTGGCAATGTATCAGGTTCATAGTAAACAAACCTTCTGTAATTTTCAGGTTCTTTGCTACTTTCTTGTTCACTCTTTTCAACAAACTCATCAATTTTGACATGTACATTTTCTATGATCTCATGAGTTGACAAATTCAAACATTTGTATGCTTTACTTCTGCAAGAGTATCCTAGGAATATGCTTTCATCACCTTTATCAAATTTGCCTTTCCTAGATTCTTTCAAGATATAACATTTGCTACCAAATAATTTCAAGTAACTTACATTAGGTTTGTGGACATATCATAGTTCATAAGGAGTGTGATTTGAGTATTTCTTCAATTGTACTCTGTTCAAGGTATGCACTACAATACTGATTGCTTCCTTCTAGTATTTGATTGCAACATTCTTATCTATCATCATAGTTCTTGCACAATCCATGATGGATCCGTTCCTTCTTTCAACTATACCATTCTGCTATGGTGTATCAAGGGCTAATACTTGTTTCTTAATTCCTCTTTCAATTCAGAATTCGTGAAACTCATTTGAAATGAACTCAACACCTCTATCTAATGATAAGTAGGAGATAATTTCCACAGCTAGTCAAATTGTGATATGAATATCAAGATTTAACTATGTGATTTTTGAGTCAAACTCGATGACCCATGTTTCATGAGTAGTGATTCATCATGAATCCATCTCTCATGAGAATAAATGAAACACTTAGCACTCATTGGATCTAGGTGATGCTCACAGGGGTGAAGCACCGGGACTTCCCGGGAGGTCACCCATCCCAGTACTACTCCAACCTGAGCGCGCTTAACTACGAAGTTTCCTCCATAGTTAAACCCAAAGCTTGCAACCCCATTTGCAGAACCTTCACCAAGTGTTGTGCCTTATGAACCATTCATTAGAAAGCCCCTTAAGCTCATCAATTGATAAGTAGGAGATAATTTCCACAGCTAGTCAAATTATGATATGAATATCAGGATTTAACTATGTGATTTTTGAGTCAAACTCGATGACCCATGTTTCATGAGTAGTGATTCGTCATGAATCCATCTCTCATGAGAATAAATGAAACACTTAGCACTCATTGGATCTAGGTGATGCTCACAGGGGTGAAGCACCGGGACTTCCCGGGAGGTCACCCATCCCAGTACTACTCCAGCCTGAGCGCGCTTAACTACGGAGTTTCCTCCATAGTTAAACCCAAAGCTTGCGACCCCATTTGCAAAACCTTCACCAAGTGTTGTGCCTTATGAACCATTCATTAGAAAGCCCCTTAAGCTCATCAATTAATAAGTAGGAGATAATTTCCACAGCTAGTTAAATTGTGATATGAATATCAGGATTTAACTATGTGATTTTTGAGTCAAACTTGATGACCCATGTTTCATGAGTAGTGATTCGTCATGAATCCATCTCTTATGAGAATAAATGAAACACTTAGCACTCATTGGATCTAGGTGATGCTCACAGGGGTGAAGCACCGGGACTTCCCGAGAGGTCACCCATCCCAGTACTACTCCAGCCTGAGCGCGCTTAACTACGAAGTTTCCTCCATAGTTAAACCCAAAGCTTGCAACCCCATTTGCAAAACCTTTACCAAGTGTTGTGCCTTATGAACCATTCATTAGAAAGCCCCTTAAGCTCATCAATTGATAAGTAGGAGATAATTTCCACAGCTAGTCAAATTGTGATATGAATATCAGGATTTAACTATGTGATTTTTGAGTCAAACTCGATGACCCATGTTTCATGAGTAGTGATTCATCATGAATCCATCTCTCATGAGAATAAATGAAACACTTAGCACTCATTGGATCTAGGTGATGCTCACAGGGGTGAAGCACCGGGACTTCTCGGGAGGTCACCCATCCTAGTACTACTCTAGCCTGAGCGCGCTTAACTACGAAGTTTCCTCCATAGTTAAACCCAAAGCTTGCAACCCCATTTGCAAAACCTTCACCAAGTGTTGTGCCTTATGAACCATTCATTAGAAAGCCCCTTAAGCTCATCAATTGATAAGTAGGAGATAATTTCCACAGCTAGTCAAATTGTGATATGAATATCAGGATTTAACTATGTGATTTTTGAGTCAAACTCGATGACCCATGTTTCATGAGTAGTGATTCATCATGAATCCATCTCTCATGAGAATAAATGAAACACTTAGCACTCATTGGATCTAGGTGATGCTCACAGGGGTGAAGCACCGGGACTTTCCGGGAGGTCACCCATCCCAGTACTACTCCAGCCTGAGCGCGCTTAACTACGGAGTTTCCTCCATAGTTAAACCCAAAGCTTGCAACCCCATTTGCAAAACCTTCACCAAGTGTTGTGCCTTATGAACCATTCATTAGAAAGCCCCTTAAGCTCATCAATTGATAAGTAGGAGATAATTTTCACAGCTAGTCAAATTGTGATATGAATATCAGGATTTAACTATGTGATTTTTGAGTCAAACTCGATGACCCATGTTTCATGAGTAGTGATTCGTCATGAATCCATCTCTCATGAGAATAAATGAAACACTTAGCACTCATTGGATCTAGGTGATGCTCACAGGGGTGAAGCACCGGGACTTCCCGGGAGGTCACCCATCCTAGTACTACTCCAGCCTGAGCGCGCTTAACTACGGAGTTTCCTCCATAGTTAAACCCAAAGCTTGCAACCCCATTTGCAAAACCTTCACCAAGTGTTGTGCCTTATGAACCATTCATTAGAAAGCCCCTTAAGCTCATCAATTGATAAGTAGGAGATAATTTCCACAGCTAGTCAAATTGTGATATGAATATCAGGATTTAACTATGTGATTTTTGAGTCAAACTCGATGACCCATGTTTCATGAGTAGTGATTCATCATGAATCCATCTCTCATGAGAATAAATGAAACACTTAGCACTCATTGGATCTAGGTGATGCTCACAGGGGTGAAGCACCGGGACTTCCCGGGAGGTCACCCATCCCAGTACTACTCTAGCCTGAGCGCGCTTAACTACGGAGTTTCCTCCATAGTTAAACCCAAAGCTTGCAACCCCATTTGCAAAACCTTCACCAAGTGTTGTGCTTTATGAACCATTCATTAGAAAGCCCCTTAAGCTCATCAATTGATAAGTAGGAGATAATTTCCACAGCTAGTCAAATTGTGATATGAATATCAGGATTTAACTATGTGATTTTTGAGTCAAACTCGATGACCCATGTTTCATGAGTAGTGATTCGTCATGAATCCATCTCTCATGAGAATAAATGAAACACTTAGCACTCATTGGATCTAGGTGATGCTCACAGGGGTGAAGCACCGGGACTTCCCGAGAGGTCACCCATCCCAGTACTACTCCAGCCTGAGCGCGCTTAACTACGGAGTTTCCTCCATAGTTAAACCCAAAGCTTGCAACCCCATTTGCAAAACCTTCACCAAGTGTTGTGCCTTATGAACCATTCATTAGAAAGCCCCTTAAGCTCATCAATTGATAAGTAGGAGATAATTTCCACAGCTAGTCAAATTGTGATATGAATATCAGGATTTAACTATGTGATTTTTGAGTCAAACTCAATGACCCATGTTTCATGAGTAGTGATTCATCATGAATCCATCTCTCATGAGAATAAATGAAACACTTAGCACTCATTGGATCTAGGTGATGCTCACAGGGGTGAAGCACCGAGACTTCCCGGGAGGTCACCCATCCCAGTACTACTCAAGCCTGAGCGCGCTTAACTACGGAGTTTCCTCCATAGTTAAACCCAAAGCTTGCAACCCCATTTGCAAAACCTTCACCAAGTGTTGTGCCTTATGAACCATTCATTAGAAAGCCCCTTAAGCTGATCAATTGATAAGTAGGAGATAATTTTCACAGCTAGTCAAATTGTGATATGAATATCAGGATTTAACTATGTGATTTTTGAGTCAAACTCGATGACCCATGTTTCATGAGTAGTGATTCATCATGAATCCATCTCTCATGAGAATAAATGAAACACTTAGCACTCATTGGATCTAGGTCATGATCCAATGAGTGCTAAGTGTTTCATTTATTCTCATGAGAGATGGATTCATGATGAATCACTACTCATGAAACATGGGTCATCGAGTTTGACTCAAAAATCACATAGTTAAATCCTGATATTCATATCACAATTTGACTAGCTGTGGAAATTATCTCCTACTTATCAATTGATGAGCTTAAGGGGCTTTCTAATGAATGGTTCATAAGGCACAACACTTGGTGAAGGTTTTGCAAATGGGGTTGCAAGCTTTGGGTTTAACTATGGAGGAAACTCCGTAGTTAAGCGCGCTCAGGCTGGAGTAGTACTAGGATGGGTGACCTCTCGGGAAGTCCCGGTGCTTCACCCCTGTGAGCATCACCTAGATCCAATGAGTGCTAAGTGTTTCATTTATTCTCATGAGAGATGGATTCATGACGAATCACTACTCATGAAACATGGGTCATCGAGTTTGACTCAAAAATCACATAGTTAAATCTTGATATTCATATCACAATTTGACTAGCTGTGGAAATTATCTCCTACTTATCAATTGATGAGCTTAAGGGGCTTTCTAATGAATGGTTCATAAGGCACAACACTTGGTGAAGGTTTTGCAAATGGGGTTGCAAGCTTTGGGTTTAACTATGGAGGAAACTCCGTAGTTAAGCGCGCTCAAGCTGGAGTAGTACTGGGATGGGTGACCTCCCGAGAAGTCCCGGTGCTTCACCCTTGTGAGCATCACCTAGATCCAATGAGTGCTAAGTGTTTCATTTATTCTCATGAGAGATGGATTCATGATGAATCACTACTCATGAAACATGGGTCATCGAGTTTGACTCAAAAATCACATAGTTCAATCCTGATATTCATATCACAATTTGACTAGCTGTGGAAATTATCTCCTATTTATCAATTGATGAGCTTAAGGGGCTTTCTAATGAATGGTTCATAAGGCACAACACTTGGTGAAGGTTTTGCAAATGGGGTTGCAAGCTTTGGGTTTAACTATGGAGGAAACTCCGTAGTTAAGCGCGCTCAGGCTGGAGTAGTACTGGGATGGGTGACCTCCCGGGAAGTCCCGGTGCTTCACCCCTGTGAGCATCACCTAGATCCAATGAGTGCTAAGTGTTTCATTTATTCTCATGAGAGATGGATTCATGATGAATCACTACTCATGAAACATGGGTCATCGAGTTTGACTCAAAAATCACATAGTTAAATCCTGATATTCATATCACAATTTGACTAGCTGTGGAAATTATCTCCTACTTATCAATTGATGAGCTTAAGGGGCTTTCTAATGAATGGTTCATAAGGCACAACACTTGGTGAAAGTTTTGCAAATGGGGTTGCAAGCTTTGGGTTTAACTATGGAGGAAACTCCGTAGTTAAGCGCGCTCAGGTTGGAGTAGTACTGGGATGGGTGACCTCCCGGGAAGTCCCGGTGCTTCACCCCTGTGAGCATCACCTAGATCCAATGAGTGCTAAGTGTTTCATTTATTCTCATGAGAGATGGATTCAAGATGAATCACTACTCATGAAACATGGGTCATCGAGTTTGACTCAAAAATCACATAGTTAAATCCTGATATTCATATCACAATTTGACTAGCTGTGGAAATTATCTCCTACTTATCAATTGATGAGCTTAAGGGGCTTTCTAATGAATGGTTCATAAGGCACAACACTTGGTGAAGGTTTTGCAAATGGGGTTGCAAGCTTTGGGTTTAACTATGGAGGAAACTCCGTAGTTAAGCGCGCTCAGGCTGGAGTAGTACTGGGAAGGGTGACCTCCCGGGAAGTCCCGGTGGTTCACCTCTGTGAGCATCACCTAGATCCAATGAGTGCTAAGTGTTTCATTTATTCTCATGAGAGATGGATTCATGATGAATCACTACTCATGAAACATGGGTCATCGAGTTTGACTCAAAAATCACATAGTTAAATCCTGATATTCATATCACAATTTGACTAGCTGTGAAAATTATCTCCTACTTATCAATTGATGAGCTTAAGGGGCTTTCTAATGAATGGTTCATAAGGCACAACACTTGGTGAAGGTTTTGCAAATGGGGTTGCAAGCTTTGGGTTTAACTATGGAGGAAACTCCGTAGTTAAGCGCGCTCAGGCTGGAGTAGTACTGGGATGGGTGACCTCCCGGAAAGTCCCGGTGCTTCACCCCTGTGAGCATCACCTAGATCCAATGAATGCTAAGTGTTTCATTTATTCTCATGAGAGATGGATTCATGATGAATCACTACTCATGAAACATGGGTCATCGAGTTTGACTCAAAAATCACATAGTTAAATCCTGATATTCATATCACAATTTGACTAGCTGTGGAAATTATCTCCTACTTATCAATTGATGAGCTTAAGGGGCTTTCTAATGAATGGTTCATAAGGCACAACACTTGGTGAAGGTTTTGCAAATGGGGTTGCAAGCTTTGGGTTTAACTATGGAGGAAACTCCGTAGTTAAGCGCGCTCAGGCTGGAGTAGTACTGGGATGGGTGACCTCTCGGGAAGTCCCGGTGCTTCACCCCTGTGAGCATCACCTAGATCCAATGAGTGCTAAGTGTTTCATTTATTCTCATGAGAGATAGATTCATGATGAATTACTACTCATGAAACATGGGTCATCGAGTTTGACTCAAAAATCACATAGTTAAATCCTGATATTCATATCACAATTTGACTAGTTGTGGAAATTATCTCCTACTTATCAATTGATGAGCTTAAGGGGCTTTCTAATGAATGGTTCATAAGGCACAACACTTGGTGAAGGTTTTGCAAATGGGGTTGCAAGCTTTGGGTTTAACTATGGAGGAAACTCCGTAGTTAAGCGCGCTCAGGCTTGAGTAGTACTGGGATGGGTGACCTCCCGGGAAGTGCCGGTGCTTCACCCCTGTGAGCATCACCTAAATCCAATGAGTGCTAAGTGTTTCATTTATTCTCATGAGAGATGGATTCATGATGAATCACTACTCATGAAACATGGGTCATCGAGTTTGACTCAAAAATCACATAGTTAAATCCTGATATTCATATCACAATTTGACTAGCTGTGGAAATTATCTCCTACTTATCAATTGATCAGCTTAAGGGGCTTTCTAATGAATGGTTCATAAGGCACAACACTTGGTGAAGGTTTTGCAAATGGGGTTGCAAGCTTTGGGTTTAACTATGGAGGAAACTCCGTAGTTAAGCGCGCTCAGGCTGGAGTAGTACTGGGATGGGTGACCTCTCGGGAAGTCCCGGTGCTTCACCCCTGTGAGCATCACCTAGATCCAATGAGTGCTAAGTGTTTCATTTATTCTCATGAGAGATGGATTCATGATGAATCACTACTCATGAAACATGGGTCATCGAGTTTGACTCAAAAATCACATAGTTAAATCCTGATATTCATATCATAATTTGACTAGCTGTGGAAATTATCTCCTACTTATCAATTGATGAGCTTAAGGGGCTTTCTAATGAATGGTTCATAAGGCACAACACTTGGTGAAGGTTTTGCAAATGGGGTTGGAAGCTTTGGGTTTAACTATGGAGGAAACTCCGTAGTTAAGCGCGCTCAGGCTGGAGTAGTACTGGGATGGGTGACCTCCCGGGAAGTCCCGGTGCTTCACCCCTGTGAGCATCACCTAGATCCAATGAGTGCTAAGTGTTTCATTTATTCTCATGAGAGATGGATTCATGATGAATCACTACTCATGCAACATGGGTCATCGAGTTTGACTCAAAAATCACATAGTTAAATCCTGATATTCATATCACAATTTGACTAGCTGTGGAAATTATCTCCTACTTATCAATTGATGAGCTTAAGGGGCTTTCTAATGAATGGTTCATAAGGCACAACACTTGGTGAAAGTTTTGCAAATGGGGTTGCAAGCTTTGGGTTTAACTATGGAGGAAACTCCGTAGTTAAGCGCGCTCAGGTTGGAGTAGTACTGGGATGAGTGACCTCCCGGGAAGTCCCGGTGCTTCACCCCTGTGAGCATCACCTAGATCCAATGAGTGCTAAGTGTTTCATTTATTCTCATGAGAGATGGATTCAAGATGAATCACTACTCATGAAACATGGGTCATCGAGTTTGACTCAAAAATCACATAGTTAAATTCTGATATTCATATCACAATTTGACTAGCTGTGGAAATTATCTCCTACTTATCAATTGATGAGCTTAAGGGGCTTTCTAATGAATGGTTCATAAGGCACAACACTTGGTGAAGGTTTTGCAAATGGGGTTGCAAGCTTTGGGTTTAACTATGGAGGAAACTCCGTAGTTAAGCGCGCTCAGGCTGGAGTAGTACTGGGATGGGTGACCTCCCGGGAAGTCCCGGTGGTTCACCCCTGTGAGCATCACCTAGATCCAATGAGTGCTAAGTGTTTCATTTATTCTCATGAGAGATGGATTCATGATGAATCACTACTCATGAAACATGGGTCATCGAGTTTGACTCAAAAATCACATAGTTAAATCCTGATATTCATATCACAATTTGACTAGCTGTGAAAATTATCTCCTACTTATCAATTGATGAGCTTAAGGGGCTTTCTAATGAATGGTTCATAAGGCACAACACTTGGTGAAGGTTTTGCAAATGGGGTTGCAAGCTTTGGGTTTAACTATGGAGGAAACTCCGTAGTTAAGCGCGCTCAGGCTGGAGTAGTACTGGGATGGGTGACCTCCCGGAAAGTCCCGGTGCTTCACCCCTGTGAGCATCACCTAGATCCAATGAGTGCTAAGTGTTTCATTTATTCTCATGAGAGATGGATTCATGATGAATCACTACTCATGAAACATGGGTCATCGAGTTTGACTCAAAAATCACATAGTTAAATCCTGATATTCATATCACAATTTGACTAGCTGTGGAAATTATCTCCTACTTATCAATTGATGAGCTTAAGGGGCTTTCTAATGAATGGTTCATAAGGCACAACACTTGGTGAAGGTTTTGCAAATGGGGTTGCAAGCTTTGGGTTTAACTATGGAGGAAATTCCGTAGTTAAGCGCGCTCAGGCTGGAGTAGTACTGGGATGGGTGACCTCTCGGGAAGTCCCGGTGCTTCACCCCTGTGAGCATCACCTAGATCCAATGAGTGCTAAGTGTTTCATTTATTCTCATGAGAGATGGATTCATGATGAATCACTACTCATGAAACATGGGTCATCGAGTTTGACTCAAAAATCACATAGTTAAATCCTGATATTCATATCACAATTTGACTAGCTGTGGAAATTATCTCCTACTTATCAATTGATGAGCTTAACGGGCTTTCTAATGAATGGTTCATAAGGCACAACACTTGGTGAAGGTTTTGCAAATGGGGTTGCAAGCTTTGGGTTTAACTATGGAGGAAACTCCGTAGTTAAGCGCGCTCAGGCTGGAGTAGTACTGGGATGGGTGACCTTCCGGGAAGTGCCGGTGCTTCACCCCTGTGAGCATCACCTAAATCCAATGAGTGCTAAGTGTTTCATTTATTCTCATGAGAGATGGATTCATGATGAATCACTACTCATGAAACATGGGTCATCGAGTTTGACTCAAAAATCACATAGTTAAATCCTGATATTCATATCACAATTTGACTAGCTATGGAAATTATCTCCTACTTATCAATTGATGAGCTTAAGGGGCTTTCTAATGAATGGTTCATCAGGCACAACACTTGGTGAAGGTTTTGCAAATGGGGTTGCAAGCTTTGGGTTTAACTATGGAGGAAACTCCGTAGTTAAGCGCGCTCAGGCTGGAGTAGTACTGGGATGGGTGACCTCCCGGGAAGTCTCGGTGCTTCACCCCTGTGAGCATCACCTAGATCCAATGAGTGCTAAGTGTTTCATTTATTCTCATGAGAGATGGATTCATGATGAATCACTACTCATGAAACATGGGTCATCGAGTTTGACTCAAAAATCACATAGTTAAATCCTGATATTCATATCACAACCTCTATCTAATCTCAAACATTTTAGCTTCTTTCTAGTTTCTTTCTCTACTCTTACCAAATACCACTTAAATTTTTGAAATGCTTCACACTTTTCTTTCAGATACATTATAGTCATCATTCTAGAATAATAATCAACAAAAAGAATAAAACTTACTTATCTCTACTATAACTCTTGATTCCAATAGTTCCACATAAGTCTGTATGAACTAGCTCCAAGACTTCTTTAGAATGATATTCCTTTCTTTTGAAACTTGTCTTTCCCATCTTACCAATTTGACAATTTTTTTATAGGCCCATATTAGGTTTCCTTAGGCTAGGAATACCTCTTACTCTTTTCTTCTTTCTTATATTGATTAGATTATCAAAGTTCACATGACATAACCTTTTGTGCCATAACCAACTTTCTTCTAATTGAGCAATAAAACATGAAATTTCAGTGAGATATAGGTAGAATAGGTTACCTTTGGTTTGTTTGCTAGACCCAACCGAATTTCCTTTTCCATCCAGTAGTTTGGCCTTCCAATTCATGAATTCTACCTTGAATCCAATGTTATCAACTGTGCCACATTGATTAGATCATGCTTTAGTCCGTCAGTGCAATAAGCATTATCACATCTAAGTTCATTGGTTAGTGAGATACAACCTTTTTCCCTTTATGCAACAGGCTTCATTATTTCCAAATTTCACACTACCACCATTGTAATGTTCCATGTGTTCAAACTTTGTTTTATCACTAGTTATATGATGTGAGCAACTACTATTAATAGTCCATGTATCATTTTTGATAACATGAGAGATACGTGTTATTTTATCTCCTACATTATTAAATTAATCTTTCATAACAATATATACCATTTCATCATCTTCACTACTATCTGAATCTTTAGCCATAAAACAAGATTTCTTACCTTTGTCCTTGTAGTCCTTGAATTTTTTGAAATACTTCTTGTCTTTGTACTTTTTGTGCTTCTTTTTATCTTTGTCTTCTCTATTTGGGAACCTTGCAACAATGTGTCCAACTTTTTCAAAAGAGAAGCAGATTAAAGGAATTTTATCTTTATACTTTCTTTTGCCTTTGGGATACCTTCTTGCAAGAAATGCTTCAATGGCTTCAAGATCACTATCAAAACTATCTTCCTATTCAATTTTAGATTGTTTTCTTTTAGATATTTTAGCTTTCTTCTTGAGTGATACCTTAGCTTCAAATGCAGACTCAAGATTGCTAGAACTAGGAGTATAATTATCATAGTTATTTAGTTCAAATGCTGTCAATCTTCCCACTAGAGCATCCAAAGTTATCTTGTTATTTGGATCACATCTCATATTTTGAATAGAAGGCACTCTAACTGCATGATAAGAAGAATGGTTCTGAGTACCTTGCTTACCATTGTTACATCTTCAGTTGTTCCTCTAGAGGCTTTCATAGCACTAACACTGGCTCTGATTCTATCAACATATTTTACGATGTTTTCATCCTCTCTCATTTTCATCTGATCAAACTGGCCTCTCAAGCTTTCTACCTTGGCTCTCTTTACATTATCATCACTTCCATAGATATCCTTCAGTTTGGTCCACATTTCATGAGCAATAGCACATCATTTGACTTTATCAAATTTAGCATAGTTAAGAGCTGATGCTATGTCAATCATCACGATATTATGACCTTTCTTTTCAACAATTTATTCTATAGACATTGTACTAGTAGGAGCTTTATAATCAATGTTTAAGTATTTCAAACCTGAATCACTGATGGTTGCTAGATGCAACTTCATAAGGTTTTTCTATGCTAATTTTTTTTTCTCTATTCAACTTGGGAATCTCTCTTCTGTAAGACATCTTGATCTTTAGCTTAGGTTCTTGAAACCTTCTCTACAAGCACTAAGAAACTCTGATACCAATTGTTGAAAATATAAGAGGAGTAACTAAGAGGGGAGGGGTGAAGTAGTTACCACTAAAATAAATCCCAGATCCCTTATATGTTAATACAAAACATAAACTTTGATTAAACTGAATTTTGTTGTTATTGGTAAACACATAGGCACTCGACTAATACTGGCAAAGGTTTTTACTCAACAAACATTGGAATAACTTGGCAACTGCTCAACATGAAAATCTCAAAATATTATTCATGATTAATCTTACTTAACTTAGTTGCATACACATAAGAGAGATAGCATGAACATGAGTGACACCAAGATTTAACGTGGAAATCCAATTTGGGAAAAACTACCAATTGCAACTAGTTACTTATTTTTACTCTTTTGAAGTGAGCCCTATTAGGAGCCAACCCTATTTAAGGTTGAAAAACACACTATTAGGTGTGACCTTGTTAGAAGAGTTAATCACCCTGTTAGGAATGGCCTTGTTAGAGGTCTTTAGACACTTCAATCTAGAAATGTCACCTTGTTAGAGGATTTACAAATAGTTGTTAAGTCAACTCTGTTAAGAGATTTAGATCACTTCCACAATGGTTAGAGAGTAACAATGAGATGACCTAATTTCTTATGCAACTAAATTGTTGATTACAGATCTCAATTCTAACTTGTATACTTAATCCTTCCTAATTGAATGTATCTTTGCAACTCAACAAGGCTATTCTACTTATCCTTCTAATTTTCTTCCTATAAGCATCTTCAAATCTTTTGTTATGTCCCACACATTCAATCCTCAACTTGACCTTAAATTTATATGTTACACATTGTCAAGTCAGCTTGAATACAACTTAGAATACTTAATATTCATCTCCTTAGTTGGTTAGAACCAAAAAACAAATCAATTGAACTCAATATGCCAAAACAAGAAAATTCTTTGTTAAATTGACCTTGATCGATAGACACTAACTCAAAATGATTTTCCAGTGTTAACCAAGTGAACTTAGTTAACCCTGCATATTCACAAAGTTCCTTTGGTAATCGAGTGAGCTTGGTTAACACTGGTTCTATCCAATTTTTCCTTCATTAACCGAGTGAGCTTGGTTAATACTCAACTTCTGCAAACTTCTATTTATCGCTCGAGTGAACTCGGTAGACACTGTCCTCTAAACTTGGCAAACTTTGGAATGCTCAACAGGCATAGGAAACTTTTTTCAATGTCTAAGTGAGCTTGACATACACTTATTGTCAATGATATGATACTTTGTGTAACATCAAATATAATACACAATTAATCAATTGTTTTCAACACAATCATATAGTGTCTTAGTCCTTGTTAGGGGACTGGGCCCTGTTAAAAGCCTCAACCCTAAAAGGAGTTGCTATAGACAATTAAAAAATGTATGCAAGATGAGCCCACTTCCCAAACATGCAATTATACAATGTAGTTCTTTATACCAAAGAGATATATACAAAAACCTCTTACAATGATGATATCATTAATATCTGATCTTTTCTTTGCTTCTCTCTTTATACCTTTGATCATACATTAGAATTTACATCATATAGTTCGCATATGAGTTACCATATCACTTACATCTTACACATAACTTCACATATCATCTATTATTTATACCTCTACACTTTACAAAACTCTCCGGTCAACTTTCAAGCATTTAGACTTTACAAAACTGTAGGATTTCATCCCTAATTAATTAAGTAACTATTTTGTAACCAAAATAATTCCTTAACCATAATTTACACTTTTTTGTTATACGTTCTATTTTTTATAGTGCCTTTATTGATGTTTAATCCATAACTCATTATGTATTGTCTATACTAAGTTGTGCACTTACAGATGTCCTTGACACTGTGTACTATCTGTACCCAAATAGGAACCTACCAATAATATCTTTGTCATCTATACACATCAAAACTATCTCTGTTTTTTTGGATAACTATCTAATATATAGACAATTTTCCATTTCTAACTATGGAATCTCCATATGTACATAGTGCCTTCTTTACACAAGCTATATGTTGCCATAAATGAAAAATCTAACATAATTCCAAATTACCCTACTTAGTCATATTTCCAACATAACTATAGTGTCAAAAGTAGATGTAAAATTCACGGGGCGGCTTTGGAAAACTTTATGGAAGAGACTAGGTACTAATTTGGCATTTGGTTCAAGCTACCATCCACAAATAGATGGTCATACTGAAGTGATAAACATAGTGCATGGAAATATTCTTAGGTGTTTGACAAATGAGTATGGTAAAGTGTGGGACCAAGTGCTTCCTTAAGTAGAGTTTTCCTACAATGATAGTGTAATCAACTCTACTGGAAAAAGTCTATTTTTAGTTGTGTATGACATCCGTCAAAGAGGAGTTTGTGAACTTAGAGAGTTGAATAATAATGAAGGAATTAGTGGGCATGCATTGGACCTTTCTCAATCCATGAAAGAGCTTCATGAACAGGTAAGGAAGACTTGTATGGAAGCAAACCAAAAGCTCAGGGCTAAAGTGGATGAGGGGAGAAAATATCTATAGTTTGAAATAGGAGAATGGATGATGGTACATCTCAACAAATCCAAGCTTCAAAAGGGTATCCCAATCAATTTGTAGATGAGAAGAGTAGGATCATGCAAGGTTCTAGCTAAGTATGGACAAAATACTTACAAGATAGACCTCCCAAAGGAGTTATCTATCTCCCCTATTCTTAAATGTGAAACATTTGATCAAGTACAAAGGTCTTGATGTAACAAGGAAGGAGAATGATACAAAGGTTGATAAGGATGTACAAGAGCTCAAGGTACCTATACAGTTCAAACCACAAGATGATAAAGTTCTAGATTCAAGGGTTAAAAAGGGTTAAAAAGGCACAGTGTTTATAAAGCATATAATAAAATGGAAGTACCAAATTAAGTTAGAGGCTACTTGGGTAGTAGGAAGTGATTTCAAGAAACTTGGTATCAACATGGAACTCCTATCTCTAGGAGTAATTTGACTTCTTTGTTGTAGGGGGAGAATGGTGCATGAGAACCTAGCTAGGGTTTTGGTCAAACCCTAACTCAATTTTGTCTTGTCAGTGGCCTTGGTGAATCCACTAAATGAATAAGGACTAAAATAGAGTCCCAAGTGTGTGTTTGAGTCTTTAAGAGGTTAAGTTATGCACGAGCACAACATTTGGCTAGGAGTTGTCAAGATTGACTTGTAAATCCAAAAGTTGCCAATTTGAGTCATAACGTATCAAATGGTGAAATTGAATCCAAAATATGGGGATATAGTTAGAAATGTGTTAGGAATATCTATTCATGATAATGAGGTCATACTAGACCCATTTTAAGTGATCATGGGTGTTAGCAATGTCAAAGCGTAAAAGTTTTCAATGACAACATTGTAATTTTGCAATGTTGTCATGACAACATTGATAACATTTCTACAAGCCAACCAAGAATCAGTTGTGGGTTAGTTTATATAGTTGGAACATGATCAAAAAAGTTATATAAGATCATTCCAAGTCATAAGTATGGGTTGGAGTCCATTTGTACAGATTTGATCAATAGAGAAAAAGTACTTTCCTGAAAATGTTATCACAGTCGATATGCAACTCAATCATCTATACTCTAATGGATTGATCTAAGTGATTTCTATGCAAGTATGGCCATGAATTCTCATCTAATTTATTGTTTTTCAATTTGAGTGATAGTATAGTTATTTTTATTGGTTTAATAAAATCCCCCACATGTGACTGCTCCATATAGAGTAGGAGGTATAAAAATGGCCCTAGCATGAAATCTCGTGGTTGGAACTATAAAACCTTCTAGAATATGCTAGAGCACTTTGTACATAGTTTAAATATGCAATTTTGGGCCTAGATGATAAGGTTTTCCATTCTTTGCATCAAGCCCTGGGCGAGTCCAGTGCTACCCAACTAGGTGTCTTGACAATTGTAGAGCAATGAAGGAATGATTAATAGATTGGTATGTGAAAACCAATGCCATGGAGATGTAGAGAAATGTCTAGAGGACAATTAATCAATATTTGGGAATAATTTGAGTTCTTTTTCTTTCCATTTGAATCCATTTAAGGTCAAACAACACAAACAAGCCTAAAAACCCTTAGAACTAGGCTAATTTATAGGAATAGAGTGTATAGGCTAGTTGGGCACCTAAGCCCTTGAAAATCCTTTAGTCCTATGAAGAAGGTATTTTGAATGCAACTTAGTTTGGGGAATAGATGATTTTTTGGAGATCTTGACTGAAAACCCAAACAAGAGGCCTAATTGGGGCTCAAAAGACTATTAGCCCTATTACAAGGGTTTTAAGAAATTGGTAGCAAAACCATGCATTTTGTGAACAAGAAGACCCTAAAATCAATTGAATGTTTTGTTCGGAAACCCATCCATCTAACTTGAGGTTTATCTTGAGCATGGTGTGCTAATGGAGGACATAGTGCATTAAATCCTAAAAGAAAAGAGAAAGTAGTGTGAAATGACACATTGGTAGAGAGATCCTTGAGTAGAGGGGAGTTTTAGAAGGGATTCCCCTAGTGTAGGGTCTTGACGTGAACCATAGAAATGCCAACAGAAGAGCCTTGAAAAGTCATAGAAGATATTAGGACAAGTTTGAAGGACTCTCCCTATCAAAAAGTGTCATCCACAAATTGCTGAATGGTAGAGGGGGCAAGGATCAAGGTCGATCTAATTCCTTTGACTCTTCGCACATCCACCAACTTTTGCATGTTCCTCCCTAAAACCTCAACAATCATAATAAATAGGTAGGGGGAGGGGGTCTCCCCGCCTCAGATCTTTGTTAGGGCCGAAAAAATCTCCCAGTGTGTCATTAACAATAACATAGTAGTTCATAGTTTCCATACACTCCTTGATTAAGGTGAAAAATTTACTATTGAAACCAACACAAGAAAGAAAGTTATAAAGAAAAGACCAATTTACATTATTGTAAGCTTTAGATAGATCAAGTTTGAGAGTCATGCTCACATTCTTACTCCTGCCCATTGAGTGGATGATTTCATGTGTGGAAATAGCAGCATCAAGAGTTTGCCTTCTTGTAATAGAACCCTTCTGATTCTTGTTGATGATCTTGTTTAATAGGATCTTGATCCTATTAGCCATAATTTTGGAGAGGATTTTGTAGAATGTGGTGCTAGTTAAGTGGTAGTATTTTGTTTTGATCAGAGGGCTCCAATTCTTATTAAACCATTAATTTCACATACTAGTATTTTTGTTGATCTAAAATATTTATGTATTTGAATTTTAAATATTTTACACGATATATGAAAAAAAGTACAATGACTACAAACAATTAATTTATTATAGCACAATTATATAATAAAACAATAATAAAAGATATTCACTTCATCATAATCATTTCAAACTTTAAATACTTGACTTTTTCTTTCATATAACACTTATACATTTTTAGAAATGAAAGTTTAGATCATATTTACATAAACAATGCTTAATTCCTATATGATCAACAAACTTAAGTATAAAGTCAAGTAAAATTAATATTTTATGCAATTAATATTCCAAATGCCTTGACAACTAAGTGATACAATGTTAAATTATATCCTATTGACAAATGTCTGATGTGGTAAATAGGGACAACCACACAATCATTCCAATCTTTAAAATGAAAATAATGTGGCGAATGGTTAATGATTTAAATACTTCTTGTAATAATGAATGCTATCCTAAGCACCACTGATCCTCTCCTTCCCCTTAATCCGGATGTATCTTTACTTTTCAAATCACTATAATTACTCAAAAAGTTTGTGTATGTGTAAATATTTTGTATTCATATATTTTATTTTCTTAGATCATTTACTTATTTATTTATTGAAGTTGGGAAAGAGTGGAGCATCCATAGTCATTAAAAATTTCCCCTAATGGCAAGTGCATAGTTTTTAGGCCAATCAATGATAATATCCATGCAATAATGGTGGAGGATAATGATGATATGTATCTCTACATTCACATTATCCTTAGCCTTATATTAATAATGTATCTTGGCATTTGTTCACATTAAAATCACGCTTTGGATAAGTCATGCAAAACGTGGAATTAGTCAAAGATGACTCTAACCCATCTTTATATTTTATCCACACATCAAAATCAAAGATGAGATTTTGCTATATCAAATGTCAATATAATGGGCATCACTTTTAGTAAAATGTTTCCAAGTGCTTCATTATGAATTATAGAAATATAATGGAGTTTGATTTTATGTTTAAGAAATGAGATATTATTGATATCTACGTAGGATGCTTGTCATTATTGGTTAGGTTGGCCAACTCATGAAGTAAAAGTTACCACATATCTATAAAGGGGCCATTTTTTCTTTGGAATATTTTTAATAAGAAAACGAAATATAGTATTGGGGTGGAATGTTTAATTTCCCCACTTTTATTTTTTAATGTTCATTTAGTTCTATAAGGACATATTAAAAATATTTAGTTTTGGTGTAAAGTTGGTTTTTTAATTAATATTATTAATTTTATCAGAGATAGAAATACTAATGAATTTTATCAAAAGTATAACATATTTTGAAGAGATTCAAAATTTGAAAGACTATCTAAACGATAAACATAATCAAAATACTAATATATTGTTAAATCTTATTAACTTTACAATAGAATTTTTTTTAGTATAGTACGATCAAACATTTCTAATATAAATAATTAAAATTACTTCATCTATCATTATATTGGACAATAATTTTAATAGTCTTATTACTACTATATAAGTTGTTAGACTCAAAACTAATTATAGTATTGATGGAATCCTTTTTAACTTTATTCGTTTTGAATATAGTGGAGCCAACTATTCTCATATCACTCTTTGATTTTTTTAATTTATTTATCGTCTAGATTCATTTTAACATGATTTTGTATTAAAAGGATTGTGGACCAACATTATGGAATGCAACTTTTAGTATAATATATTGGAGTCAATCTTAGTTTGTAAGGAATGCATTTTTCTTATTTTTTAATTTTATAATTAAAAAAATGTTGAAGATAAGAATAAAGTACTTATTCTTATTGTATTGGAGATAATTTACATCTCATAGTTATAAAGATATAAGAATGAAGAATTATGTTCAAACGGGCGCTGGTAGGAAAGAACAAAGAAGAAAACCTGCAGTCTAGCCCGGGACAAATGTCCTTTATTATTACATCATAAAAGGGGCATGCCCCAGTCAAATTACATCATATTTAATTACATCATCTTTATTGTGACAATATATAGATTAAAGAGTCGATCAATACACTTGTCAGGAGCATATGTGCCTAAATTAAATAGAGCCAGTCTTTCCATTGCGCTATACATTCCTCCCGAACTGAGAAAAACACTCATCCCTCCTTCTTGGCTTAGCAATCAACATGGTTAATGAAAACTACAAACATCTATACAAGTTAATGAAAGCCTTGGAAAGTCACCAAAAAATTCTGATCTTCCTGTATTAGATAAAATAATTCTTCCAACATAATGAATATCATTGTAACGTTACTAACTGATTAAAATACGATATTGTTATTGGATATTTCTTTAGCAATACCTACAACATAATATTTTGAGAAGGATTCTAATCTTAATATATAAGGGGGAGCTATGTTGAGGATATATAGAAAGTTGTATTCAAATGCTACTTTTGGATTGATAGTTTTTCACCATATGTTGCCATCAATGTCAAAGGGGGAGATTGTAAGCAATATGGGATATTGTTGATTTGAATTGTTATTGTCATAATGATTTGACCATAGTTTTTGTCATTAATGTCAACATATGTTATGTAGTTTTAGGATAAAGTAAGATAGATTTAAATTAGGTATGGGGTTGATGATGATTTGCCATGGTTTGACAAAGAAGTCCATACAACTAGTGAGTTTAAAGATGACGTTCAACCCCCTACTACTGCCTTGACACATGAAGAGGATTTCACCCCTTCTGGCTCCCTTATTTGGGGAGAAGATATGTTGTTTCACGATAACAATGCTGAAGCATCTACATTATAGGAGCTCGAATTTAATGAGTTAGATGTTGAAAATTCCAATGTAGAAAAAATCAGGAGAAACATTGCTTGACTTGTGGCCTGAGATCAAAGCACTGATTCTCAAGAATATGAGTGGAAATACCTCTTTGATGTCTCTTGTGAATTGGGTGTACATGTGATACATTCTTATGTTACCCAACCTAACGTAGCTAAAGAGTCTTGTGTAGAGTCAGACGAGTTAGATTCACAACTTGCCTTAGTGGATCACCTTGATTCCTCTAAGACTTACCTTGATTTGGATTCCTTTGGATCCTCCTCTAAAGGCTTGACCTCTCTCATCATCAAAGATGAGTCCTCCCACATCAATAACCTTGAATCTACCACTTCCCTTTCTCTTATGCACCCTGATCTCATAGACTAGTCTATTTAAAATCAAAGACCCGAGCTACCCTCACTTCAAAATTATAATGAGATCGCAGGTTGCTTAAATTATATTGAACCTATGGTACCTTCTACCAGTGAACCAACAATCAATATGACTAAGATAGACATCAAGTGCCTCAGTCACAAGTTGAAAAGACAAGAAAAAAAAAGAGTTCAGATTGCGAAAACCACTTTGTGGCAGTGTCTAAACCAAAAAAGAGTAAAAATAAAGACATATCCGAAGGTGAAAACCTCTTTGAGGTGCCTGAGGATGAGGTATTTGGTAGTCTTCCAAGCCACTTTTAGGATAGATCATCAATTTTTACACAACCAACATAGCCTATCAACTTGGGTACTAAATAATCTCCCAAGATCATACATGTGTCTTAGTCTTTATTTGTAGAAGAAAAAGAACAATTCAACTATTCTTTAAGGATAAAAAGATCAAATTTGCATGGACCTATGTTGATATGTCTGGATTAGATACAAAGCTCATTATGCATCACCTCTCCATTGCTCTCAGGGTTAAACCTGTTAAGAAAAAATTAAGAAAGATGCATCCCTATGTTGCCTTTTTAGTTAAAGATGAGCTAGAGAAATTGCTAAATGCTAATTTCATCAGAGCTATTGACATATAGTGCCCATTCATGCCCATTTGTAAACATGACAAATCCATTCATGTATGCACTGATTTTAGGGATTTAAACAAGGAATTCCCAAAGGATGATTTTCCACTACCAAATATCGATATGATAGTAGACATGATTGTGGGATATGAAATATATTCCCTAATGGATAACTTCTTAGGATACAATCAGATTAAGATAGCTCCCGAAGATCAAGAGAAAACAACTTTCACTTGCACATGGGGTACATTCTATTGGAATGTCGTACCCTTTGGGGTAAAAAAAAGTGGGTGCTACATACCAAAGAGCTATGACTACAATATTTTATGACATGATGCATAAAAACATGGAAGACTATGTTGATGATATCTTCACAAAATCTAAACAATGAAGCACTCACTTATATGACCTGAGTTTGATACTAGACCACACGAAATGATTTCAACTTAGGTTTAATCCCAAAAATTATGCTTTCGGTGTCACATCTGGAAAATTGTTAGGGTACATTATATTAGCTAAAGGCATAGAGATTGATCTTGGAAAAGGTGCAAGATAGTATAGAAACACCGCCTTCCAAGAATACTAGTCAACTAAGGAGTGTGCAAGGACGCCTTTAGTCCATCAGGAGGTTGATATCTCAACTAGCTAATAGATCACAACCTTTTACCAAAAATCTGCATAAAGGGTCCGTATGCATATGGAATGAGGAGTGTGAGAAGAGTTTAGCTCAAATCAAAGAATATCTAGCAAAGCCACCTATCCCCATGCCTCCAACTTAGGGGATGCTATTGATTCTCTACATAAGATACTACAAATTTCTTAGGAGCTTTATTAGCACAACATGGTGTGAATGGGAAAGAAAGAGCTATATATTATATCAGTCATACATTGGTCACCTATGATCTCAATTAAAATAATATTGAGAAAGCTTGTCTAGTTGTAGTGTTTGTGTCACAAAAGAATTGCTACTACATGCTTGGACATACCGTGCAACTTGTTGCTAAGATTGATCCTTTGAAATATCCCTTAAAATTAAGGTTGTGCTTATGGGTAGACTAGAAAAATGGATGATGATTCTCTCAAAATTTGAGATCCAATACATTGAACACAAGACCATCAAAGGAAAGGCTATTGTTGATCAACTTATTGAGTTCCTAATCACAAATAGCACTCCCATGTAGATTAACTTTCCAAATGCATCTATCATGTATGTTACAACAAGAACCTGGAAGATGTTCTTTGATGGGTCATATACTAAAAATGGTGTTGGTGCTAGTGCTGGAACTTCTTTTGTCATGCCTCATGGCTATACTATTCCAAAACATTACAAGATACTATTCCCATACACAAATAATATAGTTGAATATGAAGCTCTCGCTAATCAAATCAAGCTATCCTTTGAATGGAGAATAATAGAGCTACATATCTATGGAGCTTGCCAACTTTTCATTAATCAAGTTAACAATGAGTACCAAACTAAGGATGATAAGATAATACCTTACAAGAAATTAGTTGATGCCTTAAGGAATTACTTCACATTTGTTACCTTCCAAAGAATTCTTAGGGTAGAGAAAAAGGCTATAGATGTTATGACAAATTTTGCATCTATCCTGTGACTACAAGAGCATTAATCTTACTTTGAGTTCCTAGTGGAAGAATTACACCATCCTGCTTACGATTCCCTTGATGACAATGTCATTTGCACCATTTTTGGTCATGATTCCTCTCGCTACTCCACCATATTCTCCTATTTACAAGACCAAATCATTCATGATACCTTACACACAATAAAAAGTGTTAGCTTATCCGTAATGCCTCCTATTACACCCTTGAATCAAGTGACCTATATAGGAAGAGCTTAGACAAAAAACTCCTTAGATGTCTCAAGATAGATGAGTTTAAAAAGGTGTTAGCCGAAGTTCAAAATGGAATTTGTGGGTCACATTCTAATGTCCTTTCACTTGCTTAGAAATTGCTTATGATGAGATACTATTGGCCAACTATGCAAGTTGATACCACCTGATATGCTAAATCCTATAAGAAGTGCCAACTACATGGAAATTTGATTCATACTTCTGGGTGTGAACTCATTCCCTCTATTACACGTTGGCCTTTTCAACAATGGGCCTTTGACTTGGTTGGCAAGATTTATCCAAGTTCATCTAGCAGACACAAGCTCATTATCACAACAACTAAATATTTCACTAAGTGGGTCAAAGTTGTTCCACTATCTACTGCTATAGAAAAACATGTTGCCTTGTTTATACTAAATCACATTATCTATCACTATGGAATTCCCTCCTCCATAATCATTGACAATGGGGGGAAATTTAAGAACAAGGACCTTAGGCAACTTTGCAAGAAGTTTAAAATCAAGAAACATTTGTCCTCAATATACTATCCCCGAGGGAATGGCCAAGTTGAGGCTTCGAACTAAATATTGTTGAATATTTTGCATAGGACAGTTCACAAGTTAGGAAGGGATTAGAAATTACAAATTAATCTAGCATTATGGGCCTATAGAACCACCATACACTCTCCCATTGGGGCTATGCCCTTTTCACTAGTCTATGGTTATGAGGTCATCCTCCCATTATAAGTCGAGATTCACTCTTTGCAAGTCTCTTTGCATGGATTAATCATCGATGAGGACCATAGGGCTATGGTGATTCACTAGCTTAAGGCACTAGATGAGTGTTGAAAGGTGTCTTTTGATCACATCTGAACTTATCAAAAGAGGATATGTCTACTAGTTATAACAAGAAAGTCCATCCTCATGAGTTTCAAGTGGTTGAGCTCATTCTTAGAGAGAACCCAAAGAATCCAAATAATAGAGAGTAGAAAGGTAAGTTTGAGCCTAATTGGTTAGGTCCCTATATTGTCACAATTGCATTTGGATCCGATGCCTATCAACTTTCTACACTTGAGGGGGAACAAGTCCCTAAGCCCATCAATATTCTCCATCTCAAGAAGTTCAATGCTTAAAGCTCTTATTGCTCAGCTATTTTCACATAATTCTATGACCCTAAAAAATCCAAAAAATCATATATGATGCTGAAAAAATCCAAAATTTTTGAAAATGTCTTGAAAAAATTGATCATCTTAGTGAAAACCTAGCAATAGGCTCTTTGATGCATCACCAAAAACTTCAAAAAAATAAAAAATCCAAAAAAATCATAAAAAGTCCTAAATTTTTTTCCAAGTGGTGAAAAGCTAGAAATAGGCACTACTTGAGACCCTTGCACCTATGTCTATAAGTCTTTCTTTTTGCTCATTCACTTCACTTTGCCTTTCCTAGCTTGGAACATACTCTTGTCTAGGTCTACGGGGCATAAAATGCTTAGCTTATTAAGGTCTCTTTGTGCATTGGTATTTCTTTGGCAGCTAGTCCAACATTGTTTCTCAACACTCCCCTTGACATCAAGTGTTTCTCAACACTTTTTGAATGCCTTAGTTACAACCTAGGATGTTGTGATATTTCTCATTGCCATATTTGAGTCCTAAAGAAATGCTCACATGACTTACACACACACACACACACTTGAACACTAAACTTGCTAAGATTTTGATTGACTTATTTTCTTTGTGTGTTTTCTATGAAAATTTCTTTGTTGAGTGTTCCCTCCCTAATAGTCTTTTGAGGATTTCATGGACTAGAAGACTAGGGGCATGAGACATGTTTTACTTGTATTCTTCTTGTGGGTATCCTTTGTTGATCTAAAGTGTCATGAGCATTCATGCTTGTCCTACTTGACATTTTGGATCTATAACATATCATCCTTGTCTATTTATGTAGGACAACACTCAGGGGTTATCTCGGCACTTATGCCTTGTTACATGTGTAATATTGTTATACTAAAATTAAGGAACCTAATTACATTAGTCATCTTGACCCATATGTCTTTGATACATAGGTGGGGTTCCCACATCTCGATCTGATATAGATCATATTCATATCCTTGTGGTTATACTAGTGATGATTATATGACCTTATGATGTCCCTAATAAAGCTCAATGATGAAAATTAGAGTCCAATTAAGCATCCCTTTCAATCACACCTTTGCATGCTAGCTTGCATTTTAGGATTCACTCTAGTTTATCTTTTTTTTCTTGTATGTTAAGATAATTCTCTCTTTATCTTTCATAGACATGTCAGCTAACTATGTTCACCCTTTTCTCACTTCCTCTCAATCATTTCTTTCACTCTTTATTGGTCATATGAACTTAATGCTTCTTTGATTCCTATCATCATAAGGGTTAATATCATCATCGTATCTAATCTATACAAGTGATATATATTTTAAATCATAAGTCTACATCATAACATGAGAGCTAAAACATCTATGAGAGAGATACACCCATGAGCATATAAACATAAAATGAGCATACATAAATACAAGCATATGTAAAAATGAGCATACATAGAAACATCACATGGAAACATAAAGACAAGTATTGAAATACATATAAAACATCCCTAACATGAGCTAAAAAATAAGGAGACAAGTACACAGAGCCATAAATCAAATCCAGTATCTCATATATAATGATGAATCGAGTACATTTACAATATAGGATCCAAAATTTGGATGATTGTCTCAAAATATACATCATAGTACTGCACGGGCATCAAAACCTAGACCTAGTCCTAGACCTATGACTAACTACTTCGCTCACATGTGGGAGTAGGTTGTGGAGGTGTTTCCTGTGTCCTATCTAAAAAATTTACTGCTCCCTCTAACCTCCCAACTCTCTAAAAGTAATCAAGTAACCCCTATCTTGGAGGAACTATGCCTCTATAGGCTGCATAATAGTAGGTTTCCCTCACACCATATTTCTCGGACTCTCGTCTAGTTGCACCCCACTTCCAACTCAACTCCTCACTCCATGCTTTCTCATCTATGAGCTACTAATCTTAGACCACTATGGAGATCCATGCTTGTTGTAACTCTCCCTCTAGTACCCTAATCCACTAGTCCCTTAGATTGTCTCCTCCTTCGATTGGGGTAGGTGGTTCCTACTTATCCACCCAAGATCATCACACCAGTACCTCCTGTCTCTCCTCCTCCTCCTCCTCCTTCACCTCCATCTCTGCATAGCTCCTTAAGAACATACAACTATTAGATATACCCCCAAAATTACTCCTCCACTCTCTCCCTTTTACTCCTCTCCCTCCTCTCCCTCCTCTCCCTTTGCTCCCTCTACCTCCTCCATATCCTTTGTTGTCACCCTTGTCATCTCCTCCTACTCCTACATCCTTGGTTGTGCATCAACAATTGTAAACTATAGGAATGGATGCCTCCTCATACTTTGAGCATAATTTGGTGATACCTCCATCTGTAACCCCTGGGAGATAATACTGAATCTCCTACCATATATCATGTATCTCCTATGATGTCACAACATAGTCAAGTATGGGAAACCATCCCAAATCCTCCTAAACATGTAGCTTAGCACATCTGCTAAATCTTGCCAACCTTCACATCCCTTCTAGGGTCACCACTCAAAATATGATAACTCATTGAATATTCATTGATAATATATCACATCTCTACTATGTGGTTGAGAGACAAAGCCATAAAATCTGTAGATGAAAGGGTATGACCTCTCTCTCGAGGCTATAATTGAGGCTAAATGACCACTATGTGGTCCCACACCTAGATATGTACCACTACCATGCTACATTCCCATGTCTTCCCCTCTCGATAGACAATCTTGTGCAACTCATGATACAAATTGGCTAGAATAGCTAGTCCCCAGGCCATTCACCATGGCCTCCCTATCAAGTCCATAACTAATCTCCCCAATCCGCATGGAAATCCCTTCTAGATTCTATTTGTGAGTAGTGCTTAAGCCATCAAGGAGCACATGATACATATACCTATTGAAAATAGATTGATACAAGTATGATAAATGTGTTTCAATCATTGTTTTGTCACCGATGTCAAACCTGCTACTTGTTGGTAAGATTAATTCTTATATGATGTAAGTACTATCATTTTTTTGATTGATGAGGAGGATTTTATCAAATAAGGTAACAATAGCACCTAGAGAAAAGGTTGAGTTATGGTATGAAAAGGAGTACAAGAATCAGTTAAGATAGTGATATTATAGCGCATTGATAATGTACTTAAGGTTGCAAAGGTTAGTTACATTGAGTAAGTTTAGAAGAACAAGTTAAGCGAAGTTTGTCTACCATGCTTAACCGAGTGGACAATAGGTGCTGAGTAGAGTTAGTGCAAGCCAAGCAAAAAATTAGTTGGAGCCAAAAAAAGTCAATTTCAATGTAAGCCGAGTGAAACAATGTAAGCTGAGTCAAGTTTTGTTGATGCGGAGCACCAATAAACTTTAAGTCCATGCTGAGTGTTTTGATAGTGGATGCTGAGAAACACAGTATGTGTTGAGCATTAGAAGCCAATTAATGTTGAGTATTGACATTATGAGAAAGATTAAGAATTCAACGAATCTGATCCAACAAGTTTGATTTCTTAGATTGTGTGAACTATGTGGAAGATAAGATTGATGAGCTAGTGGCACAACATTCAAGATAAACCATTTTGAGGTGAATTCAAAGAGGATTGAAGGAGAAGTTTCTATAAGGGAAAGAAACAAAATTAGGGGTAGATTCACTAAAATTTATCTAATCTAGCCTAACCCTAAAATGGACGATGGAGGATGAATAGAAAAATATCTTAATTCTCTATTTATAGAGATGGATGGTCAGAAGCAAGAGTTGATGTCCAAGAACCTAAGGAAGGCAATAAGTCTAGGGTATTTGCTTCATTTAGTGACCTAAGAGAAGAGTCTACATTAACAAACAAAGGAAGAAGGTTTAAGGGTATGAATGCTTGAAGGGTGAACAAGCTATCAGAGCTGAAGTGTATGAAAGCCAAGCATAATGGAGGATTGAAACAAAGATATGTAATCTACAAATGAAGTTGTAACTTGTTATCAGATCAAGCCTTGCTGAATGGAGGATTGAAACAAAGATATGTAATCTGCAAATGAAGTTGTAACTTGTTATTAGATCAAGCCTTACTATTACTCTCTAATCATTATATCAGTTTAGGGTAATCCTTTGGATTAAGGTTGACCTAACAATCATTTGTAAATCCTTTAACTGGGTGACATTCCAAGTGAATAATCTAAAGTCCTTTAACAAGGCTCACTCCTAACAGGGTGATTGAAATCCTTTAACCAGGTCATTTAACAGTGTATATTGTAACCTTTAATAGGTTTGGCCTTTCAAAAGGCATCACTTCAAAAGAGTGAGAATGAATAGTATGTTACTAGTATTTTCCCAAATTGGGTTTCCATGTTAAATCATTGTGTCAAATGTGTTATTGAATCTATTATGTTTCATGTTTACATTTTTGCAAATTGATTTGATAGTAGCCTACAAGTTTAGGTGATTGCATAATCTAATGGATGCATGCATGATGAAAATGTTTTATGGATATGGGTTCACTAAGCTGTGAAAAGTTTTATTTGTACATCTAGACCTTGGATAACTAATTCACCCCCCTCTTAGTTATTCTAAAGAATTCCAACAATAACAATGTAATATTTCCTTTACTTTGCTACCCAACCTCTCACATGTTAGATTTTTGTCAAAGATGGTCACATCCTCAAATAATGCTTGTAACATTCCCCTACACTCTACTAGGGCTTGATCATAATACACTTGCAATGCATAAAAGATCATGTTAGCACTCATGATCTAGAGACAATGCAAATAAAATGCAAACATATTTGTTACACTTATTGGGTATCCATGACAAGGTACTCACAAGATGCAATATACATCCTCAAGTGTGATAGTGGCCTCTCTAGTGGGAAAATGAAAGGTGTTATTCTTATTGTGCCACCTCTCTGATAGCACGGTAAGGAGGCCATGGTTTTTCCTAATATGGCGAAAATGCAATAGCCACTCAAAACCCATTGTCCTTAGAGTCCTCTAATCCTCATCTAGATGGTGTACTAGTCTTAGTCCCACTACCTCAGGGGCCTTAATATGAAATATCGAAAACACCATATGAAAAAAAGGTCTACAAGTTAGTACATATCATAATGAAAACCAAAACATGACAAAACACATCTATACTCTACTATCCAAATGTAAAAACTGACATTCAAACTACAAAATGATGAAAATTTGGCCTATACATGCAAAATTGGTTAAACAAGTCTCATATGATACTTTCTCCAATAGGTGTGTGATACCATCTCCTCATGTAATAATTTTCATGGTATTGTACAACTATTGGGTGGGTCTCATATGATACTATGTTTAATACCCATGTGACACTTTCTAAAACTTAGAAATATCATATTATAGTTCCTAAAACTACCATGCAATACTTTCTAAATTATCACACAAAATTTTGCACAAAACCTATGAAACCCTATGAAAATGGCTAAAATGCTAAAAAAAAACCTAAATAGATAGAAAAAAAATTAAAACCTTACTGGGGCATCATACTCTGGAGGCTTGTTATGCAACTAGTTGCGCTCAAAACTGTGAGATGCTATTAGAATACTTCCTTGTGCTATCGTCTCTCTCTCAAAATTATCAAATCTCTCAAAATCGCAAGACAAATGAATTGAAAATGACCCCTTGGGCTCCCTTTTATACCTTTTAACCTTATTTTGACCCAAATTTTGAACTCCTCAAAATTGCACAAAAATTACACCCCTAGCTAATTTTGACATCCTAGATCTATTTTCGGCATCAAAATTGAAATTTGAGTTCATATTGATCATCAAAATTGTATTTTAAAATTGCTTCTTTCTTCTATGCAGTTGGATGACCTTTTGAGGATTAATCTTTGAATCTCACTCAGGCATCTTCATTCCTTCATCATTTTTACTCTTATTGGCTTCTAATTTAACAAAATTTTAACAACCTCTTACAAGATCAGAATATCTAGGAATTACCTAGAGACCATAATGGGCATTCTAAGAAGCAAAATAAAAGGACCAACTAACAAGAATTTGATGTCTTCTCCAATTTGGACTTTGCAAAAATCAGGTATGTATACCTAGGAATTCATTCTTTAATTCTTTAGAACTCAAAACTCAACATGAAACCCTGAATAATTCTTCTAACTCTAGGATAGAAAAAGAGATGACAAATGACTATTTTATAAAACCCTAGAACTCCATGAATCAAGTACAAGCTAATGCTTTAGATCTTTAGACCATTAAAATGATTGATTTATATGAATTTTACACTATATAAGATATTCCAAACTAGATCAACTTTAAAGGATGACCAGTGCCTTATCTATTGGGTCATTAACTCACACGAATGTGACATCTACTTCTAGATCTATCTTAACACTTTGCGAAAAGATTATCAATATTCATTTATAGATCTCATACTTTTCAAAATATTCAATGAAAACCATAAAGCTCTTGCAATTTACATTAAGCATTTACATAACCCATTAAATTATTAGCAAAAGTAAATTGAAATATAACTCAAAAGGAATTACAAGTGAAATTTAATAAAATTTTCCATTAAATCTCATAGAACAAAATGGAGATAAAAGAAGAGACAAGATCTAGGATGAACAACTAGCTTTCTACATTTTGTATTAACTCATTTTAAATTGTATACAATTCAATGACAATCCCTATTAGAAAACAACTCTATTAGACTAGGAAAATTATTAACGTTTTTCATTCAACTTTGGAATCAAATTATACAGTATACATGGACCGACTCAAAACATGAACAAAAATATGTTCAGAATAATAATCTTAGACCCTCACTCCACATCTTGGAAATCCTTTTATAGAAACAAGGATTGCAACAAGCTTTAGATGGGAGGACACATGTTCAAAATCAAGACACAACAACTTTTACATATGAGGCAAAAAAATTACCAAAATAATGTTGGAGATAGCCAAAATTTGAACAGCTGTGAGTATGGAGTTTAGGATCAATTATGTAATTTATAGTGAGAGTAGACCTATAGTAGATGAACCACAAAGATAAGGTGTCTCTTTCAGATAGTTGTCCTCCCTCTTCATGTTCTTTGGATTTTCTCTGCATGCTCAGATGCTATCTCTAGATGGAATTGCCTTTATGTCAGCTATCACCTCCCAGATAGTAATATTTGATTCCTCTTCTAGCTAGGTGGCTCCCCTAATTATATTCAGTTCATTTAGGTATTTATTCCATTTTGCATCAGTTAAAGCTCTAACCTCTATAACTAACTTATTCATATCTACCTCAAGCTTAAAAAAAAAATCAACAATATAAAAAACTATTGCTATGTTAGTTTCTCCATTGTTGTAGGCAACAAACCTTTTGTGTTTCAAAATATTATCAAAAGAATCTTCCCACTCTTGTCATTCCTTCAACTTATTATCATCATCAAATATCTTCCGAATGAAACCAAGTGTACCATTGGCAATGGTCTTCATTTTATTGCTTATTATCTTCAACTTACTAGAAAAGAATACATTTAATCCTTTAACCCTGTTTACCATTTTCCTTGTGGAAATGATGGTTTCTTTGGGCATTTAATTCTTTTGGGGAAAAATTGGGACCAATCTATCAAAAAATGAAATATAAGGACCCTACATAGTGAACAAGGGAGAAAGAATAGATAATGCTTCCATACATTGGTACTCTACTTCCTGTAGTGTTATGTAGCTGTTGTAAATACTTTCAGAAGCCCACTTGAGAATAATTATTTTGTGCAAGAGCATTCTCTCAATTGTTCTCATTTCTATTTCTTTTCCTGCTTCTAGCTCATCCACATCCATTTGGTGGTCTATACCCATATTTGTTGAATCAAAATCTATTTGGGTATCTTGATCTTTGACCTCTGTGATAGGTCTGGTTGCAGTCTTCAAAGTCCTTACCTCATTATTTAGGGTAGCCACTCACTTCTCTAGTACATATGTTTTCTTTAGTTCTTCCTCATACTTTTTTTTTTGGTTTCAATGGATATGCTATAAGTTTGATAAAATTTCTCTTCAAGAATATCCATTTTTCTCTTCCCCATTAGTGCAATAGTGTTCATCAAGTTGTGAATCTGGTCACTTGATGTTGTTGTGACATTCTAGAATATCACATTGCCTTGGTGGGAATATTTGACTTCCATTAGAGTGGGCTTGTTAGATTCAAGGGCCATGCTCTGAATTTCCATTGTCTTGGATTCAATATTGAATCCAGACCCTTGCAACTCTCCTCCAATATTTATCTCCTCAAATGAGATTGATCTGCTTTGTGTCCTGATTTGGTTCAACATGAAGGATGAGTTGAGCTCCTACATAGGGAAAGGTAACATCCTACTTCTCTATACTAGCTCCCTGGCCTCATCCACCATGAGAGTTTCACTATTTGGGTCACACTCTTGGAGCTTCTGCACTAGTTCAATTGCTTTTTCTTGTGAATCTCCTAGTTGTAGTTGGAGAGTGAGTTCATTATGTTCAATTTTAAACAAGAATGATTTTAACTCCTCTAAATTCATGAAGTCATCATCCTTCATAAATACTTGATCTTGGATTATCCTTTCATTCAACATCATTGTTTGAAACTCAAACTTATTAGGGATTTGTTTATTTTGGCATGTCTGCCTTATTAGGAAGTTATGTCTAATATCATCAAAGTATTTTGTTCCTCTTGGTATGATTTTCAGTACCTTTTCCCTTTCCTTATCTAGAATCTCTATCATCTTTTACTTCTTCCTGCCACGTTGGGCCAATGATGAAATTTATGGCTGATCATCTTCAATATCAATCTCTATTACATCATCATGTTGTGGATATTCGGGAGTTTCTTTGTCTCTTACTTTAGGAGGGACTTGAGACATTATGGTATCAGAATTATCTAGGCATTTATTATACCTATCTAGGTACCTCTCCTCATGGTAGAAGAATTTAAGGGAGGGATCAAATATTTTCATCACCTCTTCTACTCTTATAATTTCTCTCCATTTTAAAGTCCTATCTCTGCAATCCTCTGTATTGAAACAATTCATTATCACATCTTCTTCCTAGTAGGGTTGACTATTTACTAGAGTGTGCTTCCTCATCTACTTCAAGGCATGTCTAACAAGGTCATTAGGATCATAGGTTTTAGCAGGGGCCAAGGGCAATAAGAATTCAGTCATGAATTCATCTATCTCTTTAGTAGCATCCTTCCCTATGATCAAATCCCCTTTTGATATTTCTAGGAACAAAATAACCCTTTTTTATTACTAGCCCTAGGTATTCTTTGTTCATCATTATTAGTTGCCAAAAAAATTCTATAGTCCCCATTCTCTCCTAGGAAAAACATGAGGGGATTGGGAGCATCCATAAACTCTTATTAAAGAATTATCAAAAAGGAAAAGAATTTTCCAATTATGGCTTAACCTCCTATCCCCATCAGGGCATGCAGATGGTCTAATCAACATCTTGAAACCCTTAGGAATCCTCTCTGTTATATCAGCTAGCATGTTTGAAACTAGGAAAACAAAATCATTATAAAAAGCAATAGCATTGGAATAGGAATAAAACCTTTGCCATAATTTAGCCCACCGTTGCACTGGCAAGTTTCTCCACTCTCCTTTGTCCCTAAAATGAAATTAGGACTAATGTGCCCTATATTTTTTTAGAGGATGATGTGCATCAACAACGAGGAGTGGTGGAATTTGAAATCCCCCATCTCTCCCCTCTGAGCAGCAGTGATTTCATTATGCATCACATTTACGTTGTGTCACAAAATAATGCCCTACATTATGGTGCAAGTCTTGTATGTCTAGGTCTATGATATACACATTTCCAGGAGCATTCATTGTGCCATCCAATCCAATCACCTTATCCACTCCAAACATAGTAAACTGGAAGTATCTCTTGAAGAATTCTAGAGGCATGAAGTCTCCTACCTTCTTTTGGAGCTCGTCCTTCTCCTTGTTGGGCTTAGGGATATGTCTTCACAGAACCCTTCTAGTGAAAAAATTCTTTTGAGTCTTGAATGTCTCATCCATTTTATCATGCTCAATGATCTTCATCATAGGTCCTCCCAAGTCAAAAAATTCTATGAATGTTTCTCTATCCAGTTTTCATAGTAGATTGATATCCTTCCTATAGAATCCATGAGTTGTAGGATTGTAGAACTTTATTAGGGTCTACACCATGTCTACATCAACTATCACTTTTGGCATGATTAAATTTGCTAAGTTTATGTTCCAAGGGTTGCAGATTGGTGGAATCTCAAACCTATTATTGTAAAAATACTTCAATAACTCAGTGCCATTAGTTTTTGGCATGATTGCATCTCTGCAGAAGTTATATGCATCTTTGAAAATATGGGAATTCACTATCTGG